>OY755173.1:4496872-4808809 GCA_963576735.1 Bedellia somnulentella | reverse complement strand
AAGTATTTTAAAATCGCGCTGTTTTTGTTATATAATGGATTATTTTCTTAACAAAATGTTGACATTGGTTTCATTATATGAGATCGTAAAAGGTTATGCCAATCTGATATCTTTTTGAGCAAACTTTTGAGCGTAAGGGGAGGGAAAACATTGTGTGGAACCTATACTGCTGAATTATACTAAGTGATAAGTATTCATACAAAGCGGCAATTCTTAAGACATCAGCTGAGCAAAATGTCCATAAGTAACTCCCATCGCAATCTATAATGTTGAGTACTTCCATTTTACCTTATGAATTGAGTTTCTGAAACTACTTTGAATTCGCATCTTATATTTTTTTCCCAAACTTGCCGCACCTCAAAGCGCTTTGAGTCAAGACTTCATACGTTAATACAGCATTCGGGAAAATACGCCATGAACGTTGAATTGTCTATTTGGACCTAGTAAAGGGAGTTTCCAAATGTTCCTTGAGTCTAGACCTTTTTAAAATGAGTATCACAAACTTGTTTTAAGTTCGCACCATTTAAAATTTGATTTTTAAACTTCTTTTAAGTTACCTTATAAAATGAGTTATTTCCTTTCCTTAAGAGTTCGTACGATTCTAATGTGTTCCTCAACCCCTCTCTTGCACGCAGGTAGCCAGTAAATTTCCCAAACTACTTTGAATTCAAACCTTATATTTTTTTCCCAAACTTGCCGCACCTCAAGACGCTTTGAGTCAAGACTTCATACGTTATTCCCCCCCCCCAGGCAGCCGAGCGCGTGCACGCCGCGGCCGCCGAGGAGCGCGCGGGCTCGGCGCTGCGCGGCGCGCTGGAGGCCCAGCTGGAGCAGCTGCGCGCCACGCACTCCACGCAGCTGGCCGCGCTGCGCGACGAGCTGGCCGCCGCGCTGCGACAGCAGCAGGACTTGAAGGAGTGAGTATCAACTAGTGCTTTGTGCGAAAGTGTAGAGATATGATTGCTCCCAAGAGCGATAAAACGATGTTTGGTTTAGTGATCCGCATGTGTGCGTGATTAGTGTCATCAGCTCGTCATTCAATACTTAAGAGACTCTTTTTTGTTGAAAAAGTTACCATTTCTAAACACCCTGTATACGATACCATTCTGATATGATTGCTGCTTGATCCTGTTCAGAGAATAATTGACTTGTTTTATTTAGAAGACTTGCAGCTAAATAATTATTCAACGTTCCCACATTTACACACTGCTCAAGCCGTTGAACTGCTTGTTGTGATTTGCAGGGCAGTGATCATCAAACTATTGACTATGACTACTCGAATGTTCGTCTCTTTCCCCCGTATTTCAGATCTCTTTGACCGTCATTTTTGTCGCAAGTAGAAATTTTCTTGCAGTCATAACGCATACAAATTTTGCTGACAATGATTTTATTTACCTTGGCTAATAAAATATTTGTTTGTCGCCAGTTCGTACCAGGAGCTGACGCTGGCGCGACAACAGCTGCAAGACGACTACGAGAAGCTGAAGCGAGAGGAGGCCGACAAGTCCGCCAAACTAAAAGAACTCATGTTAGTGTCCCATTCTCCCCGACGACGACTAGACAAGGCCGAGAAAGAAGTGGCCAACTTAAAAACCGTATTACACAGCGATAACCAATACTCTGAATATATCATGTCGCCAAAGAGACACAAACTCGACTACGATTTCAGTATAGCCCTCAAAGAGAACTTGTCCAGGGATGAGAAGTCGCTCTCGGCTCCCAAACCCCCCGCGAGGCACTACCCCATCCACCCCTTACAACTCCACCTCCTTATTTCAGTCACCATGATCCTGCTCACTCACCGCTACCCACAAATAGTCGTTTTAATTTAAGCTTCTTATCTGTTGTGATATTACCCTCACGAGTGGCCGTGATGGACAATATTAGTTGTTGTGCCTTTTCATATTACTGTAGCCCGCAGTCACTACCATGCGGTGTATATGGTAATATTCTTACAATATATGCTTCAATAATATGACTTAAATACAACAGAAGTGCTATATCTCATGTTATCAACTGTTGAATATTATTGAAGCTGTGTTGTATAATACTTTAAGCATTTATATTTTCGTTGTATGTATGCTAGTTTATTGCATTCAAAAGTATTTATTTTTTGGTGCGTATATTTAGATGTTAAGTCCTTGCATGACGGTAAAGCAAGCATGATCTCATTATACCCTAGTCTTGTAGAGATGTATGTGTTCGTAAGTTTTCTCTTGGGAATAATCCCAGTTAGCGAAAATAGATAATGATATAACAAAATGGATTATCTTGTTCAAATTATCTATAATGAACAGGTTTCCTTATCGACAGTGATTCAACCAAAGACTATTTATTTCTTAGGCAAATGAAAAAGAGAATATATATTTAAATTTATGAAAAAGGTAAAGAATTTAATTAATTAGTATAATTGAGTATTCAAAATAAATGAGTATGCTGTGTAAAGCATATCGTTCTGAGATGAATTCTGTTAGTCAATAGGCCTAAAGACGGGTATCCCAAATATTCGCGAACAATTTAGTTCCCATAATATCTCATATAGTGGCGATGTTCTGGTGAACATAAAGACGATCTCAATCTGTTCGGGACACAAACGTGTGATCCCATGATAGAAAGCCGCCTTAATAGTTTAAAACTTTCAATATTACCTTACAACAAAGTATAATATTTAGGTAAAACTTAGTTTGTCACTGCCTGCTAATATTAAGTTCATAATTAAATATATATCATATTGACAACTGCTCAGACTGACAGATAATATAACTTTCATAGTAGTTGCTAGATATTTCCTAATGAGCGAGAGGTTACTACCTCTTTATACGATTAATTAGAACTAGGCTCAAAATATATTAAAGTTGCTCGCTTTGTTGTTGAAAATAGTAACATAAGTATTCGATTATTACTATTAAAATGTTCATCAAATTAGGACTGTACCAGTAAGGCATTATGTAAATGTACAAATTAAGAGAACATATTTTTAATGTTGTATTTTTCTAATATAAATAAATAATAAGATGTAGGATATCAGACCAAAATAATGCATGTCTTTAAACAATAAACATTCCAGTATAGCAGTTCTATAAATAAACAGTATTCAATGGCATTTATAGCAAAGTATTCCTAGAATCATTCCATCACATTATTTCCTCGCTTTATTTATTTGCTTTATACTTTCCTTTGATTCCGTTCACTTCCTAGTTTATGTGCACTTACAACGCCGAAGAGGGATGCTAATCTTCCCTGGACATTAGCTGGTGCAAGTGTAGTGTGACGTTTGTATTGCACCCAGTTTTTAAATGTGTAGCTATTTCGTCTGTGATCTAGTTTTATTGAATCCGGTACTAAATAGCTACCATTTGAAGAGAGGAACCCGATTCGTAAATGTCGTATTATGTAAGGTAGACGTAGTGCGACAGTTGTTGCCTTCCGCTTCTTAATTTTTGAGTTGTCATTTTATTCCGCACGTATCCCATTCATACTCATTCAGCCGGGGGTTGGCATTCTCGCGCGGGCTCGAGGGTGAAGCGCCTCTAAATATGCATGGGTTCGTGCCGGAACAACTGACAACTCAACCGTAAATTTACAGGTAACTCATTACTGCGAATTTAATTATTAGAAGTTATAGTTGTAGTAAATTTAACGATTTTATTTGTTTAGACAAAGCGTGGAACGGCGTGAACAAGCTCGAGCTGATCTCAAAGGCTTGGAAGACACCGTCGCTAAAGAGTTGCAAACGCTTCACAATTTGCGAAAACTTTTCGTTCAAGACTTGCAGGTATTGTATTCTTACACTAAACCTAAACTTTACCTAATAGACTATATTCAGTTAGTAGAACTTTTCAGTTCTCAATTTTCTGCTAGAATATGTTTCTGTTAATAATTTGTATTAATGTCCAAAAGTCCATTCTAAATTTTCAAATACCCTCAACAGGCAAGAATAAAGAAATCGACGAACCCAGAAGAGGGCGCAGAAGAAGAAGGTGGTTCCCTCGCACAGAAACAGAAGATCTCGTTCCTGGAGAACAACCTGGAGCAGCTGACGAAGGTGCACAAACAGCTTGTCCGAGACAACGCTGATTTGCGCTGCGAGCTGCCTAAGCTGGAGAAGAGACTCAGAGCTACTATGGA
Organism: Bedellia somnulentella; assembly: GCA_963576735.1. Lineage (NCBI taxonomy): Eukaryota > Metazoa > Arthropoda > Insecta > Lepidoptera > Bedelliidae > Bedellia > Bedellia somnulentella. The sequence goes on along the minus strand of OY755173.1, from coordinate 4,804,681 downwards.
AAGGGTCAAGGCGTTGGAAACTGCACTGAAGGTAGGTTGAGGATGCCGAAAATTAGTTGCGGAAAAAGTCCTGCCTTAGAAAGGTTTCGACTTTGGTAGCAAATGAATCTTATTACTATTGCAGATCACAACATAAAATATTAACAAAAATGATAAGACAGTTTTGTAAAGTGCAATTGGCAGTCCAATTGTACAAGTTGTTGTATGATTTGATTTTAATTTATTTACTTAAATTTTATAATCTATAAATGTCAAATAAAACCTGTCTAACTATTTGCTACTTTATACTTCTTTCCCACTGTATTAAATAGTTAGTGTTAAATTTTCGTACTACTAAAAACATTTCTGTACAATAGGAAGCGAAAGAAGGCGCAATGCGTGACCGCAAGAGATATCAATTCGAGGTCGACAGAATCAAGGAAGCGGTGCGAGCGAAGAACCTGGCCCGGCGGGGACCTCAGGCCCAAATTGGTAAGCATTTTTCATGTCCTTCATCTCTCTCATCTTTTGTCCTATTTAAGCTCCTTGCAGATTTGATTTCCACTAAGATTCCATATTATAAACTAAATAAAATATTTGTAAGTTTTGGATGTTGGTTACCTTTTTTTTGTGATATATGAGTAAAGCTAATAGAACTATGAGTTATTCTTCCTGATCTGTGTGAGTATATTATCTGGACTATCTACCCAACATAATAGGTATAGGCAGAGTTACTCACTTTTTGTGATCCTGGCTAATGTTTGACAAGTATCAAATTAATCAATATTTTCTCACTTATTACTAGTAGAAATATCCCCCAACTACAAATACCATCCACATTGGCTACGCATATTTCTCTCTGATGGGACAGATGGAATAAAATTGAAGCAATTATTTGAAAGCAAATTAATTAAATTTTATCCATCAAATCATTGTTTGTACCTGATTAGTTTGATTAAGTTTTTGACTATACAGGGTGTTATCAGAACTGAAAGTATTAAAATTTGGATGTATGGGTTCGTTTGGTAGTGTTGTGTTTAACTAGTTGGATACTAATCTAATGGTGTGTTCCAGCGAAACCGATCCGCGCGGGCGGCGGGCACCTGGCGGGCTCGCCGGGCGCGGTGCGGGCGCCGGCGCAGGACGTCAAGCGGAAGTCGCTGCTCGTCGGCGGCAGGGGTATGTGTTCTATTTTATCTATATATCCGTGTTAGAATGTCGCTACCCCTTTCTACCCACGGGTGTCGTAAGAGGCGACTAAGGGTATTGGAGCTTTTTATTGGATTTTTGGGCGATGCGGTTGGAGACCAATCACCAAAAACCTTTATTCTCACCATCTTTTCCCCACTCAACTTCCAAAAGTGGCTGAGGAATTTATAATTCCTTAGCTCTGGTTACACCTTCTAGGGAAATATAGCCGTGAGTATATGTATGGATGTATGTTTATATATCCTCGTAAGTCACCGTGTACTTATACAAGTACAAATTAATTAATAGCAGCTAGACCTGACATTTTAACTACATAGATAGAGTAACTACCTAACATACTTAGTCAAGTACAAATGTTGAATTCTCCATTTACTGGGTAGTTTTTTTACAACGGTACTTTTTTTATATTGCTTTGATATACTTCGTAAAACCTAATGTCCTTACACAAGTACAATATATTTCCAATGCTTTCCTTCATAAGGAGTTGCTATACACCACAAACATACCGTAAAAAATACACACAACAGTAGTTTACTTCCAAAATTGCCTAAAACTGACATCTGTTTGTCTCGGTCTGAAGCACTATTCTTGATTCGTACTTAGTATAGTACAGCCAGTAGATATGACTACTGATGTTAACAAAACACAGGTACTTACGAGGATATAAAAGAAAATGGTGTTAGTTACACTATTTATAACTCAAGAACGGATGAACCGATTTGGGATAGGTAGAAAAGTAGCTAAGAACCAGGAAAAGGACATAGGGTATACCATCACGCTATGTATCGTATCATATAAAAATATTAAACCACATCCGTGCGAAGCGTGACCACTAGTTTTTTCATAAATATAAAACATTGTTGGAAATTTAGTCTAAAGTTGAAAAAGAAAGTTGATTTTAACAAATTAGAATAAACATAAAATCATCTAAGAAAAGATCCGCCAAAAAGTAGCGAGAGTTTCAGTATAAGAAATTCGAAAGCCAGTTTTGGAGGTGGGGAAAAGATTGTGTTTTTTTTTTCACACACACATCGCCTAAAAATACTTGGAAAGATTCAATACACTTAGTGGCCTTCTATGATAAACCACGAGAAGAAATTGGGTCGTGCTATTTTAAACCGACACTACCCAGCTATTACAATTTTAAAATAAACATATTTTTTAAATAATCTAAAGGCATTGTAGATGATTAAGTTCAAAAAAAGTTGAATTATAAAATTCATAAAAGAAAAGATTCTCCACGTATCTTTGTGTGTGAGCGAAATTGTAATCTATCATCAAAATAGCACACTCCTAAATATATTTTAAAACTCTTGATTTAGGCTTATCTCAAATAGTTCTTCCTCATTTTTTTTATAAGATTTCAGAGATACCTATATTGCTACTTTTTTGTTTTCAGATGAGAGTTGAAGAGATGGCGAAATAGCTAAAATACCATAAATAAAATTTCATGGGTGTACCTATTTTAAACGCAACTTTTAAGACGAATGTAACCAATATGTTAGTTCATGTTAATGTTAAAAGCCTAAATAAAAATGAAAAAAAAATTGGCTAGAATTCGTTTAGGCTTACTTTTTCAAAGCTAACAATCCTTAACATCATTAAGTGCACATGAATTAGGCTAATAGCTTCTTGCAATTCGGAATAGGTGAAAGTAGGTTTAATGTAAACCCGATTTTAATCGTTAGTGTATTCACGCGAAAAGTATTATATTTATGAGCAAACCCGAGCATTGTGGTCTTTTAGTGTTGCTGTTTTTATTATATTGTAAATTAAAGAGATTTTTATGAAATGACAAGAATGTTACGTTAAATTTTATTTTCACTACATAGCTTATCGTGCATTCTTCGCAATGTTTTTACTGCATTAACATAGTGGTGGTGGAACGCGAGCAGATGGAAAAATACGAGTGACACTTTGAGTACAAAGTACGCGGGATGAGCTTGCTCGCTTTCCACCAAACAGATATCGGGTCTAAGATTACGCAATATGTTTAATAAATAATAGCTGTGAATTGTTTGCTGAAGTAAATCTGTCGCCAGCGCGCTATAACGAACTGTTATACGAGAGAGCGTTGCGCGACTGTGATGAAATGCGCATCTTCGGTGTTTAGACTAGAAGTAAGCTTCATTGATATATATTTTTTCATATTGTGATAAGCGTTGTTATGCCGACTTCTTAGCATTTAAACATAAAACTCTTCTTGAAAAAAAGAAGCACAAGGTGTATTTGTAAGTGAATGGTAACCTGAGAGTGATTCGTTGAATTGTTTTCTCTAAAATGTGTCAGTCAGGGAAAATCCTAAAATGGAAATAAACTATTTACTAATACAAAACAGTAATATCCATAGCAGAAGTAGTGTCTGGGCGACTTGCTCTAATTAGCAAGTTCAATGCCTCTAGCCACGTCGGGAGTTTGCCAAAACTAAAAATAGAAACATAGTGGGTGATTTTTATATTCTACACGTGAATATGAAAGTCAATTTCACCTAGTTTTTCAACCGTCTCACTCTATTTATAAGATCAGTGTCTTCGCCCTCAGTTACCATTCACAACAAACGCTGGCTTTAGCATCACATAAATAAACAGTCACGTTTCATTAGTCTACTTTATTTGTACTACTTCACGTCTCGAACTTTGAGTAATAGGATACTAAGTCGATGTTCTCGCTCCGCTTATTTATGAATAGTTATACAACCATACTCTTCTTCATCATCACCGCATACCGATTTGATGTCAATATTGTTTCGCTGGTAGGTCGTGACAACTTGCAAGGTGTTCCATATTATACTGAAGTGGACTGTTGGACGAGTCTAGATCTGTAACTTAATATAGTACTTAGCAGTTTTCTGCCTCGGAGGAGTTCCGGATGTATTACCAAACCAAAGATATCCCGACGGTCCTAGACTAGCTCCACCTCTCTACCATCACATAGCCCGAACTCCTTCATAAGATGCAATATTCTTAAGAGATATACCTATAGTAAATTATTTCACTTTAAGTTAGATTCTCATTCTATATTTTATTTATTGTTCATAGACCAAATTGTTTCTGTTCGCTTTTGAAGTGTTATTAGCTTTTTTTACATATCTCTTTATACATTGTTTTGTAATCATGATCAAATGAGTTTATATTTTCATTGTGGAATAGATGTAATATTGGAGATCGCCCGCAGAGATGCATTCCACGCAGTCGAGTGTGTCTTTGTTGTTTCGAAATTAGTTTGTTTTTGTTATAAAGTAGGTTACTAAGAGGCTATCCTCGTTTTCACTCGCCTGTTTTACAGAAGCTCAAAGTGAACTCGGCGCAACATCCACCGGCAGGCTTGCCTTCACCAAGTGATTTAGTTGTATTGACATCTTTTGTATGATGTATTTAATATAATATCAAAAGCTCTCATAAGGAGGGTCGCGGCGATTTTTTATTTATTACGAAATAAAATTATGGATTTAATTTGCTACAAATTGTTCTTTTATTTCTCTTCCCTCGTTATTCTACTAAGCTGAGCTTTAGTGCTGTATAATAGGACAAATTGTTATGGCAGAATGTAGTTTTAATATGATGCTTTCGTTTTGCACGATCTGAATCCCCGAAGGTGTGGTAGAGGTACAAATATTTATATCACGAGACATTTTGGTCATTTGGGGTTCAATGTATCCACGTTTTGGTTGGACAGTGCGTTTATGTGATAGTAGGCAAGACTCTGGATGGGTAAACTAGGCAGCAGTTAATTGAAAATCATTTTATACTTCTTGACGATTATACTTTTTTTTTCACAATTGTGAATGCAGTTGCAAAGATATATTTGCAAATATTTCTTTATACTAGGGATGCATAAATACTGTAATTTGAATGTTTTTGATCATGAAAACATAATGTGGGGATTATTAGAATGGAAGCCATTGACACTAGCTCAATTGGCAGAGCGACGGGGGCGTATAACCTAGGTCGCGGGTTCGATCCCGCCGGTGTCGAAATTTTTCTTTCCTTTATTTATGCATGAATACAATGTCATTAAAATCTAAAGGTGCCTTGTCTTATCCCAATACCTAGCTAATCACAATCATATAAAAATCTTTCTACCCTACAAGGTGGTAAACTCAGAAGAGATGTGTGGAGAAACTTCAGAACAGATATATATGTCGGACTGATATGGGAATGAGAACAATTCAAAGCCACACTGATAGAGTTCTGCTATGCCATGATGAAAAGAGTTTTGTTTTCTCAAAAATCCTGGACGTTTTTCTTTGATATCCTCTCAAACGCCCCGCGACCGGTTGAAATTGTAATGAGAGTTTATTGTTCCACCCTGTTTAAGACAATCCACTAGAATATTTTAGCCTCTGTGCATCCCAAAAAACCGATGTCATTACTTTGCCGCCGATGTGCCGATGATAAAAGGGGAAGACGACGTATATTGGCTGTGCTGTGGCTTGTCTTGATGTAAATTTTACTTTCAGGCACCTTTGAATAAAATGTGCGGTGGTTTAGAATGTTTTCCAACGGTAAGGTTGAAAAAATATTACATTCGTATAAATACTCACGGATAGAAATCCCTAGAAGCGGTGGCCAGATCTTCAGAATAAGAAATACCTTAGCCACTTTCTGAAGTTGAGTGGGTCAAAGATTGTTAAATAAAGTTGGTGAAAAAATAAAACTTCTCTTAATTAACAGTATCATTGTTTAATCAAAATAAATACTAATAATATAGACTTTGTTAACTATCATTTTACTACTAACATAATATATAAATAAGTTACATTAAATAAACACTTCTGGAATGATATTCAACACACTAGTAAGGAAAACAAATACCGTTTCTGAAATATACGTAGTTGATCAAGCGAGATAATCATTAGGGTTAGCTTATAAGTAAGAAATCTCGTGTTTGTATTTCCTTAATAGTGTATTTATTGTATAAATAGACTTTACTTTATATAAGGCATGGTAACCCACTCCTGCCGGACGACTAGACTCCAGATCGATAATTATTCTAAAATATAGTACTTGGCGCGATTAAATAAGCTGACTTGGTTACAACGAAATACTTTTCATTATGGAGTGAAGTGACTTTTAAGTGCAATACATACTGAGCCCGCGGGGTCGGACATATGTCGGCAACTTTTTGTCAGCGGTCTAGTTTTCATACATAGATTCTAACCTAACAAAATTCTTTTCACACAGACCGATGGGTCGTGTCATTGTCGGCGGCCCGGCGGGCTCAGTGTGTATTGCGCTTTAGATTTTGCCCAGCAACAGAGCTGCCAATTGATATTAATTAATTTCTCTTATATATATAATTTGAGATTACAACATGGAATCTAAACAACTAGCATTTAGTCATATTCTTTCTCTGTTTAGTTATTTTGTATTGTATCTCTACTTGAGGGCTACTTGAGGCGAGTGATAGAGTTTACAACTGTCTCAGCGTTGTGTTTGCCAGTAATGCTTAGCTTACAAATTTCAAGAGAAACTAATATATCTAATTCATTAAAATCGCACCAAACACTAATTACAAAGTTATAGGCGATTAATATTCAAGTGATATGGAATTCTGATAGGTACAAATTACTACTTTTTATCACAAACTACATTGAATTTTGAGTTTAATTTATAAATTCTATTATTTCTATGTATCATCTACGTATTACACTCGATCTGATTGCAAAGCCTTATAATACTGAAAGTAACATTGTTAACTTAATATTTCTGAACGTCAATTTGTTGGAGTAAATTCATTATTGCATAAATATGGAACTTCCTTTTTTTATTAAATAGATATCTGACAGCTATATTTTTGTCATTTCTGATAATTAAACAATTTAGCCAAGTTATGTTCCAATAAAGTAAAGGTAACCATTTCATAAAATGTGGAGCTATAAATTATAATTATAACTGGATGTATGGTGAGTGATATTGATGTTCTTTTTCATGACCAATACATACATACAATATTACATAAATCTATACCAAATACAACCAAAAAGTCAAAACTGTGTCAAATCAATCTTTCAAATCAGTCAAGATGCATTGAAATGGGTTCCCCAGCGGAGTAATTTTTTAGGGGTTGCATTTAACGAGGCATTAAAAAAGTCTAACCTAACCTAATCAAAAACTGATGTGGCATCAAAATATACTCATTTGGGCACCTAATCTGCGATTTGATTCTCGTTTAGTAATTTTGATGTTAATTAATGAGAAATTTGCGGTGTAACAAATTATTTCTTATTTTTGAGTAGCGAAAATTATAAAACATCAGAATTTCGTAAACCTCTTTTTGTTTATTTGAACTTACTGCAAATAGTTTAAATTTCGTATTGTAACAAGTTATTTGAAGTTGCGAACAACTAAAAGAAAACATTATAAACCAACTAAAATGAATGAGAAAGTCAAATTCTTTCACCATAAAAAGGAAAGACGATGATATAACGTCCATAAATACGGTATTAAATGTACATGCAGTCACACCTATTCATCCCCAAAGAGGTATCCAGAGCTTTAGAATTGGATAGGCCAGGCTTTAGGAGTGTATCCAGAAAATATAAATTTAACGATGGTCTGTGATGTCTCTCTAGCAACATCGTCCAAAATACATTTAAAAGTAATAAATAAATAATAAATAAAGGAAAGAAAAATTTCGACACAGGCAAGAAAAAAAAAATTCTTTCCTTTATTTATTCTTTTTTTATTAGTAATAATCCCCACATGAGGTTTTCATGAACAAAAAGATTTAAAATACATTTAAAAGCCCCAAAACTCTAAGTATCTCTTATTACATCCGCGGAAAGAAACGGATTAGAGCTATTTCGAGTCTAAGGGTTTCATAGTATCTACTACAGGCGGCTTTGTTCTGCATGATAGTAAATCAGATGTATTTATGTTTATTATTTCATAAAAGTTTTTCTCGACTATAAAATTATACAATATAGTTAATATTCATCTACATCTTAGAGATATTTTTTGGTTTTCTTGTCTACATAGATTAGGTAAACGTTTTACTGCACTAAGCTAATGTACTATTATTCTAATAACGTGTAACGTTCTTATAAAAATAATACAAAATTTGATACACTTCATTGTCAAAAACATTCGTAAGGCATATTTCCGTCGTAAATACGTTTCATCGTTGATAATAAATATCTTATACATAAAATATTTTATATTCTTCTTTATATAAATTATTGCAGCATGATTATTGCATTATTTTTATCACTGTATTAACTGTTAGAGATAATATACTTTCTTTTCTAAAATCTTCTCTAGTAGATTTGTTAACTTGTTTGGCATACAAAAGTGCAACAGAGAATATTCAACCTACATTTTACTTAAATGTCGTCCTACGATCTAACATTCAACCTTAAAAATCTTCCTAATTCTCTTACCAACATCACTTAATACTTCAAACGGTCATATAAACTCCACTGGCCTTCAACATATACATACAGCTACAATATTGTACCATTACTAGAGATTACTAACGTCATGAGAAAATATTCGCAAAATGTTTGTCATGAACTTTTACTTGTAATGCATGCGAAGAAAGCAAAGTATATATTCGGCTAGAGAGCGGCAAACGTTGAGAGAGACTCGTTCTGTCTGGATGAGGCGTTGGCACCATTTTCGTTGTCATGAGATGATGTGCTGAAATCATAATAAGTGATATCGAACATGAGCTTTCAATATATTGAGTAAAAACCTTTGACATATCATAGGCTATAATTCTAAGGTTGACAGAACCTCGGACCCGGAATTTCAGCCTCTTAAAGTTGAGTTAGGAAAGAATTGTAAAATGAAGGGTATTCGGTGATAGAGATCAAGTCATATTGTTCAAAAAAACAATTTAAAGCAACATATCCATAGAATACAATATTCATTAGTAAAATTCGGATGTGCTATTCCAAGCCAACACTATTAGCCACAAGGCATAAATATAGTAAAAACATGACTTTAATAAGGTTCAACGTTTCTTATCAAAACATAAAATTGTGACTTGTTAATTTTGCTTCTTTGTACAATATAAGCCCGAAGTTAAATAATAAAAGAGCATATTATGAGTCAAAAAAAATCACCCCCACGAGCGGGAAAGACAGTGACAAGACACACTTAATCAAAAACTTTGTACTACGAGCATTAAATTGACGAGTTAAAGTACTCACCCAAAAAACGGCAACAGAGTGATGAGTTGCGGCCGACTGGTGCACGTCCTCAGTTCGGTCAGCACGAGCAGAACGTGGCGCAGGTACGCTTGCAACGCCACGCGCCGCTGCTCTACTAGCTGGCTGTTCTGAGATAACGTACTCTATGGTTACTATTTGTCCTAGTAGTGGTTCAGTGATAAGACCAAAAGTTTTCTAGTGAAAGTTATATGATTTTATGTAATTATTTTGTGTCGTGTATGCAATATATGATTTTTCCATCTTATATTATACATCGATCTTTGACTTGGTGAAAGTCGCAGAAACGCGAACGATGACGAAGTGTACCACTAACCTGGTGGTTTTGGAGATCTTTGGGGAGACCAATTTCTACCATTGAATGGCTTTATGCAAAAATACACACATTTATATGCTATGCTTCAGGCTATAAGTCTCAAAGAGGGAAACCAAAGATTTATAATAAGAAACTTTTCAGCCACTTTTGGAAGTTAAGTGAGGAATAGATAATAAAGTAAAGGTTGTTGTTAGTGATGTGTCTCCAAATGCATCGCCAAACAAGCGCACAACGCCCAATACCTAAGTCGCCTTTTACGAACACCCACCCACAGTAAGAAATGGTATCGCGATATTCTTAGCCAAGCACTACACAGTGAAGCAAAGATAACAATGTGTATATAATGAATAGGTAATAGTTTTATTGTAATTCCTTGTTAAGTTCAATAATTCAGCAATTTACCTACCCTTTTTCCTATTGTTTTCTTTGGCGGAAACTTGTACGTCGCTATATCAGGGTGACATTTCTTGAGTTGCGTGTGGAGCTCGTAGAACTTGGCGTATCTGTGGTACACGCTCCATTCTTCCGTGCCTATTTTCAAAAACACCTGCAATAACATTAGAATACGCTTAATTTTATATGCATTCGTGAAGCTGTTGTGGAAATAATATAAAATATTGTATGAAATGATTGTTGAATGTAAGTGAAGATCAAGAGGTTTGGCAGGTTCCCAATGGAAAATAATGTTGTGATTATATCCGGTTGCATACAGATTTTGTTCTACTTTTTAAATACTCACGCCGCTTACCCCATAAGAGTAGAAACTCTAGTTTAGAACACAATATTTTGACATTAGCTGGTACCATATCCCTGGAAATTATCCGTCAAAAATGCAACACAAACCTAATTTCCAACCACGAAAACAAAGCAAACCTACCTGATAAACATGATACGTCCGTGTTTTCTTTCCCACTAGAAAGGCGGCAGGTATGTACGCCTTGACGTTGCAATGTACGACCCCTGACACATGCACCGCGGTCACAGTCTCCAGCTCCTGCAGTCTTTGCTGCAGATGTTGGTTGAACTCCATCAGCTCCGCGTGCATCTCGGCTACCTTATCAGCAGACATATGGGAAACTTTTTAATGTTTTAGAATGATTAGTTGGTAGCACATTTGGATGAGTATTTTTCGAATTTTGAATTGGGCTTAGGATTGCCATCTGTACTATTTTTCTGGATATATCCTGGTTCTTGTGTGTGCATGACAGTTTCTGAGCCTCCGCAATCATAAGAAATTGACAGTCATAATCAAGAGCAGAAATTATTTTTGGTAAATATATTTTTAAAATGCTGCATGTCGTATTCAAAGACATGAAATGCCAAAGAGTAATGGAAGGTGATTAATATAGTAGAAGTATATAATACTTACTTGGACTAACTTTTTCTCGTACTGTTTGAGTTCTTCACTGTCCCCTTCTCTACTTTTTGAAGATATACTCATTTCAACAGCGGATATGTATTTTCTTAACTGCTCTTTTAATCTTTGATTTTCTCTATGAAATTAAAGTCCACATTATACCAACAATACTGATAAAATCTTTAAAGTAAAAGTAAATAAAAAAAACATACTTGCTCAGATCTAGAACCACTTTTTCTAACTTTTGAATCTTTTCCCTACAGCTAATTTCTGCTTCGTTGTACTTCATTTGTAACAAAAGATAATCTTTTTCTCTTTTCGCTAAAACATTTTGGAGAGCTTTCTCGTCGGGTCCACAATCGTCTTCAGAGAAGCAGAGTTCCAAGCAAGAAGTGCTTCCATTTATACTACCGGCTACTTCCTCACTGTCGCTCTCCGATATCCTCATATTGCTTATATCTTCTTTAATCATTGACTGGTTGTCGATACTGCTGGATGACGAGAATATTTCTTTGGCGCGTTCTGATAGCTTCGTAAGTATTTGTGAAGGGTTCTCTATCGCTTTTACAGAGTCAGGGAAGAAATGTCTTAGTGTGCTTCTATAGTCGGAGCTGGTAGGTTCACTGGTGGAGGTGGCGGGAGCCGCGGTAGGGTCGGGGGAACTGAGGCAGGTCGGGGGAGCACTACTCCATGACGCAATATCTCCAGACGGCGTAGATTGGTCTATCCCTTTAGAACTCATCGATTCTTCCTCTTTCAGCTCATTCTTGTCGAAAGAAATCACTTGTCGCAAAGGTTTCCGTTTGGAGTTGTTCGTGGGCTTCACTGGAACCGACAGAGGTATCACATGCTCCACTCTATTTGTTTGATTAATCTGTTGCACTTCATTCAACTCCGCCCGGTCTATTGATAACGCGAACAACACAGATGATAACCCTGAAATTGACACCAAACATTGAGAGAGCAAAAGTTGGTATTACATTATCTTTTAGCTCACAATTGCTGACGATATCTAATAAACAAAATAGGGTTTGTGGTTTGATTATAACATGCGCAAACGAACTATTATTATTATTTACTTTATTTACAAGTTACAATGACTCCAGTGTTACTAACAGTGAGAAATCTTAACCTAATGTTAGTAGTCATACACAATACACAATAAGACATACATATTAAAAATGTTTTATTATCGTCAGAGAACGTCGTGAATAGAATTTGGGTGGTGTTATTACGAGACAGTATGTGATATCGAAAAGTAAAGTTTATTTATCAAAATTAAGTTAATTACTATTATTTATGAACGAAAGCGTACGAAGTTGGAGAGGTCTACAAGTAAACATATTTTTTTTGTTGTTCCATGAGGTGTCTACTTACCAGCAGCCATATTCGGTAGCAAATGTGATGCCTCATCATCTCTGACCAGCGCCCCTTCTTCATAATACTCGATGAGCAATCCGTGCCCGATCCAACTATGCAGATACCTGTTTCAATTATCAATTAAGCATCATGTAATAACACTTTAAAACTAGCGTCCCAAACGCCGTTTAAAATTAGGTTTAGTTTTAGATCTTTTAAAGAAAATGCTTCGCTTTGTTATAGATCTTGCAATCTACCAGCGCACCTCGCATTTATTTGTACTTGTAATCGTAATACACATCTTTTTTTGTGTGCGTATAATTTTTCAAGAAGTACAGTTAGCGCGTCAAATCCCAAAAGTGAAAGAAAACGCAAATTAATTACATATAAATATGAAATTTAAAATAAAAAGAATATATGAAATATTTTGACAAAGATTTTGAGTTCATTATAAATGTAAATCACTGTGAAAATGATGACAGTGAATATTATGACCGTGATATTGTAGAATTGAAAGTTATACAAGTTAATATTAGTTATTTTATTAATAACAAGATTTTTATTTTGTGTTTCTATCAGGTATTTTTTAGGATTACAGTTTTTTTGTGGTAATTTTAAGTTTACAGCTATATATATTTAATATTAATAATTAAAATTAGAAGTTACTATGATGATTTTGTTTTTACCACTCCTAATAAATTAAATATTTAATATAAAAATGGGTGAAATCTATAATTTGAACTAATTCTTATATATTTGCTAACCGTACGCACGGTCACCTGTCACGCCTACATCGACTAACAGATAGGGCACTCGCACAACTAATGGCGTCGTGCGCTAGTAGATTGCAAGATCTATATAATATCATTGCTTAATTAGCAATCAGCAGAATATAATTTTATATTTGATTTAACTGAAATATTTTGAATTTAGACAGTGTCGGATATTTCAGAACATTAAAATGGCTACATACATATATACACTCACGCCGTTAGTTCCCATTGGGTTAGGCAGAGACTATCGATCATCACTTCGTAAGATCTTATGTAACAATATTTTCATACATGCTCTTTTATTCTTCATACTTCGGACGCCTGCCTTTTTCAGCACACTCTCAATTTGGTCCACGTGTGTCCTCCGTGGCCGTCCTCTATTAACATTACCTTCCACATTAGCTCTGTTATACCTTTTACCAATTTCCTATCAACCATCCTCTCGATGTGCCCAAACCATCTCAACATTCATTTCTTCTATCTTTCTTACAATATCATCTTTTACACCGTACCTTTCACGAATCACGTCATTCCTCACACAATCACATAACTTTACATTACAAACTTTTCTGAGGGACCTCATTTCTACTGCATTCACTCTCATGCTTAACAAGAATTGGTTATACCAATGAGATGGGTACCAACTTTATTCGTAAAATAAAAACTAATTTAAAGTTTTGAATAATTTGCTTTAGTTTTAAATTATTATGTGGCGATTACAAAGAAAAACAATAAATGGTTATTTTTTGTTTTTTTTAAACAATACTTTAGTAATCCCCTACTTATTATATTATAATATCTTTTATTTTTTATAATGACTGTTGCGACTTATACCAACGTGTTGCAGTTTTATGTGCTTACCTTTCCAAAGATCTCTCATTTAATGAAGCTCTTAAAAATGCCCTAAAATATCCCACAGGTGTATTGATATTCGATAATATTTTGAATCTCTCTTTTTCATGCTTAGTCAAGTGTAGGCATGTATAGCTCCACAGAGAATTGCCTGGGAACAAATAAAATCTTTTATTATTCATTAATTATACGTATACATGGATTATCGTAGAAATATAATCATTCTTCTATCTAATATATAATCTTGTGTCCATAGTTGCAATAGGAAAAAAGTAGTTCACATTCATAATATTTATTTTCATACAACTCTTTAGCCAGATGAATATAATGTGTGTAATTTTGAAAAAGTCAAAAAGTTTATTTTTCAAAATTAAGTTAACAACTAACATTTTTTGAACGTCAAATTTCTTAAATTTATCATTAGTCCGTTGCTTCGGAAGGTGTTCGTAAAGAGAAGAAGCAACAAAGAAACTCTCTACATTCTCATTTTTTCATTTTTTCAAAATATGGTTTTACTTTATAAAAGATTTTCTATGCGACCAAACCAAACGCTAGTTTGACATAATTAAACTAAATTGTCCATCACAAAAACCAATCACATAGCGTGAGAAGAAGAAGTGAGTTTTGTCACCTGGTGTTTGTTCAGAGAACCTATGTTTTGCTTGGGGAGTGTATTTTGTGAATACTCCGACATATCGAGCGTGACATAAATTGACATAAACATTCTGGTGTAAGCCTGACTTGGGATTTGATCCCACACCTGTCTGCAAGATCGGCAGTGGATCTCTTTTCTGAACTATCACGGTTGCTTGATGGCTAAATACTTAATGATAAATAAAATGTTTTCTTCTTACCAACATTAACAATATTAAAAGTAAAATTCAATCCTGCAGTCACTAAGTTTTGAATTGCTGAATTTGACAGGTTCGACTTGATACCATGACCAAGAACCTTTTCCCATTTATCACACAATTGCACTATTCTGAAACAAATACAATTCATATAATTAGAGTCGAGAAGAATCGTTTCTGAATCTAGAATAGAATCTAAAAGATATACCAGATCATTAGTAAGGAACATTGATTGAGAGATTTTGTTGCAATTAGTCTATTGGAGATTTTGTCTTAAGAATTGATAAGTGTTAATATCTACCTCTAAGAGAAGAATATACATGCTTGCTCACGGTTATATATCCCAAAAAAGGGTAGCTAAACCTTCAGAGTTGGAAATTCCTTTGCCACTTTTGGAAGTAAAGTCGGGAAAAATCTGCTGCAACACTCAACAACCAGTAAAAAATGCCAAATACCCTAATTTTCCTCTTACAAACCTCCACAGGAAGGAATAGAGTTACTGCTTTCAATGAGCATAACTGTTGTACAGATGTTTATATAAGTATATCTGGAGAATTGAAAACATCATCTCACCAATGTTAAAATCAGAAACAAATATTTCCATTCTTGGAACATCCAAAAAGCAAAAATCTGGCAGATTAATGATTGACTGTTGATTGATAATGTCATTGCAACTGATTATTGCTATACTAATGTAACAAAACCATGGAGTTCATTAATATAACTTAGAACATTTAAATGAAATAAAGAATTAGTGGTGTAGTGTGTGATTAATTATAGACACATACATATGCATACACACACCATTTATATCAAACATTTGAGGCAGGCGAGATTATTAATTGCCACTTCGTATGATCCTAGCAAACTTCTCGACTTCATCTACATTCATCAGTCTTTTCAAACATGCCCTTCAGACTATGGATGCATACCTTTTTCATAATTGGTCTAAATGTCTCCTCAGTGGTTGTCCTCTCATTACCATCCACATTGGCTCTATATATCTCTGTCACTAATTTAATTGCATCCATCCTGTCTATACACATTTTTGGGTTATAAAAGTATTTACCCATTTATATTTTTAAAGTGGCAGCAGATTTCCTAATTGTGAATTACCCTTCTATGTGATTTATCCGAAGAGTAAGTATTTAAATAAAATCCTACCTTATGTCATCTTCAGTGGCCAGTTCAGTTTTACCTCCAAACCGGTTCTGGCAATTTTGAACTGAGGCCAGCAATTCATGCAACAAAAGTCTACCACTTTCCTTTTTTCTTTGTATCTCTTCTTTGTTGTCTATCACATTAGCTAGTGTTGTCAATATTTTATTATTCTGAAATTTTACCAACAGAATTAATGGAAAAGTGGTAGCAAATAAAACTACTTTACTTATTTAATTAATTTATATATCTACAGTGGTAACAATGGTATGGATAAATTAAATATATCTACAGTGGTAACAATGTGCCAATTTTATAATGTTAGTGGCACATATACCATTGCTTAAATGGAACTGCGCTTATGATTTTTTTTCAAATATACAGTCTCACAGCCTACACTGTACAGGGTGATATGGCTATAGTCCACCACACTGGCCCAGTGTTGATTGGCAGACAAGTTTACTGTTCTTCTTACAAATGGAGTATTTTAAAACATGCAAATAAACTTCTGAGCTTTAAGTTCCAATATCCAATTAATTTGATATACATTATATAAATGAAGAGTATTCTGTCCAGATATGCACCAGATGACTTATCACACCTTTCACTCTTGACTTAGTTCTAGGAGAGAAGTTATTCCTTGTGTGGAGAAGTATTCTTATATTAGCCATAATAAGGAGAGAACAGCTGGCTAAGTACTATTGTTAAACTTCATACAAGTGCTCACCAATAATTTATTATTGATAGAAAAGTTTGTTAGCGATACAGAGTCAATATATTTGAAAGGCCTCTTACATACATACATATACTCACGCCATTATTTCCCATTGGGGTAGGCAGAGACTATTGATCGCCACTTTGTACAATCCTGGCAAACCTCTTTTTAAGTACTATATTTTTTAATCGACAAGAGATTATTTAATTACTTAATAGCACATCAAAACTGAATATTCGATATGGGTATGGTTTAGCAGATCTTGCTAAACAACATTTAATAGCCAAAACAGTAAGTTCAAAAAAGTTTTTCTGACAATAGTACAAATAACACTTATGGCAATTTAAATACAACCTATTATTAACTATGATAACTTTTACTTTCCTATACTGGACCATAAAAAGAAGACAATTAGCATCTTACCATTATAGCAGAACGTGATGAAAATGGTAAGGGAAAATGTTTATCAGACGATCCCAAGAAATTATCCAGTGTCAAAACAACACAAAGACAGAGAACTCATTAGTCTTATAAATAACAGCAACTAGTAAGTAAAACAAAAATACTAAAGCAAGGGTTTTATTAAGGAATTTGTACGGGTATTT
Organism: Bedellia somnulentella; assembly: GCA_963576735.1. Lineage (NCBI taxonomy): Eukaryota > Metazoa > Arthropoda > Insecta > Lepidoptera > Bedelliidae > Bedellia > Bedellia somnulentella. The sequence continues at coordinate 4,787,334 of OY755173.1, read as the reverse complement.
TTGTTGACATAAAATAAATAATTTTATTTTTCCAAGTTAAAAACTTTGGGCTGCGACTCCGACTTACAAAATCTTCGCCAATGTCATATTACGGAGTACGATTTTATCGAATCGTTTATTTTACCATAGTCGGAGAAGGTGAAAAGCAAATTTCAATAAAAATTTCGTTTATTTTCAAAAGCCATACATATTTATGTCTCTTTTAACTTTTAGCATCACTTTACTCCGACATGAAGTAAACGATTCGATAAAACTAGCACTTAGCACACAGAACCGATTGGAATAGAAAAGCTTGTATACTAAGAACGGAAAGTATGGTGAAGATATCGAAGGAAGAGTGAAAAATATCTAAGGACTAGTTTAGTTAAGTCAGCTGGTGTCTAAAAAAGCCCGAATGTCAGTGCATGATGATTTTTCTACTTTAACTGTATCAGGTAGAGAAATGCATAATGTTATTGTAGTTCCGTCGCTTATTTAGCAGCGAATGTTGGGTTAGGCAGAAGAATTTCTTGACGTTGCGGAATTCTAGCTACAGCAATATGGTAAAACTTCAATAAACACTTCTCATTCTCATATAATTTATTCTTTAAACAATAATTTAATATGCTATTTTTCCACTTTAACACTATAACATATAAATTCAGAATTTAGAAATAATAATCAAAACGTTATATAAAATCCTTTCCGAACGACAGAAAGAACACCTTGTATTCTTATTTAGTTCATCATCAGCCCACACTCGTCCACTGCTGGACATAGGCATCTCCCATGGCGCGCCACCTCTTCCTATCCTCGGCCAGCCTCATCCAACCACTCCCGGCCACCTGCTTTAGGTCGTCGGTCCAGCGGGCTGGAGGGCGCCCCACACTGCGTCTGCCAGTGCGTGGTCTCCACTCAAGAACTCGTCTTCCCCAGCGGTTATCGGTTCTTCGGCAGATGTGACCAGCCCACTGCCACTTCAACTTGCTGATCCGATGAGCTACGTCCGCCACTTTAGTTCTCTGTCGGATCACGTCATTTCCGATGCGATCCAACAGAGTGATGCCGGGCATAGCTCGCTCCATCGCTCTTTGAGTGACTTTGAATTGGTGGACTAGTCCAGCCGTGAGTGTCCACGTTTCCGCACCATACGTTAACACTGGCAGGACGCACTGGTTGAAAACCTTAGTCTTCAGACATTGTGGGATGGCCGAGGAGAAGATATGCCGAAGTTTTCCAAAAGCAGCCCAGCCCAGCTGGATGCGTCTTGCAGCCTCTTTGTCGAAGTTGTTTCTACCGAGTCGTAGCGTCAGACAGTACGGCAGATTATACAGAAAACCGAAGAGTATAATCAGCCGCTGTGTCTAGCATTCGTGGACTATGAAAAAGCCTTCGACTCCATCGAAACCTGGGCTGTTCTACAATCCTTACAGCGTTGCCGAATCGACTGGCGCTACATTGAGGTGTTGAGACACTTGTACAATGCTGCGACCATGACCGTCCAAGTACAGGATCAAAAGACGGAACCCATCCAACTGCAGCGAGGGGTGAGACAGGGGGATGTCATATCCCCGAAACTGTTCACGAATGCGATGGAGGACGTCTTCAAGATGATGAACTGGAACGGAAAAGGTATATGTGTCAACGGCGAGTACATCTCACACCTCAGGTTTGCGGACGACATAGTCGTTATGGCAGAAACGCTGGAGGATCTCGGCGGGATGATTAGTAGCCTAAACTCAGCCTCTCGGCGAGTGGGGCTTGGCATGAACTTGGACAAGACGAAAATCATGTTCAATCGTCTTGTTCAGCCAAGACCAGTTCTTGTCGAGGGAGCAGAGCTCGAAGTTGTGCCGGAGTACGTCTACCTAGGTCAGACGCTACGACTCGGTAGAAACAACTTCGACAAAGAGGCTGCAAGATTATTTAGTTATTGTTTTATATTTCAAGAAAACAGTTTCTTTATCTTCTTTACAATGTGGTAACCCAACTATAGACTAGGTGGGTAGTAGACCTTCGCATGCCAAAATTTGGAGCTAAACTTTGATTATGAACACTATAGATAGAGCGATGTTACGTCATCCATTTTAAAAAGAGAAGCCCTTATTTAAGTTCTTATATGTTAAAAAGAGACACAAAATCTTTATTGTCATCTCTATCGCGTAACCCGTTTTGTTGATGTCACGCTTTTAAAGCTTGACAAACAAAGCGTCGACTTGTGAGCGATTTTGGTTTTCTTTTGATTTTGAGAAAGATTTTATTCATTTGTATATTGTTATTGTGATAAAAGAGACTCCATTAGTCAAACTTATTATTTAGTGAGGTATGGTTGGGTGTAGCGTGCTTGGCTGCGGAAGCCGCAGCGAAAAACACATCGAAGGATTGACTTTCCACAAGTGAGTGAGTTTTTTAATGTTTTTCTACAGATAAATACATAATAAATACATTGCGCGATCAGAAAAAAAGTGATTCAAATGTTAATTACGTTAAACTAGATTACTAGCGTTTTCTTTAGTTATTTTGAGCAATTTTTTAATAGCATAACCTAAAAATATGCAGTATCTCAGTGTTCCCATAATTCACGTTTTCATCCTACCCTGTCGTTAGTGTAAAATTTTCAAATTAGTAAACTGTAAATTAACAATGAGTGAGTATATTATGAATTTCGTCGCGCTATAGCGACGCTGAATGATTTCCAATTGTTATCTACGGAATTAGTAAGTAATAAATTTGTTATATTTATTTAATTTCTTCGTATTCATTACAGTTTTCCTAAAGACCCGAATCTACGAGAAAAATGGATTGCGGCCACTGGAAGATGCAATTGGAAATCAACCAAATATAAAATACTTAGATGTACGAATACATCATCTTTTGAAAAATGTGACTGAAATAGACGAATGAATTCGAAATTTTCACACGAAACTGATTTTGTTTAAAGGTCAATAGTAAATAATGCAATAAAACTCATGTACAAAATAGTGCTGTCTTTTATTTTTCAAAATACAAACATAGACCCCACTATACCCATGATGACCCGTATGATATTTACATAACTTGCACTTATGGAACAGCTGTTTTTTTTTGTCCAGTAACAAAGTTAGTCCCGTACAAAAATTTATTCGTAATCATGGGAAGATTCATCCCTGATAGTTAGTCCAATGCTTTAGATTTCACGGTGTATTAAACATCAGTATAAATGGTAAAATTAAACAAAAAAGATTGTATAATACTAGGAGCGAGTATGTATAATTATATGATTGCAGGAAATAATATAGTAAACAGTAAACCTTTACAATAAATAAAACGACGTAACAATAAATTGACGTAATCAATTTTAAATTAAAAAGTAGCTTTTAGAATGGTGATTATAGTATTTTGGGGTAATTGTTTTCTAGTGATCGCAACATTACAGGGAAAAATATTGCTATCTAAAAGAGGTACTCTCCCGTTGCATTATGACTCTGTCTATAGTGTTCATAGTCAAAGGAGCTAAAGATAATTTTAAACGATATTGTTTTTTATTTTTTTGTTGTGCATTTGTTTAGTTTACTGTCTGTTCCTTTACTATTTATTTAATTTTGTTTACTTCAAATGTGGCAGACACAGATTTTTTTTGTTTATATATTATTTAATTATGTGTAGTGTAGTGTAGGCCTTAACTGAAAACCAGTGTTTTGCCACTTGGCAATATCAAGCACTGAGTTAGGACCTAGTTTGTGTTACCATAGCACTAATTTTAAGTTTAAAAATATTGTTTTTTTTTCACTTTATGTATTGTTTTTCATATTGTATGTGGTGTTATGTTAACATAAATAAACGAGTTATCTATCTATCTAAAGAGCTTATTCCATTTGTCTGAATGAAGACGTCTGAAAGCCACAGAATCTGAATTCAGACTAGTGGAATAACGTTCAAACTGAAATTTGTGTAGTGGAATAACAAGCGTCTGCGGCAGTAACTTCGAAGGACGTCTGAATTCAGCAACGACAAAGTGTAATGGAATAAGCTCTTAAGCTGAACAAAATGAAAGAGATTGTTTACAATCTTTTTCCATATATTTACAAGGGAAACTTTAAAGGGTGATCATTCCTCAGTGGTTTCACATTCCTCCAATGACTCAAAAAAAAAACCTTCATGTAAACTTTTTCCATAATCCCCTATGTATTCTTACCTTACCGAACCATATATTCATATGTCGCAGGAAAATCGTCAAACTCGTTAACTTATAAGTTTCCTAGGAAACTTGTAAGTTAACGGAAATCCGTCAAACAGCATGCGAATTTACATCTTACCTGATAGGTTTTAGGAAACTTGTAAAATAACGAACTCACCTCAGGAAAATTGTAAATGGGGATCATTTTTGACAAGTTTCCTAGTTTTGAATTTATAATTTAGGAAATTTGTAAGCCTCCTAATGGCTGCTAGTGAAATTGTTAATAGAACCAGTTTCTTATGATGATTGGTTAAGAAATGAGTTGAGTAAAGAAAAAAGCATGAATTTAAAGTAATGACAATGTTTTGATATTTTAAAATATAAATGAGGAACTGGGCTAAGGCTTTCCTGGCCGTTAGTCTTACGTAATAATAAACGAAAACTACGAATAATTTATAACGATGACGGATTTTTAAACTAGTTTCCATTCGTTAATCAACCAACCATCTGACGTGCTTTTCATACACTCACTTCACAGTAGCGAATAACTACTAAAATCAGAAGGTGGCGCTGGGTATGCAGCCACTTCACCTTACCATCACTTAAAAAGCCTTTGGTTTCCTCTTAAGACAACCGCGGGATAAAATATTATTAATGCAGTAAAGTAAGAGTTTAAAATCTTACAAGCATCGGTTCAGAATAGCAGTAACATATTTCTGTCGGTAACCTATAACAATGGATGTCATTGGTGGCGATGCGGTTTGAGACCTATCGCCAATAAAGTTTACATTACAATACAATCTTTTCTTCTTTGACTTCCAAAAGTAGCTAAGAAATTATTTATTCCGACGGTCTGGCTTCCCACCCTTTCTAGGGATTTATTGCCGCAAGAATATGTATGTATGTATCGGTATAAAACTCTCTTTAAAAAAAATATCTAGAAGGTATTCATACTATATAACAATAAAGTATCACGGTGTATACTCAAACAATTTATATTTAATAAATACTCTTAGAACTTTTAATTGTATGTCAGTAACAGCAAATTATAGCAAATTAATAGATTAGCATTGGTAAAGCAAGGAAAATATTAGTTTCGATTGTCGAGTTGACAAGACGCGCGAACGCATCACGTCACGTGACCGCCCCGCCAGCCAATCCGCATTGGGTATTATATTCTTTGATCCGCATTCACTAACATCCCTCTCTCCGCGCCGTCAGCGCTGCATTGACAACTTTCCTAGCGGGATTCAGGAAACTTGTAAAATTCCTAAAATACAGAATTTTAAACTCGGAAACTTGTCAACAACCGTGATAGCCCAGTGGGTAGAACACTTGGTTATCGTGCAAGCGACTAGTGTTCGAATCCTGGGTCGGGCCTACACCAATTTGTCTTTTCTAAAGACATATGTGTGGTTAATTTATCATGGTTGTTAACGGTGAGGGAAAACATCGTGAGGAAACCCACATGGCTGAGTTGTACTTAGTCATGTGACAGTGTATTCGTACAAAACGGCGATAGGCCTGCCCCCTATCACGTGAGTACACTGTCCATGCAAAACGTGGGTACTCTGAACACCAGGTGACAAAGTCACGTGATGTTCAGAAGTATTAGTACATCGGCCAACCCCTTCGGGGATATTCGGCGTGAACGTTTATGTTATGTTATGAAACTTGTCAAAAATGATCCCCACTTACAAATTTCCTGAGGTGAGTTCGTTATTTTACAAGTTTCCTAAAACCTATCAGGTAAGATGTAAATTCGTTTGCTGTTTGACGGATTTCCGTCAACTTACAAGTTTCCTAGGAAACTTATAAGTTAACGAGTTTGACGATTTTCCTGCGACACATATAAAAGGACATTTTGGATTAAAGGACGACTTGCAATACAACACCTAAATGCATAAAACTAATTCGAAATTCGAAACATCGATGATGTACGTAAACCATTTTCGATTTAAACTCGAACTCCGCCCCCTACTAGTTTGATATATTATTAAAAATTAGACTTTCATTTGCATCTTCCTACACAAAACAACGTATACATAAATTACTGCTATTTGATGATTAACGACTTTTATTTAAATGTTAGACATTCAGCTGAGTAAGCCTCATATCGTAAGAAACACAATGTATCGGTTAAGTAAAAAACTAGTTCGTATTGCGTTGTGATGTGAGGGCAACCCTATTCCTATTATTAACATGGCGGCGGCGAGAGTTACAATGGCGTGCTGTTACTAAGCTAAAAAATGTTCTTGTAACTTGTGTTCTGCTTGAGTCTCCGTACTGAAATTCAGAGGATCTTGAACTTTCTTCGTAAAATTTGAGTGTGTGTTATTTTGTTAGCAATTTTTACCTGTGTTATTTTATTTTGCTTGTGTAAATTGGTGGTAAAAGTGTCATGATGAGCAATAATTACGAAGACGAACAAAGTGAGGATGGTGAATTGGCTCGTAGTCCTATTCTAGATGAAATGGATTTTAGGTAAGTAAGATATCCTACAACGCTTTTTCCAATTATTTTTACAAGTTTTACGTATTATTACTAGTTTTACACGTTGTGAAGATATGTGGCCAACATATCGCTGGATTTATGTTATGCTGCAGTGCATGTGAATTTTGTTTGCGAGGAAAGAGAAACATAACATTTAAGTTTTATTTCCATATTGATTATAGTAGTGTTCAACACGTCTCATCAACATTTTATGTTTTTTTTAATTAGGTTATGTTATTTTTGTACAGTACCTTCAGCCACATTGCTGTCATCTATGTAACCGTCTAAGTTACTTTTACAGTTTACTCTGAACCTACATTGACAGAGTCCAACATTTCTCTCAGTACAATTCTGTCTAAGTTACTGTGAATCATTTTTCTTACATGTTTTTTCCAAACCTAATTGTATAGTATTGTTATTTGAAAATGACTCTTAGAGCTTAAATGTACCAAATTTGATGTCTTTTGTAAATTAAATTCTCTTCCACACAAAATTATGTTAATTTTTTTTTCAATACTTTTGGTTTATTAGCTTATCTGATGAAGATCATGCTAATGCTGATTCATTAGAAATTAAACCGCCGCAGGCTGTAATTCACACTACCCGTAGAAGAGGACATAAGAAAATGTCTAAGGATAGATTAAAAGCTAAAGATGCACCAATCAGAAAAGAAAAGAAACATCAGTTCAGGTGAGCAAACTTTGAAGTTTCTGTTCTATCCTTTTATTTCAACTTTATGTCTATTTTACGACATGATAGTCCAATGGGTAGAACACCCGCCCGAAAAACAGAAGGGCGTGAGTTCCAATCCTGGGACGGGCCTACACCAATTTGTCTTTTCTAAAGTCATATGTGTGGTTAATTTATCATGGTTGCTAACGGTGAGGGAAAACATCTTGAGGAAACCCACATGGCTGAGTTGTACTTAGTCATGTGACAGTGTATTCGTATAAAACGGCGATAGGCCTGCCCCCTATCACGTGAGTATACTGTCTAAGCAAAACGTGGGTACCTTCTCTGGAAACTAGATGGCGCTTGCCATGTGAGTTCAGGAGTATTGGTACCTCTGCCAACCCCTTCGGGGATAAACGGCGTGAATGTTTATGTTATGTTATGTCTATTTTAATGTTATGTAAAATATATTTTTTTTGTAAATTCTGTAACAATTTTTTTTTATTTTCTTTGGGGGGCTTACAGCTAAATTTACAATATAAAATAATAACATAGGCAGAAATAGGCCAATAACAAGCTCCCACATATGCAACATGCTTAAGAAGACATTAAAAGTGTGAGAGATAAAGGCACAAGTTTTTAAAACTGATAGTATGAGTGTATGTATGTATTACAGAATTCATGCCAGACAGGCTATTAATGAAGAATGAGTTTTTTTACCTAATATGTATGTAATTAAATGTTATATGATACTAAGGATGCTTATGCCTCTGGTGCTAATTGAAATAAAGATTAAAAAGATCCTGCATAACTGGCATTGGGTGCATATGAAGCAATCTACTGTATGACCTACTACAAAAAATCATTGATTTCTATGGTGCTTATAGCTTTCTGAACTATCAAAAGATTCTCATTTTGAAGCTCTTGCTACCCATTCTTGGGATTTAGCCATTAGATAATATATGTATGTTCTTTTTATTTATTATACCAAATTATTGCAAACATTGGCAAACCAAGTTAGTTTAAATTTAATATAAAGAATATAATGTATAATCGAGGCAGAGCCAAAGTAGAGGCACTACTTGGCATAATTGCTAATCATGGTATAAAATGTTTACTAAACTGCATTTTTTTGGGAGTTATTCATTGTATACTGAGCTATTTGAGATTTGATATGGAGAGCTTATTTTAAATCTTGAATATTATTACCAAATCAATTATGGGAGAGGTCCATAAAGCAGTTTATTTACTACTTTATTCAGTCTAGTAATTGAATTCCTTACATTCACACTATTGTTTTTGTAGTAAATTTTTCTTAACTGTTTTTTAATATACATAATAGAGGCATAAGTGTCATTATCTATACTTATAATAAATCTGTAGAGAGGTCAATTCTGTACATGAAATATATTTTCAAAATAACTATCAGGTGGTGATTAGGGATCGATACTGATGCCAAAAATGCAATCAGTAAAATTTTTGTCTGTCTGTCTGTCTGTCTGTCTGTCTGTCTGTCTGTCTGTCGGTTTGTATGTTCCTTATGGAAACAAAAACTACTCGACGGATTTTAATGAAACTTGGTACAATTATTCTCCATACTCCTGGGCAGGTTTTTGTATACTTTCCAGCAGAGTAGTAAAGGGGAATTTTGGTAAATTTTGGGAAAACGGGAGAAGTTACTACATTTTTTAAGCTTCCGTCGCGTGTGCAGCCTTAATGGTTAAACTTACATAGAAATCATGTATGACGGAAATATTCTTCATAAAATTATCTAAAAAAAATCCTCAACAGTTTATGTCTATCTTTTACGGTTGACTCACAATAACACGTGTAATTCCTGATAGCTTAGCAGTTCGGAACATTCTGATTATGTTTGTTTACTCTTACGTTTGTAAACCTCTCACTCATCCCTAATTTAAAAAAGGTAGCATTATTACCTTTTCAATAAAAAAAGAATCATAGAAATCGGTAGAGAAACACCGAAATTATACATAAAATAAGCCATCGCGCCCGTGACCAAAACCGAATCGTTACTAATTTACATATAACATACTAGATGGCGCCAGTAGTTGCATCCTACAACACGTAATGATTTATTTTTTAGATTGTTATAAATACTTCATAGCGTTTTATTCCAAAATTTGCTATTAAACGGAAATACTGAACCGTTCATTAAAGCGCATTAAAAATCACCAAACTACACTGTTTAGGGAGTGCTATTAATTTAATAAATTGAAAACATTGCGCTGAATTTCACAATGCTTGAGCAGTGACTAAAGAAAGAAACCTCAGATATTTAAAAAACAACGCTACCCGTGCGAAGCTGGGACGATCCACTAGTAAATAATAAACCAATTAATTGGTTATTACAAATTATTTATATATATTTTTAGGGACCGTGACAAACAAGACAAGTTTAGAAGGGATATAGCCAAATCAGATGATGGTAGTGGCAAAGACTTTTACAGAGAAAAGCAATTTTTTAGGGACCGAGACAATTATAGAGACAAAGATGTGTATAGAGAAAAAGAAGCAAGAGACAAAGAGCCTTATAAAGAAGCTAGGGACTTTTATAGAGAAAAAGAAATCAGAGATAATGTGTACCGTGAGAAAGAAGTTAGAGATAATGTGTACCGTGAAAAAGAAGTAAGAGATAGAGATCAATACAAAGAAACACGAGAGAAAATTGATAGAGATAACTTAAGAGGTAAAGAAGCATATAGAGATCGGGAACATTATAAAGAGAGAGGAGAATATAGAGAAAATGTTGCATATAGAGATACTCGCCATAGAGAATTGTACAGAGAAAAAGATGGCTTCAAAGAACAAGAACTGCAGAGAGAACGAGAATCTTACCCATCAAGTGCAGCAAGATATGCAGATGAAAGGAGGCAAAGAAAAGAAACAGACCGAGTTGAGACCCGATTAAAGGGTGAAGACAGTCATTCCGTACAAAATAATCAAAAAGAAAACCGAGATAGATCATCAGGAGATAAGGAATTGGAAGATTTGCGATCTAGACTCCTTAGTAAAAGAATATCAAAAGAAATACAAAGCAAAGATAGAAAACAACATGATAACCTAAATAATAGAAGTGATAATTTACCTTTAGACAGGCATCAACAAGAAAGAAGAAAAAGGTTACTGGAAGCAGGTAAGAACTTATAAACACAATTTAATATTAACAAATATTTGTAAATATTCATACCATTTTTGACTAATAAGAGACCTTTTATCTATGTTGTTAATATTATAATGATTTTATCAGAAATATTAACATTTGTAATAACATAATTATCGGAAAAATTGATCGCCTTCAATATCTGTTTTTGAAGCAATATATTCCATAAACGTCTCTTCCATAGCAGAGTCTATTAAATTAATTTTAATAAAGTCACATAAGGATCCTTTGTTCATACCACAACCTTTTTTACTTTGCAACAGCAGCAACAAACAGCACAAGGAGTGATGGCTGGTTATTTATTTTGCTTTGTGCCTGCCTTGATAATAATAAATGATGAAAATTTGTATTATACTCTATCAGGTCACCAATATTACTCACATTTCTTCAGCAAACCCAAAACCCAGCCTAAACCTACTCAGCAGCAACATATCATAGAATGTTTAATTTTTTATTTTATTTACAGACAGAGAAATGGAAAAACGAAAACATGAGTCTAGATCTCAGTTAGAGGCTAGACGTGAAGAACGAAGACGCAGAGGAAAGAAACGGTCACCATCGCTTGACACTAGTGCCAGCAAAAGAAATAAGACTGAAGATTCCTCTAAATTCGAGGAAGCTGTAGTTACCGTGTCTGATGCCACAGATGAAGATATGAAGAGTGATTCTGCTGAATCTGAACCTGAAGAAGGTAATATTTCTATTTTATGACTCCCTTATCTCCTTACCAATTACAATTGGTTTGTGTTGTATACCAATTAGCATATGGTGCATGATAACTTACTCTGATCACATTTTTAAACACATTGCATTATTTTCAGGTGAACATTCTAAATCTGATTCTGAAACAGAAAGCTCAAGTACTGATACTGATTCAGGAGCCGAGTCTAAATCTGAGAAAGAAGATGACAGTGGTGAGGAGCAGGCTTCTGAGAAAGAGGAATTATCACCACAGAAGTTGTCAGAAAAATCTAAATCACCAGAGAAGAAGTCTGAACAGGATACACCATTTTCTCATGATTCTCCAAGGTAATTAAATTATTCATTTAAATTGCTTTTTATATTCTATGAAATATTGTGTTGGAGATATAGCTATATATTTCGAATTTCGTATCTGGTATTAATCAAATATTCTTTATTATTCTAGATCACGTTCGAAATCAGGATCTAGAAGTAGATCTCATTCATTCTCGCCACCTCCACCTGGTGAGAATGGTAAAACCGAAACTGAATTGGAACCCACCAAAGAGGATGAGGAGGAACATAGAAAGCGGGAGGAAGAAATCAATGCTCTGCCACCATATTTCCCAGCTCTACAGGTAAGATATACAATATTTCTCCAGTGATATTTTAAGCATAAAATTTAGTTGTACATTAAAAAATTACGGCAACCATTATACTGTTAAGTAAGATATACTATATTTATACAGTGATAATTAATAGAATAAAATTTGCTTGTTCATTATAAGTTACGGCATTATACTATTATATACAAGAATATTTTTTACAATTAACTCTTTGCAGATTTTTCCCAAACGCTTTTCACAAACTTAAAATATCATATTTTTCCAAGGCTTTTGAATAAATTCATTTAATCACAGACACATTTATTAATAAACCTATCTTCACTTTTTTAAACTAATAGAATTTCATCAATGTTAAGTGTTTCTTTTCTCTGTTGAGTAAACAAATATTGGCTCTGAAACAGAAACTTATTTTTGATCATACCAGTGGTCTCAATACATGCAGTGATTTTTATCCTTAGTGTTCTACTAATATATAGGTGTTTGTGTACTTCCGACTGCCTATGTGGTAATAGGCATACCTACTAACTGTTAACTATGTTGATATGCGATGCACCAAACACAATTGTAGCAAATTTCTTTCAAGATCAATTTATTCTCAGCTGATATTCAAGAATATCCTTGACAGTGGTTAGTATTTTGAATTTCTTGTTGAAAAAACAAGAGTTCAACAATTTTTTATCCTTTTCATCAATATCGAATATATAAATCATTGTGATTTGTCTTGCCTTTTATATATTTTGTATTCTATGAGGAAGAACATATCTAGTGTTGTAAAAAGGCTCGAGTTGAAGCTAAAGCGCGCGTGTGTGCGCGCAATAGGCTATTTGACTAAGTTTTGAAAACTATCTTACGGTGTTAATTTGTTTATAAGGAGCCCTAAAAAAATATTTTTCTGTCTTTATTTTAGCTATTTTATTCAAAAATCGAAAAAGAAAATGCAATATTCAAATGTGCCGCGAAAACGCGACTTTAAGTAATATGGCGGCTGTAGCACAAATGACGTCACTTCCGCATTAAACACCAATGAGCGAAGCGATACACAGTCTGTTTATGTGCAATCTACGTCATTATAGAAATAGCCAATCACGGTCGTTTTTAGTCACGTGACAGTTGTATCAAAAATACTTATTTTAAAAGACTGATTTTAGTGAAGTAATGCAATATTTTTATCTCGCATTATTACATACTAGCTTTTTGCCCGCGACGACTTTCTTTTTTTGCATCCGGTTTACATTCAAAATACCAAAACACTATCTTAAGTTCAATTTTTTATATACATTTATATTCCCGCGGGCGTTGTAAAGGATATAAAGGATTTCATTGCCCGAGCTTTATATGAGGTGCTCGATAAATTAGATTTACGTTTGCGAGGCATTGCGTAAATATGAGTAATCTATAAAAATCTAAACGACCAACAAAGCGACGAACCTAACCTAACAATTATTCAATTACTGCTTAAAACCTGAAATCTTTATAATACACAATTCAATCTAAAATAGTAGGAACCAAAAAATATCCCTAACTAAACTATTAAAATCTAAACGACGAACAAAGCGCACTAAACTAACCTTACTATTATTCAGCCTACTGCGAAAAACCTTAAATCTATTAAGTACTTCAACATAATACAATAGTGGAAAGGAATTAAGGACACCAAAGAAAGCGAGCAACAGTCAATTAAGATTAAACAGCAACTAAGTAAATGACTTGTAAATAAAATGCAAGTAACGATGATATCAATACATAGTATAAAACAAAGTCGCTTTCGCTGTATGTCCGTATGTATGCTTAGATCTTTAAAACTACGCAACGGATTTTGATGCGGTTTTTTTTAATAGATAGAGTGATTCTTAAGGAAGGTTTGTATGTATAATAAATGCATACTATAGTAGAGAAACACTGATAAATTTAAAGATTTCTAATGTGATGTCGTAAATAAGCACGTTTTTTTGCGCTTATATTGCAAACGCTGGCTGAACCCTACGAGATAGACCAAAATAATGTAATACAGTATTGTTCACATTAAAAAGTTCAACAAAAAAGTCCGCGATGGTATATGTCTATCTCTTAGGGATAACCCAGCATAACCATTTTTATTCTTTACTAAAAAATGGTTATTTACGAAGTGATTTTAAACAATACAGCATTAATCCTTATCCAATTAAGTACCTTAAATAAATTGTGCATTTATTATAGATCAATATGTTTTTTACAGCATGTAATTTAAGTGAATATTACCGAAGATATTACAAATTTAAAATGCAGGGTCGTAATTGTTTGCGCCGGGCGGCGCGTGCCTATAAATAGCACGTCGATGGCCGCGCTTCGCCTTACAGCACTTTATGATTTGCAGGGATCGTACGCGTTTATCGGAGCTTTCTAGCGAGGAAAACATCAAGAATTAATTAAATGAATAGAATAAGTATCTTTTGTTGTTGATTATCTTTTAATTTTTATTATTATATTAGTAGTATTGTAAGTACATTAGGTTAGATAGGATTAGCTTAAAACCATATTTCTTGGTATTTCTTCCATTAAGACTTTGATTTGAATTTAGAGTTAAGACAATTTAGTATTAGGGTGAGCATTTTCAATTATTGAAAATTATAGTTAAGTTCATAGAAGAACTGAATAGAATAGGTATATTTTGTTGTTGATAATCTTTTGTTTTTAGTCGAACGAATAGTAAGTAAATATTTTTTACTCCAGCACTAACCAAAAGGACATTCTGTTGTAGGTATATTTTGCATTGCACCCGTGCGAAGCCGGGGCGGGTCGCTAGTATTATTATAATTTCAAGTTACAATACAAATAACACAATATGTCGGAAAACTTTTTCAATAAGTTTTTTTTTTATAAGTTGATGTAATATATTTTGGGTTTATATAATCCAATAAAGAAGAATTCATACCGCGATGTAGAAAGTACCGACAGCGCCATCTATTGGTAAACATGCAAACAACGCCGCGCTCTATTATAAGGTTTCAGCTGAAAGGTTGAAGATTTCGCTGCTAAAATCCATTAGTGATTCCGGTATAAAAGTACTCTATAATTTAATCTGGACTTCTAACTATATGTCTGCAAAATTTCAAAGCAATCGGTTCGGTAGTTGCGGCGTGAAAGAAGCACAAATAAACAAACAAACAAACTCACTTTCCGATTTATAATATTAGTATGGATGGCTCCAAAAAAGAAATATTAAGACTAATGAAATAAAAGAAATGTATATTTTTATTGCAGTCAAATAGCCTATTCTTAAATTCGTGCGTTGACTTATTAATTATTTTCTGTAGCTCTAAAATGTGATCTGGCTAGAGCTTTAATTTTATCTTGAAAATGAAAGTAAATAATTCAGATAATATTAATACTGTATAATAAATAAATAATACTTTGTTGACTACTTTTCTGAGTACATGTAGCCGTTTTCAATTAAATACATTAATTTCAAATTTTACATCCAGCACAATGATTACAAAACTAGCCCAAGTCTTTTGAATGTTTTCAAGCTAATAATTCACCATTATTTACTATTTTAATGATGCCACTAATACTTTTACTTGGTGTAAAGATGGGTTTACCTCATAATACTCAAAATAACAATACTGAGATATCTAACAATGTTATTCTTACAGGGCTGTCGTTCCGTAGAGGAATTTCAGTGTCTTAATAGAATTGAAGAAGGCACCTACGGAGTTGTTTACAGAGCTCGTGACAAGACAACTGAGGAGATTGTTGCCTTGAAACGACTTAAAATGGAAAAAGAAAAAGAGGGCTTCCCTATAACCTCACTCCGGGAAATCAATACATTACTTAAGGTAGGTTGACTGTTTATTTTTAGTATTTCATAACCCACTTGAGCCATCATAATGCATCACTGCTAGCAGTTTGAAGGTATTATCGACAGTAATATTAACATTAAGCGAGTGTTGAGCCGCGAGCCGTGAAGCACTCGATGGCTCATGTGAAATGTACAAATGATTAATGAGATCTATTTTATTCCTACAGGCCCGGCACCTCTTACCTGCAAGAGGGTTGTGCTAGAGGTGTGACCCAATTGCTAGGGTAACAACTTCGATACACGGGCGGGCCTAAGTATCTTTTGTGGAATTTATTCCAGGGGACAAACGTAATATTTTTCATGTACGAACCAATCACTTTGATATACTTAAACATAATTTACGATGGTGATACATACTCCTTTATATTAAGGACAGACCAATGAAGCATATGATCGACATCAAGGTAAACATATTTACAAACTTGGTAAAATATTTAGCATTGTTAATGCGGCATTTTATGTTATTCCTAAAATCAAAGCAATGCTAAACTTTTTTACTAAGTTTTTTGCTATTTTAATGTTTCTTTAAAAATAGCAATGGTTGTTATTTTAAGCTAATCCGGCTCTTGATGAAAAATGTTAAGTGTTACATTTGATGCTTAAAGCAGCAGTTTGAAAGGAAATTAATATGCTAACTTATACTTGTTGCGAATAAATATATGCAGTAAAATTAAACATCTAAATCTAAAATGACATTTGCATAGGATGTAATAATTATAAAACTAGACCACAAAACGTCGGATTTACAATTAACTGTATGAATTAACTTTTTTAAGAGTCACTTGTTTAACATATATTTACTTAAATTGCTGATTGATGCCTATAAGACTTATCATATTTTAAAACTACTGCAATAATGAGAGGGTGCGTTGGGCTCCTCAAACGACTAAGGAAAAACTTCAATATAATTATACAGAAAAGCATTCAGCCTCCATACATGTTCGTGATTTTCCGATGTAAAGGCCATTTTTTGCAGTAAATCTAATAACAGACCGACAACCTATCGTATATTACTTTTTATTACGCTCTTTTAAAAATGATTTATATTACATCAAATCAATCTTGTAGATTTTTTTTTAAACGGTTTTATTTAGATGTAGTGCTATTTAAGTGGAATTTCAGTGAACCTTTAGCAATAAGAGGGTTATTAACTACATTTGATTTAAAATAATGTTTGGTTCTCAAGAGCACATTATTTATACCTATCATATCATAACAGAGGATGCCATTTTACAATTTTTTCCCATAATTTAACCTTCATAATCTACCAGTTCTAGAAGCTACCACTTCAGAATCTTTGAGCCCCACCGGCCGCCAGTTCTGCATATAATTGCCCCGCCAATTGTCAATACAATTTCGGATCTATTGGGGCTATGTTAGTTAACCAATTTTTCCTACGTATCTCCTCTTAGCGGATTCAATCAGGTAGTGGAACTCCTAACATTGTTCCGCCATTTCTCTTTGAATAACTGCGCCTTATTATGTGTCGTTTTTTATTTCCGCCCCTAATTACGTATCCGAATTATGGAAGACAAGATGTAGCGCACGATTCCTAAACGATGCCCATCCAAAGCTTGATTTGATGACCTTACTGAACTCATTTGCAAATTCCGTTCTTCCTAACCGAATGGTTTATCCCAACTATACATAATGATTAAACAACGTAGACCCAATAGTTTTGCCTTATCCATATTTATTCCAAGACTAATTATCTTAGTAGTGTACTGAGAGCATTGAGAATTTAGCTCAGTTAGTCCGCATTTATTTCCATAACTACAATTAAACTAGCGGATCAAACCTAGGTGATCTACATACATACATATACTCACGCCATTAGTTCCCATTGGGGTAGGCAGAGACTATTGATCGCCACTTCGCACGATCCTGACAAACCTCTCTAGCTTCGTTTACATCCATCAATCTTTTCATACATGCTCTTTTATTCTTCATACTTCGGACGCCAGCCTTTTTGAGCACACTCTCAATTTGGTCCAAGTGTGTTCTCCGTGGTCGTCCTCTACTAACATTACCATCCACACTAGCTCTATAGATCCCTTTTACCAATTTTCTATCATCCATCCTCTCTATGTGCCCAAACCATCTCAACATTCCTTTTTCTATCTTTCTTACAATATCATCTTTCACACCACACTTTTCACGAATAACACTATTTTTCACTCGGTCACATAATCTAACATTACAAATTTTTCTGAGGGACCTCATCTCTACTGCATTCACTCTGCTCTCATGCTTCTTCTGCCACACCCAACATTCGCTTCCATACATAAGCGTAGGAACAAGAACAGCATCATGCACAGCCATTCGGGCCTTTTCAGACACCGTTTGACTGATCATTAGGCTATTCATTGCTCCATTTACCGCATTACCCTTTTTCACTCTTCTTTCAATGTCTTCATCACATTTCCCATCCCTTGTAAACAAACTTCCCAGATATACAAACTCCTTCACCTGTTCCACATCCTTACCATCAATCGCAATCACGCATTCTGTCACATCTTCCTGTCTCTCAAAAACCATCGTTTTGGTCTTATCCACATTCACCCTCATTCCCTTTCTTACAAAAGACTCACATGCAATATTCATCATCTCTTGCAACTCTTCTGCCGATGATGCAAGTAGCACTTGATCGTCAGCATACAAGAGGCATTTAATGATGAATCCACCCATCCTTAGTCCATAATCACTTTCACGCAACTCTGTCAAACAGTCATCCATGAACAAATTGAAGAGCCACGGAGAAGCTACACATCCCTGTCGGACACCCCTAGAGATTCCGAACCAGTCAGTGTTTTCCCCGTTTACTCTTACACATGCACTAGAATCCTCATAAAGTGATACCAATGCACGTATAAGTTGACTCCCCAAACCGAACTTGGATAACACCTCCCATAAACACTTTCTTACCACCCTATCATACGCCTTCTCTAAATCAATGAAGGAGCAATACACCTTTTGGTTCTTAGCTAAAAACTTTTCGGTGATGCTCCTTAGAGAGAAGATTTGATCCATACATCCCATTCCTTTCCTAAATCCCGCTTGCACATCCCATATTTTCTCATCAGTTTCATTCATCACTCTTTCAATCAGTACCTTAGCATACAATTTACCAACAATGCTGAGTAAGCTGATGCCGCGGTAGTTTTTAGCCTCTTGGTGTGACCCCTTTCCTTTATATAGAGGCACAATCACCGCCTTGCACCAGTCTCGTGGAACTTTGCCACTCGACCAGCATTTTTGGAAAAGGAAGTGCAACCAAGAAGCCACCAACCCTTTACCAGCCCTCAGCATTTCGATAGTAATCCTATCATACCCTGCCGCCTTCCCTAATTTCATACTTTTCATTGCTTTCATTATTTCTTCCATACTAATCTCGCTGTCACTAAATTCACCCATCTCCCCGTTCCAATCAACATTACTGTCGATTGGCGAAGAAATGGATGCATCCTCTTTCTCAAACAGTCCCTCAAAATAATTCTTCCATACCCGTTTCATGCTACTTTCATCCGTCGCCAATTCACCCTGTTCATCTCTTATTACACTCACTCTCGTGTTTTGGGAAACTCCCTTTTCTTTCCGGATATACTTCCAGAATAACTTTTGGTTATTCCGGAAATTATCAGAAAGTTTCCTCTCACACCACTCTTGCAAATCCCGCTTTTTCTTTTCTATTTTCTTCTTTACCTCATTCTTAACTCTCTTATATTCATCTTCACTTTTCTGCACTACATCGTCAGTTACACTCGCATCCATCCGTTTACTAGCTTTAATCGCTAGTAAATCTAACCACGCTTTCTTCTTATCACCAACCGCCTCTTTCACAACTTTATCCCACCAACTTGTTGGTGGTCTATTTGACCTTTTACACACTCCACATACTTCCGTCGCACATTCAACCATCGTCGATTTGAGCACATCCCATACTTCTTCTATTTCCATTTCATCCCTCATCTCCACGCAACTTAGTCTATCATCCAATTTCCTCAAGTATTCATCTCTGATATTTTCATCTTCTTGCAGTTTTTCTACTTTTATTCTCGCAAAATCCGTTGTTGACACTTTAGGCCTGTGACGCCAACGCGTGCACAGACCCCTTAATCGTGATATAACGAGAAAGTGATCTGTGCCAACGTTCGTGCCCCTATAGACCCTGGTGTCAACAACTTTTGCTCTCAGCCTTTCATCAACTATCACAAAATCAATCATACTTCTCTCGCTTCCCCTCTGTCTTGTATACATATGGATATCTTTGTGCTTAAACAACGTGTTTGTAACACAAAGATTCCTCTCCAAACATACCTCAATCAATTTCTCACCATTCTCATTTACCCTTTGATCACCAAACTTTCCTAAAACTCTTTCGCAACCGTTGCGTGACACACCAACCCAGCCATTAAAATCTCCTAACATTACAAGTCTCTCATTCTGATCACACCCATTCACAACATCGTCTAACAGATTCCAAAACTCCTCCCTCTCGGATAGGGATTTAGACATGTCCGGAGCGTATACGCAAATTATGCGCATCCGGACTAGTCCCAATTTCACCTTAATCCACAGGAGCCTTGGACTCACACATTCGTAATCTTTCATACACTGAGCCATCCTTTCAGATATCAGAAGTCCCACTCCTTGGCAAGCTCGGTCACTGTCAGCGACTCCAGACCAGATTGCTGTAATGTTGCCAAGTTGTGAAACTTCCTTTCCCTTACGCTTCGTCTCATTTACACAAAGAAAATCCAGTTTTCTTTCATTCATTATCATACATACTTCATCTAATTTTTCAAACATTCCTCCACATACATTCATCGTACTGAAGCGGGTCTCTTTAGCCCACTTTTCGCCCCGTGAGCAACCATGGCGTGATGAGTGGCGAGCTACATCGCCGCCTCCGTGTTTACTAAAATTTGAACACATATTGGACCCACGAGAAGCAAGGGAAGTAAACTGTCCACCTAGCCAGAGCCCCGCTTGACTAGGTAAGGTTATTTAGTACCCGGAGTGCACCAAGCTCCGGGACGGCGGCACGCTAGCGACCAGGCTCACCCCTGGCCATGCATCCCTCGGCGCGGCAGACCTTGGATTGGTGTAAGAGCGAAGATGGAAAAGCCCTAGTCCCTTAGTCGACTTCTACGACACCCACGGGAAGAGATGGGGTAGTGCTATTCTAAGCCGGCACTACACAGCAAGTAAGTGATCTACTTACCGTTAATGATGTCAGGTCCTTTCCGATCCACAAGCTTATTGACTTCTTTCAGACCAGCAGTGAATAGTTTTGAAGAAATGACACCTCCCTGTCACATTCTTCGTTGGGGTTGGATAGGCTTCGTGCTTCGTCCATCCAAAATAGCAACGTTCCGATAAATTATCAATGTGTGTCTCGTCAATATGGCACTTCTGCAAAGGTGATATTTGTAGGTGAAACTGATCTTCTGAGATTGTATTTGACTCGAGTCTCTAAAACTAGATGATCATGATGATCTAGATCTCAAGATGATAAATATCGTATCTCATTAAGAGTACCGGACATGCTTAATCTATTTGCTTTAGCTATAAATCTCTTTATTTATAAGCACCCAACTCAACTAAAACGCCGAAAAATAGTCGCGGGTCTCGAAAAAGCTTCGATATTTGAAAAAGACGATCCGGGTTTTAGACAAAAGGCTTATTAAACTCCTTCAGTCTTTGTGGTTAATGTTACAAAACACCTCTTCTCGATTAATTTAAATTCAATCCTTCCCATCTAGCGACAAACGGTTGAATTACTATGAAAGTTTGGACTGTTCTTCAAAACAAATGACATATTCCCGGTAAATTTAATGCCGTATACCTTTTTAAATTTATATACCTACTAGCTGACCCGACAGACTTCGCACTGTCAAATTTGAATATCACAAAGTTTAAGAAGTTTTTTCCGGTACTCTTAGTTCAATCAGTCGTGAATTTTTTATTGGTAAATTTTCCCCGGGATAAAAAGTATCCTATGTTATAATTTGGGTCATTATCTAGCATTCTGCCAAATATCATTCATATACATTTTGTACTTGAGGAGCCTTTTTGCCTCAAACACACAAACATCCAAACATCTAAACTTTCACATTCATAATATTTATTTATAGACCTATATTAATTGGGGAGCTCAAACATCGTATACTGAACTAAGTATTAATTATCCAATAACATCATTAACACCAAATTTAAAAGTATTCGCATAGTTCTGAACATTGACTTTTTTCTAACATGGGGTTCAGAGTACCCAGTTTTTCTTGGATAGTGCATTCATGGGACATACATACATATACTTACGGCTATAGAAGGGGTAGCCAGAGCTAAGGAGTTAGAAATTCCTCAGCCACTTTTGGAAAGTTAAGTGGGGAAAAGATGGTAAAATAAAGGTTGTTGGTGATGGGTCTCCAACCGCATCGCCCAATATTCCCGTAAAGCCCCAATACCGTTAGTCGCCTCTTACGTACACCCACCGGAACAAATGGGGCAGCGCTATTCTAAGCCGGCACTACACAGCATTCATTTTGCATTCATGCGAAAGGGTCCAAATCCTATTTCCTCTTCGTACTATTACCATAAGATGACGAGTACAACTTAGCCATGTTAGTTTCTAGCAGTGGGGAGGTGTTAGTTTCCTCATATTTTCGCACAGCCTCTGCTGAGCCACCCTTAGCACTAACCTATTTCTTCACGTGCATGTTGTAATAGGTGACATTGGAATGGCATGAATGACATAAGGGAATAATGGAGACCGATGACCAGAAGTGGACGTCTTTTGGTTGGAATATTGTATAAACATATGTATCCATGTGTTTTCCCTCACCTTTAACCATCTTGTTGACTAATGATGAAATTGACTTTATAAAAATTATATTGACGTTGGCCCGACGAAGTATTTTGAATGTTGTTTTAAATATTGTAAGCCTACTGAGCATCAATCAGCAAATGCACTTATTATATGTATTACAAGATAATTCCTACATAATTAAATCAGTAAGTCACTTTTCAATATGTCTGCTATTTAATCATTACCTTTTTAAAAGTGAAGACAGGGTCCCAAAGGATTGTGAAGATAACTCGCAAAGAAAATTATGAAATTACTGAAATAGAGGAAAGCTTTTTATTGGTTTCAAGGGGCTGACTGTCGAAATGCTAACAGCTGCTGTTGGTGGTGGTATACCCATACCTAGACTACCCAGTCTGGTTTGCCTTAAATTCAATGATTTCTGGTTCCATAGTCCCATTCTAGTCTCAAAAAATCGTTTTCAAATTGCGATTGTCGTCAGCACTGAAAAAATATCAGTGTGTTCAGTCTTGAATGCAAAGATTTTATTTAATACTACTGCCCAAGAGGCCTTTAAAAAGATCAAGGGATGTTTAAGCTGGGTTTACACAGGGATTGTATCTATCCTAATCTATACTAATATTATAAAGAGGAAAGGTTTGATTTTTGGTTTGTTTGTTTGTTTGTTTGAATTGAATAGGCTCCAAAACTACTGGACGGATTTGAAAAATTCTTTCTCTGTTTTGATGCTACACTATTCCCGAGTGACATAGGCTATATCTCATTTTCAAAAAAATTAGGGATCCTTACGTAAACTTCAAAAATGTAACCCAAGGTGTTAAAGAAATACAAAAAAAAAACCTTACATCGCGTGCGCTGCGAAAACTATTGACAATAGAATAAAATTATGTACTACAATTTTATAGAACACTATCATTATCTAAAAAAAATGCCCTGACAGCATGTCTCTAACTATTATAGTTATCTCACAACAAGCGTCATAATATAAAATTATTTAAAAATTAAATTAAAATCCTGCTTTAGAAAAGGCTCTTTATATGGACCTATCTAATCCTTATAAAAAAACGTATATATTATTACTTTTTGAATTATTCGATTCGAACATTCCATTCGAAAGTTATCTCGAATTAAAAAAATAGATAAAACTCCGCTCGATTAGCTATGCATAGTAAGTTGTTGCAGGCGTCACGAAGGGGTACGGGAGGCTGCTTATCAAAGAGTTAAAGCAAAATTTAATTGTAGCGACTATTATCACTGGCCCAGCAGCCGGTCAATTAGCTCATATACCGATGATCCCAACTGATCTGCCAATTCCATTTAAACGGCTACAATTTCCGGTTAAAACATCTTTTGCTTTAACAATTAATAAGTCCCAAGGCCAAACCTTCAAATTAGTAGGGATTGACCTGCGAAAGAATTGTTTTACTCACGGTCAACTGTACGTTGGCCTGTCGCGGGTGGGAGCTCCTGAACATCAATTTATTTTGCTGCCCCAAAATACAACAACGTCAAATATTGTTTACAGGGAAGCTCTAACTCTATAAATTGAATGGCTTTTGATGTAATTACTCATTATGAAAAATAAAAAACATAAAAAAATATATCTAAATATAAATACAAAAAAATATAACATACATATATACATATACTCACGGCTATAAATCCCTAGAAGGGGTAGCCAGAGCTAAGGAATCAGAAATTCCTCAGCCACTTTTGGAAGTTGTGTGGGGAAAAGATGGTGAAATAAAGGTTGTTGGTGATGGATCACCAACCGCATCACCCAAAAATCCCTCAAAAGCCCCAAAACCGTTAGTCGCCTCTTACGTACACCCACCGGAAGAAATGGGGTAGTGCTATTCTAAGCCGACACTACACAGAAAAAAAATATAACATAGCTTAAAACTTTAAAAAAATATATTAAAATAATAATACATGTAATAAAATAAAAAACAAAATGTTAATGATAATTTATGCCCGAGCGAAGCCGGGACGGGCTGCTAGTTGGTAGATATAGTTACTCAAAAATAGGCTAGTTCGCACGCTCAGGTATAGTAAGAGAGCCGCGCGTAGAGAGGTAATCTGTGCCTACCTCTTCGGTATTCTTTACCATCGCTGCATTTTGCACATCTTCAAGGTCATTAAAAAATGATAATCCCATTCCTTCATTGTTACTCAAGATATAAATTTCAAACACCAATACAGTTCTTCTGAGTATCTACTAAAGAGTAGGTACTACTAGAAATAGACTATTATAAATGACAGCAAAAGGCTGCTGTAATGCAGCATACATTAATACTGCAGCGGGAGTTCCTGAAGGCTGCATCAACTCTTTATTGTCTAATAGTACGTCAGCTCAGCCCTCAACAATTACTCGACAAATTGACCACAAAACCAGGAAATGTTGAAAATAAGGCAAAGTTTATTAATCTAACCTTACCTCCAACCTTCTCATTTCTGCTGTCATCTTGCGGAAACCAGTCCCTTTTTTCCTAGTTTTATGCGTTTTATATTTTTTCCGCACTCATTTCTATCAAATCAAATCGCTTAGGTTATTCCAACCTTGTGTTGCGCAAGTAATATCCACATGTTCTGAGTATTACACAAAGTTAGATTGTGTTTTTTTCAAATCAATTAAATTAAATCTTGTAAAGTGCTTTGAAACCCTATATTAAAACCATTCTTTGGTTCGAATGCGAGGATAATGTGTTTGCAAAGAACTAATAGAACTGCTTGGTTCCTGTTTTGATTGACGCGTCAATCTATGTGAAATGTGAAAAATTATTCTAGCCCTATATAATGGAACTAAATCCATTCTCTCGTCGATGTCTATATTTTTGTTTTTAAACCCTTCCACTTCTACTTTACCCTGTTGTCATGTAATTTAGACGGTTTAAAGGAACACATAAGTACTGGAAGTTAAGATCTGATCTTAAAGTAAGGGTATTGAATTAGTTTGGAGTTATTTTGTCTGTTATATAATACGAAAATTTATTTCACTTTCTCGTAATGATTAGGAAAAACATATTTGTGAATTGCTAGCAAAATATTTTTTACCTTCATATTTCAGTAACCAATTAGCCAGCTTAAAAATATCAATTACCAATATTTCAATCATGCCATAAACAGCAATAAAGCCGACGTTTCGATCAATTTTTTATTTATATATTATAGTAGTCCATATAATTTTAGCGGTATCCTGACTGCCATATGTGACCCATTATCAGCTCATTGTAACCTTACGGGACATCCTGTATACCTTTTATTTGTTATAAACAACTATTCAATTTTAAAAACTAATAAAAATTAAACTACTATAAGATTTTTA
The DNA here is from genome assembly GCA_963576735.1 of Bedellia somnulentella. NCBI lineage: Eukaryota > Metazoa > Arthropoda > Insecta > Lepidoptera > Bedelliidae > Bedellia > Bedellia somnulentella. The sequence goes on along the minus strand of OY755173.1, from coordinate 4,761,554 downwards.
ATTAACATAAAGTCGTTGTTGACTTTGACTGAGATTTCCATTAATTTAAATTAGCACGGCGTGGTATAAATAATTGTACTCGCCTAACACGTAACGTACGTAGCAGATCGACTGATCAATTGATCATGAGTATCAATCTGCAAATGAGAATGTCTCGTTGACGGTTTCAATACCGTTAGATTATGATAATATTGAATTTTATTAATATTCTTCACTACGTAACACTACACTAACCTATATTCGTAAAGTTACACCGTAAAGTGAGTACTTACCGATCGATAAAGTAATTAAGTTATAACATCCAAACACTGCGTAAATCATATAAAAAAACTAAACTAATTATATCTCGGCTCCAAATCTATATCGGATTACCACGAACTGAAACTTTTATTATGCTTGTACAACATAGATTGATTTAGTGCACACGCGGACTTACAATTGTTACATCTAGACAGATGTCACGTCCTTATGTCCAAGCAGTAAGAACTATTTTCGCTGTCTAATATCAAGGTTCAATGCTTTCGCGTGTGTACATCAATTTGTATCTGTATATACAATAAGATTTATGCTATAATAGAAAGAGATTGGTCCTTCGAAATGTATCCACATTGTATCACTATCCTAAATTATGGTCTTATTAAAAAATACTTGATTATCTTTTTTAATCAAGTAAAACCAACTTTTAAGTTCAAGTAACTTTATTTGGACAATGGCCGTTTAAATGGCAACAATACATCCACTTAACATAACAAATAATGTAAGGTTTGAAAATATAACAACTGTTATATCTTTAAATCTTAGTTGTGCTTACTTAGTAACATAAGCATAATGTATTATTTTCATTAAATTGTTCTAAAAAAATATTTGTTGTAAAACGATGTATCTTTACTGTGACAAAAACTTTTTTGGTTGTTAACATCTATTTATTTTTCTGTGTAAATCAATCGTAAACTGTATGTAAAGTTTTATGTTTCACCAATGTTTAATATGTTTGCAATCACTTATTTGTTGTTGTTATATCTTTGTTGACTTGTTATGACTAAGAATTTTGTGTATTTTGATTGTTATTTTGATATATATTTTTTACTTGTTGTTGCATTGATGATGTGTATGGGGAAACCTTTATGTATACTCGAAGAGTAAATGTTCTGATAATTTCGCAAATAATTTACATAACTTGTTAATATTTCTAGTATTTTTCTTAATTGATTATTTTTATTACTACAAAATAATTACCAACGATTTCTGATTTAAGATGTCAAGATATGACGCTAATTTAAAAACCTTGATGGCATGAGTATAAAATGAAATACCACAAGTGTATTTAAGTTTACTGCAAGTTCTGTTGCATTTGAGGGTTGAGGGTTCTAGTCGGGTATTTAAGTGATCATTTAAAACACTCTAGATAAGGGAATTACACCTTGGAATATAATGAAATACAAACCCTATCCAAATCTATTTAAAACACTCTTAAGATAGGTATAATTGTATATGTTGAAATGCCAACCCATTCACTTAACTCTTTAACCAGTAGAAGCAAAATAGTTGCCACTATAGTTTAAACCTTATATATGTTCAAATAGTCAAATGAAATTATCTTTAATTTTGTCTATACTGGTCAAAGGATTAAAGGGTAAGCGCATTAATATCATATAACTTTACTATGTTTTCCCTTTCAATACGATTTTCCTCATATGTAGGAAAGCCAGCTTAGAAAATAACACTTTGAATAAGGTTGTCGTTGGTATTGGGTTTACTTTTTTAAGGGTTTTAATATTTTGCCACTCGTCCAAACCATGAATATTCTTAAATTGTAACTCTGCAAATCTTGAAACCACTTATGTGTTAAACGGTCATATTAAAAGCATTTGTGATTCCACCATACATAACATTTAAGAAAAAGAAAAATAAATTTAGGAGATAAAAGCTTTTCACCATTAATTTACGGCACGAAATATTTTTATTTTAGGAGTAAAGATGATAAATAATTATTTACTTTAATGTGCACTTCAATATTCCTGAGCTGTAAATCTGCTCTACTATGAACTCTATCAACATATTTCTTAATTTAGAATTCCTTAAAACCTATTTTTGAGTTGTACAGTGAATTGGGAAACCAATTCAGAAATAAATAGTTTCTAATGTAATCTAAACTAGGGTAACTAACAATGCTATTGGCTATACATCTATGGAACACAATATTTAACAAGTCTTAATACATTATTTCATATTGAATCAAAATTATTTGGGAGATTCACATTCATTTATAATTCAAAGCAAAAACGGACTGAAAATGTGTGAATTCGAGACAGTAAAACGTATTATGATATTGATTTGTTGCTCAATTTGCTCACTCCCAGATTAAATCGTAAGATTTATTCACTCAATCTCTCTTTTAAACGGAACAACGGAAATCACAGATCAAAGTCATCATTCAATTGAATGACCACAAACAGATATTTAGTTAAAAATTACGAAAGTTAAGATGTTTATTTCTCAACATGGCTATACTGTTAGAGCGAATTAAATTAAACTTTAAAATTAAAAACCGTTTGAAAAGGAAATCAATTTAAACATTACTATGAGATTGGACACATTTGACCACTTTGGGGGTTTATATAAATAAATAAATAATAATAAATAAATAATTTATTATCAGGCAACAAGGTCCATATAATATTAGTAAACTTAGTCTATGTTAGTATTTTACAATTTGGTAGGCAGAGGCTTTGATTTCTGATGCGCAGCCCTGAAGCGCCGGAACTCTATTCTCTCAGGCCAAAAATTCTCTCCTAGCAGAATCGTCTCGTGGACTATACAATAATATAGACATACATATTCTAGACATACATATGACCCCTCACACTGAACTTGGACAGCAACTGACAAATACTGTGTCTTACCACCTTATCATTCGCCTTCTCTAAATCTGTGGACGAGCGATACACCTTTTGGTGGCTGAGAAATTTTTGGTTATGTTCCTTAAAGGGAAGATTTGATCCATACCCTAAATTATGGGGTCATTGCTTTTCTAAATCCTGCTTGCACATCCCAAATATTCTCACCAGTTTCATTCATGTTTCCTATGTCTTTTAAACTAATATCTTTGATATAATATGGTTAGAGAAATCTCGGTGATTTTTAAAGGGTATAGGGCATAAACGGTTTTTAATTATTGTTTTTTAAATTTAGTTTCATTTATGTACACTCAAAACCTAAAAGTGGTTCAAAATTTACATCTCAATTTGAAACTATAACTTTCAATCAGAGTAGCTATTTTCAATAAATCATTTATCGCTGTAACACACGGACAGACAGACATGACAAAAATATAAGGCTTTCTTTTTTTTGTCATTCGACTAAAAAACCTTAAAAAGTGCCAATTGTATATATGGGATGTATTATTGTTTATTGGTCCAAATACGTAACGTTTAAGAGCTTTTTCATTGATATTTTTTATATTTTCTTTGCCTGAATGAATTATATATAAATTGTTTACTAGCCAATGTACTGACGACGAAACAAAATATTTTTTTTGTTATAGAAATAACCTTATACATGTACCTACTTTAAGTTGAACGATAAGTTTTTGAAACAAGTATTTTGTCGGCCTGTAGTTTTTGGAACTAGTAAAATTTGGTTTTTAGATTCATATTTTGAGTAGAAATAAAAAATATATAAACGGACATATTTATACACAAATCAAGTCAGCCCCAAACTAAGTAAGACTTGTATTATGGGATACTTACTTAAAGATAAATTTAATAAAAAATAAAAGTCAATAAGTTAATTTTTCAAAATAAAGTTAAATATTACCATTTTTTGAACGTCAATTTTTTAAATTTATCATTAATCCGTTGCTTCGGAAGGTGTTCGTAAAGAGAAGAAGCAAAAAAGAAACTCTTTACATTCACTGATATAATACACATATAAATAACATCCAAGACTACGAAACAATAATTTATGCTCATCACATAAATGTTTCCCAGCAGGGATCGAACCCGCAACCTCCGGACCGAGAAACTAGTCACCTATCGACTCGGCCACGGCTGTCGTCAATACTTATAATGTTTATTTTCGTCAGTTTTGTGTGGAAGTGGATGGAATAATATCTGTTATAATTTTAATAAAACGAACATAAAACATAAAATATAAAAAGGGTGTATCATTGAAATGGGTCAGTATGGGAAAGTCTGAATCTATTAGACTTACAAAGATCTAGTCTTAGGACAATGCCATCGATTTTAGTAAAAAACAATAAGCATTCATACTTTTAAAAGCACTTGTGATAAGCTCGGTAATCGGCTAAAAGCTGTTTCATTTCTACTTAGATATCGATCGTTTAGGTTAAAAGCATCAAATATTACTATGAAACATGGTGTCTTAAATGAACGAAAAGCGTTGTTCTCACAATACATTAATTTATTTCGGTAGATGTTCGAAGTGACCGCCGTTTTTGTCAATACAATATTCAACACGTTTAGGCAACGATCTTACCATTGAATTTGGAACCTTCATGCGATGAATTTCCGTTCAAAAAGTCTATGGCTAATTTTAAGTTTCCAGCGGTGTCATAGCTTGTTTTGTATACTTCATTCTTAACGTAACCCCACAAGAAGGTTGAGAGGCGTTAAATCGAGCGACCTTGCGGTGCGGGCCATTAGATAGGCCCGTTCGTACTGATCCATTTTTCTGAAAAGTTTTCATTGAAAAAGTCTGTAGCTATGAGCATTCATTTAAAACAGCATGTTCCATAGTAATATTTAATGGTTAAGTTAAGACCTATACGATTGATATCTAAATAGAAATGCAATAGTTTTATTTCTCAAAAAACTACAAGATAAAAAAAAGTGTGAATGCAGTTTTTCTTTTTACTCAAATCGATGACACGGTTCCTAAGGCCAGATGTTTGTCTGTCTTATAGAAATAGACTTTCCCATACTGACCCATTTCAGTTATACACCCTGTATTAATGGGTGAAATTTGTGTCACACTTTCAATATTCCGACTCCTAGAGTTCATATTAATTCTATATTTCTATAGTTTTTGTTGAATGTTTAGTACACTTACACTTAGAATCACAAAAATCCTTTGCCAATATTTGAAAGGTGGTGTAGCCCAAGTAAAATATAATACTTAAAAAAAATAATATCAAAAAAAAACCTGCTGCTCCAGTGGCTTCTGTAGTATGAAATCACAGGCGTTAGCATTCAGCATAGAAACGTTTGATGGCTGGAAAGACTGGAAAAATAACGCAAACAAACCATACACACTACACATATACAAACAATATGTTGTTACCAGTGGTAATTCTATATTCCTTTATTTGATAGTCTTTGCCTATTCCTATGATAACTAAGGCATAATATATGTATAATTTATCTGTGAGGCCCTTATAAATTAGCTTAGAATCCTTCTAATATTTGTAAAATAATTCGTGATTATTCTAATTAACCGGGAATTATCACATAAAGTAAAATTAATTTTCTCTCTTGCGTTTATAATGCGTTTTGATAAAAATTTTATGATCATCATAAACTTAAGAGCGACGCTCTTGTCGGTGTAACACTCTCCAGTCAATTCTATTTAATGCCAGCTCCTTGATCTCTTGGTAAGACACGATGTCCACCTTTTCTTTGATTTGATCCATATATGCTCTTCTTGGCCTTCCCCTTCCTCGCTTTTCTTCTATCTTTCCCTCAATGATGTTTCTTATAAATTCATCGTGTCATATCAAGTGGTCCATCATTTTGCCACGTCTGTCTTCAATGATTCTCATCAGCTGTCTCTTTTCCTTCACTCTTTCCATTACTTCTTCATTGGTTATCATTTCCGTCCAGCTTATTTTCTTTCCAACACCTCATTTCGAAGGCCGCAAGTCTCCCTGTCTCTCTGCGTCATTGTCCACGTTACGCATCTATAGAGGGCTATACACTATACATGGGTTTTTATGCAGCGCTTTCTGACTAATTTGTACACTTTGGTTCCCTTGTTATGAAATGCTTGTTTTGCCATAGCTATTCTGGTTTTGATATCTAATGTGCATCTTGAGTTGTTCGTTATTATGCTACTTAGATATTTGAAGTTATGCTACTTAGATATTTGAAGTTATTCACGTTTTCTAGTTCGATGTTGTCTAGTTTGATAACATGTCTATCTTTACTTGGTGTCTTGGAGATTGTTAAAATTTTGGTTTTGCTAATGTTGATTTTGAGATTAAATTTTATGAAGATGGTATTCATTTTCTCCAGGAGTATTTCGGGGTCTTTCTTGTTTTCGGCCAGTGCCGCAATGCCGTCTGCGAATCTGATGCATATAAGTTTCTGCCCATTGATTGACAATCCGTTACTGACGTTCGTTATTTCCCTTATGGCACCCTCTATGAATATGTTGAAAATGAGTGGAGATAGGGTACAACCCTGTCTGACTCCTCTCCTTATTCCAGCCTTTGTTTTCACTTCACCTACTTCGATTATTGTTTCTTGTTCCTTATACAGTTCATATATTATTTTCCTGTCTCTGTAATCTACCCCTATTTCTTTCAGCGCTTTCATAATTTTTTTTCAGTTGACGTTGTCAAATGCCTTTTCTATGTCTATGAATGCTATGCTGGTGTCTCAAATTCAGTCGTCTGTCAATGATTATTCGTAGGGCTAGACTAGTATTGCTTCTCGCGTCCCTTTCCTTTCCCTGAATCTGTATTGATCGTCCCCCAAAAATTCTTCAGATTTAGGTCTAAGTCTGTATTGTATTATTTTAAAAGAATTTTCGATGCCTGTGAGATTATGATCAGTGTCCGGTGTTCCTCGCATTTTAGTGTATTTGCTTTTTTCTTTGAAGCCAAAGTTTTGCTAACTTGAAAGTCAGTCGGCACCCTGCCAGTTGTGTACATTAAGTTAACTAATTCATAAGTTCGTCAATCATTAAGGGGTTAGCTGACTTTCTCTCTTCTCTCTCAGGATCTCTGGGCCCCGATTATCCTCTTCTACCTCTTGTTCATCTTCTATATCATCCTCATCTAGGCCTTCTCCGTCGTAATTTATAATTATTAAAATATATACCAAACTGATTCATCAACTAAACCCACTTACTAGGTTCAGAGACTATCTGTTTTGTATATGCAAAGTGCAAGTGTTAGTATTAAATAACGTTAAAAAATGTTTTCTAGTCGGTACACCGTCACAAGATATGGTAAGATGCTGATTTGTAAAAATCAATCTAAAAACGTTTGACGTTGATTACTGCTATAATCTCCTTTTATATATTTTTTGGTTTAATATAATTATTTATGTCACAACGTCTTCCAACGCGCATCCCGTTGCTAAAATTCGTTTTGTATTTTCTCGTTCTTACTGAACACTAAATTATGTTTCTGTGAGGAGGAAAATATTATTCGCATTAAACCAAATAAATTTTGTCTTATAATTGTCTATTATGATGAAGAAGTTTAGTGATAGAGAAGCACCATCGGTTTAAGAATCATCTAGCGAGATTATGTCAACTAAAAGGCTTGTTAAATTCCGATGGATAAACGTTCTTGATTTCTATATTTATCTGTATATGCGTCACCAGGGACCGTAAGTGCTTTCCCTTTTGAGGGTTTTTGTGTGGGGTTTTTTAATTGAACGAATGTTTGCCGCTTAAAACCCTTCTCAAAGAGGAACCCCTTCAGAGAACCCTATCGAGAGGGTTTTTTACAGTTTGATAAGGAAGGAAACTCTCCCATTTTTCGGGCAAGCGCTATAAAACCCTTTCATTTTATTAAGCTTTCCCTTTCGATAGAGTTACCCCCCGGAATGAGTAAAGTTAGTCTTGAATTGGGTTACCCTTTGAATTCGGTTACCCTTCAAGTTGGGTTTCCTTTTTTAAGGGTTTTGAAATGTTGTCCGTCGTCCGGCCCTGGGCGTCACTGTCAGTTTTCACGTAAAAATATCGTCCTGAAATAGACAATTAAATTTAAATTTTTTAGACATTTACTCATTCAGATGCGAAATCACAGTTGATCCACTGAATTAAGGCCAAAGTGACATAATCAATTGCAAAATATATTTTTATTTATTATTATTAGCCATTATTATCCCATTAAGTTTCTATAAATAGAGTCCAAAACGGCTATAACGTAGTTCACTATTCTTCATTTTATGTTTCTGCCATTTTTTAAGTGTACTAGTTTGTCTATAAATTACTGTACGCATTATTGTAATTTAGTTTTTACTTGAACGCTTTGCAATGTTTCCACATTTCCTTTTTAGTATGTTTTAGTGGATAGTTGATTTTGCTTATTTTTTTGGTACTGTCCGTATGGTCTATTTTTGAATATATCATTTTTACTGCTAGATTAATGATAAAGAAATCTGAAATTGACTATTATAATAATTGCTGTGGCGCAACTTAATGTATTAAAGTTGGCTCGCCCATTTTGTTATTAGATTTATTTCGATTGGTGATAATAATTGCTGTGGCTCAACTTAATGTATTAAAGTTGGCTCAGCCATTTTGTTATTAGATTTATTTCGATTGGTGCCATATAGTAATGAATACGAATATATATCAAAATTACATTATTGGTATTTATGTCATACAACAGTGGCACCACTGACATAAATGTTCTAGTATATGTATTCAGTCCTTAAGTTTGGCGATTATGTAATACTGAAAGACAGAAAAAGTCATTGTTGTTGGTATTCAAAAAATCTTAGTCAATTTACATTAGAGTTGCAGCAATTGTAAATACAAATATCAAAAAGCATACAACATTCAAAAACATCTATATTTCTTAATTATTAAATGATTTCTCATGCAACTTGACGTTCACGCCGTGTGTTGTGGATGGGATGGCTGAGGTATTAATACTTCTGTATCAGTGTACTCATTGAACCCTAATAGTAATTTGTTTTTGTTTTTTACATCGCCAACAATTATAATATATCGCGTTGGTAATTCTTTAGATCTGTAAGTATTGTTATAAATGAATTACTTGCTTTCAAAAGTGCATATATTTGATATCTTGCAAGATAATTTGGTATCGAAATGGTTCGGTTGTTTGCTTTGTAATGACAGCTAAAATCATTTTCTCTGTGATATAAACATAGTTTTAGTTAGATTAGTTTTGTGTTAGACTTGTTAGTTGATGTTAAAAGATTCTATCCTATAGATCTTGTGACTTATTTAATACATGTTCCACAGATTTGCAAATATCGGATCTTCATACTCTATTTGGAAACAAAATCGTGAATATGGGAACACGAATGTGACAGATAAGACCCGTACACTAAAAACAGAAATATAACAAAAAAATATCTTTATAAGGCGATATTTTTTACGTAGCTTTTAGGTATGAACTATGTGTATTGAATCTTTTAATAGCTTCTAACTAAATCCGTTTTGAATAGTAAAAGAAAGAAACTACCTTATTACTTTGGTTATCCACTTTACATGTTCTAGCATTATATGACTGATATACTAGCAAAAGATATGATGTTAACATACTTCTAAAATGTATTTTGTCACAGGAAGCTACATCGTTTGTATAACTCTGCGGTGACTGCAGTTCGTAAGGTAAGGGCTGTGTTTAACTTGTGGCACGTTCGTTCCGTTGTTGCAGGGTCAGCACCCGAACATCGTGACGGTGAGGGAGATCGTGGTGGGGTCCAATATGGACAAGATCTTCATTGTCATGGACTACGTCGAGCATGATCTCAAGAGCCTCATGGAGACTATGAGGAATAAGAAGCAGGTGTTCCTGCCGGGTAGGTTTTATTGTTGTTTAAAATGTTCTTGTTTATTTTTTTCGTTACACTACTTTTATTTTTATCTATTATCAAAATGTTGGCTGAACTGACCTCAGGCTTACATTTGACAATTAAATAGTAGCTTCACTATTTTTGGTTTTCTTTCTTTGGAGTCACATAAGAAACTTTATATTTTTATTTTCAGGAGAAGTCAAATGTCTGATGACTCAACTGCTAAAAGCGGTGCATCATCTTCATGATAACTGGATTCTTCACCGAGATCTTAAAACTAGTAATCTACTCTTGTCACACAAAGGGATTTTAAAGGTTTGCATATATATTTTTGACTTTTGATTTTCTCATAGAATCTTCTGCGTTCGTTTGTTGATATTTAACTATACTTGCTTTTAGTGGTATTTTATTCTTATCTAATTTCTTTTTCAGGTTGGTGATTTCGGTCTAGCCCGAGAGTACGGTTCCCCATTGCGTCAATACACGCCCATCGTGGTAACTCTGTGGTACCGAGCGCCGGAACTTCTGCTCTGTACTAAGGAGTACTCTACGCCCATTGACATGTGGAGTGTAGGGTGTATATTTGCCGAGTTCATCACTATGAACCCGCTGTTCCCTGGAAAGTCTGAGGTTGATCAGCTTAATAGAATATTTAAGGTAATTTATATTTATTATATTTAGTAGTATGTTACATTAGAATTGGCTTTCAATTTTGTTGTATCACTTTTAAAATTTTGCCAAGAAATTCCAATACAATATAAATTTACTAGTGAAGAAATTCTCATCAGTGTATTTTTAACAATAGTTAATATTGTATCGTTAGCGTTTTGAAAAGTAATAACAATACAAAAAAATCTTTTACTTTCGTTTAACTGTCAATATAAATTCCAAAAAGTTTGCAGAAATCGTTTCGGAAATCAGTCGGAAGTTTTGCAGAAATCGGTCTTGTATTTAATTCTTCTTATTCAAGTCCCATTCTTAAGAACACGCAAACCAAACACACTTAACCTCCAAATCCCCAACAGGAGTTAGGAACGCCGACCGAGCTGATCTGGCCCGGCTACGGCCAGCTGCCGGCCGTGCAGAAGATGACGTTCGCGGAGCAGCCGGCCGGGGCGCTGCGCCAGCGAATCGGACCCGACCTGCTGAGCGAGGCCGGCCTGGCGCTGCTGAAGGGGTTCCTCACGTACTACCCGCAGAGGAGACTGGCCGCTGATGCTGCACTTGAACATGCTTATTTCAAGGTAAAGGTTTAGTAAGGATATGTCTAGCTGCAAGGCTTCTCAGTTTTTTTCCGCACAAGAAAGTTTGCCTCTCATGCTGCACTGGCACATATCAAGGTAAGTGTTTATTGGAGCGGGGAGTCTCTAGCTTCGGATCAGGCCCGACCTGCTGAGCGAGGCCGGCTTGGCGCTGCTGAAGGGGTTCCTCACGTACTACCCGCAGAGGAGACTGCCCGCTGATGCTGCGCTCGAACATGCTTATTTCAAGGTTAGTGTTTTTTGCTTTAAGTTTCGTGTTGTAGCTGAAAGGCTTCCTAACCTACAAACCCGCGAGGAGCCTGCCGCTCATGCTGCACTCGAACGTTTCAAGGTAATTGTTTATTGTAACCGTGTGAGCGTCTACCTTGGTACTGGACCTGCTGAGCGAGGCCGGCCTGGCGCTGCTGAAGGGGTTCCTCACGTACTACCCGCAGAGGAGACTGGCCGCTGATGCTGCGTTCGAACATGCTTATTTCAAGGTTAGTGTTTTTTGTTTTGAATTAAGTGTTTGTGGTAGCCGTTACCAATTTACGTAAAAATATAAATGTTTATCATTTGACCTTTTGTCGGCCAGTTTTTGAGGTCGATATTGCTTATGTTGGTCTCGTAGCAGATATGGCTCAGTATAGCCAGTCTGGTTTCAATTGAATTGAGTGATACAATTGATATTTTTTACTTCATACGTAACAGGCTGTTTAGTAGATTTAAATTATTATTTTCCCTATCTATCTACTAGCGACATGTTTAAAAATACTCATTATATTCGTGACTTGCACCACAATTTATAAAACAAGGATCTCCAAATCTCACTAAACTTCATTTTCTATTTTCAGGAGCAACCAGTAGGCATAGACCCGGCGATGTTCCCTACATGGCCGGCCAAGTCGGAGGGCGGGCGGCGCGCCACGGCCAGTCCCCGCCCCCCGGCCGGGGGCGCCGCCCCTCGTGACGATCTTGGCTTCAGAGTGCGCTCTGACACCATCAATACTGGATTCCTGCTCAAGTTTTAGAGGGGGGGGGGGGGCTGTGACTGGACTTAACTATTTCAAGGACAATATGCTATTTAACAAGATTTAAAAAATCTTTCTCAATAATTCTGAACATGGAACTCATAGATATATTGTGCTACACTTATATTGGCAATACAAAGGTTACATCAAAATCCAAAAGGACGTCGGGGCCAGCGCAGAGCTGGCTTTAGAGTGGCTTTAGGAATCCAGTATTGATACTATCAATACTGGATTCCTAATCAAGTTTTAGTACAGTGACTGGATACTACTATTTCAAGGACAATAGGCTAGTTGAGAAGATTTCAAAAAACTATTTCAATAATCCTTGTAAAAAACAAGAGAACATTTTAATTGTCATCGTAAAAATATCTCTAGCAATGCTAGAGAGTTTGCTGATTATCTTTTAGAACTCGTAGCAAGACATATCTCTTACTAAAGACGAACCTTTTTCTGATTTAAAAAAAAAACCGAAATCAATAAAAAAATGTTATTTGGCCTATGTAGTATTCCGCACCTATGTAACCTATGACTACAGCTTGTCGAATCGGTTCTGGTTTAGCATAAATGAGTAGATTTTCAACCAGCAACAGTTTGTTTTAATAAGTAGGTTGATATTGATTATTTTAATCTCACGTGTACTTTTAATTATTTTGCCCATTGTTTCAAAGCGTTAACCGTATAGGCATTTTCCTTTTAGTAATCTAACGCCATCTAACTGAAAACGTGATACTTTTTCGATATTTGTGTCATAACTTTGTTATCCTTTTACCATCTGTTGCAAGAGAATATCCAGAAAAGGTTCGGGCTTTAATTTATGAATTATTTTGGATATATGAAAACCTGTTATGCTTGGGTTAGCATAAATATTGTTCTTAAAGTAGTTTAGATTTGTAATACATTAATACTGAGCTACTGTTATTAATTATGATTGAAAATAACAAACTCAGCCACAATAGAGACATGTTTGCTTACACAATATATTACCAACAGCGCGTATCTGTTACCTCTCATGAAACATTGTACAGCAATGTTGGTTGTACGTAATCTTTATTTGTTTTTTGATAGTTCTATCGTATTTGTATGACTATTTTTTACTCTTTCATTATTTGCAAATCCCTCTAAGCAAATTAAACTGTGCCGTAGCTTTGTCTATAATTGTGCACATCTATAGCATCCAATCTGGCAAACTAACACAGGTACACTTTCATGTTAAGATGTCTACAAATAAATAGGTACCATTTATTTTTATAAAGGTGGAATATATTGTATTTTTGATGATTCTAAAGCGAAATGTTAGTAATTTGAAATATTAATGTGTAAAAGAAGATGAAAAGATAAAAGTTATGTAAATAAATTACGACAAGTATTGTCGTCTCATGTAAATATAATATTGAGAGATATATGCACTGGAAAAGTGTTTATTAGTACCTCATTTAATATGTAAGTAGTTATAGTTTAGTTGAATAATGTGTTGATAACATGGTACAATACAAACATCTTGACATACAATTGTAGTGTTATTTCATTTCCCTTATTGGTCCCACAATTCCCACCCCAGCAATTGAGTATAGTAGGTGCGTCACAAACTGAGTCGTGAGGCAACAAAAAGTCAATATAGTATCTGCATTGAGTACGCGTTTACTATATAGATGCAATCCGATCTATATAAAATAAAACAGAAAATTACTTATGCTCACGGCTCTAAATCCCAAAACGGGGTAGGCAGAGCCATGGAGTTAACAATACCTCAGCCTCTTTTGAAAGGTGATTTGGGAGATTAAAAAAATATATAAAGTAAATATATAAAACAACGAAAAATATATTTTATACATTTTATTTAAAATTGAAATAATACATTACATATTCAACGAAATTTCGGATTTGAAAGGTCAAGAAAAGAGTATAAGTATGTATTAAAGTTCTGTTTCGGTTTCTTTTCTCTGTTATGTCGGCTTCATACTTTTGGATATACTGCCATGCCATCTGAAATGAATTAAGAAAAAAACTTTAAATATTTTTTTTGTGCAACGACGGTTCTTGAGTAACGATCATTTACTATTTTCTGAGTTCTGACGAAACAAACATTTAAGTGGTTAAATAGTTAAACTTTACACTACACGATTAATTTTGGCTTATGTCAGGATATCGTTTATTTTTGAAATATAATAGACCATTTTGAAACTAATATGGTAAATGTGGTCCATTACTCGGTTTCTAAATCAAGGTATAAGATCAAGTTTTGTATGAGGATTGATGTGCTGAGATTAAACGAGATTTCTGAACATCATGTGTCATTGTCATTTGGTGTTCAGAGTACTCACGTTTTGCTTAGAAAAGTGTTCTTAAGTTATTGGGGGCAGGCCTATCGCCGGTTTGTACCTACGAATAACTAAATACGTTTCCTACGAATTTAGTTATATGAATTATAAAACCGATATCATTGAGGACTTATCTATAGAAACCCCACTAGCCCCACATAACATAACATAACATAACATAACATAAACGTTCACGCCGAATATCCCCGAAGGGGTTGGCAGAGGTACTAATACTTCTGAACATCACGTGACTTTGTCACCTGGTGTTCAGAGTACCCACGTTTTGCATGGACAGTGTACTCACGTGATAGGGGGCAGGCCTATCGCCCCACATAAATAAATATAAATATATATATACGGAGCTGTGTAGTGTCGGCTTAGAATAGCACTACCCCATTTCTTCCGGTGGGTGTACGTAAGAGGCGACTAACGGTATTGGGGCTTTAAAGGGAATTTTGGCCGATGCGGTTGGAGACCCATCACCAACAACCTTTATTTTACCATCTTTTCCCTACTCAACTTTTCAAAGGTGGCTGAGGATATTCTTATTCCTTAGCTCTGGCTACCCCATTTAGGGATTTATAGCCGTGAGTATATGTATATACGGACATATTATACACAGATCAAGTTAGCCCCCAAACTAAGTAAGACTTGTATTATGGGATACTAACTCAACGATATATTTAATATTATATAAAACATATATAAATAACACCCAAGACTAAGAAACAATCATTTATGCTTATCACATAAATGTCCCTCTCAGCGAGAAGCGCGACCTCCGGACCTAGTAGCAATTAAGTCACCTATCCACTCGGCCACGGCTGTCGTCATGTATTCTTTTTGTCCACTATTTTTTGTTTATGAATGCATGTCCTAAAATATTTATACAGTCAATAAAAAATATGTTTTGTCTTTGTAGATTTACCTTCCATAACCATTAATACACTGATATTACTATCAAAGGTAAAGAGATCGTTTTAAGTGATAAGACCGCCAATCATCTAACTTCTATTTAATAATATTGTATCTGTAATATGTTTTTATTTTTATGTGCAATAAAGAGTTTTCTAATCTATTTATTCTATCTATTAATTTTCAACTTCGTAGTCTCAGTTTCAGAAATAAATTACTGTGACGTATACGGACAGATAGACATGAGGAAGCTATAAGGTCTTTCATTTTGCCACTCGGATACACCATACAAAGAGAGTGATGTAACAGAAAGATTAAACAGGACCCTATTATTTTTATTTAATTATAATTATTGAAGCTTCGCTGTTTGTCTTTCTGTCCGCCAGGCTCTATCTCAGTGATTGAGATTAAGAGAGCTTTTCACAGATGATTTATTTTTGTTCCCATTAAGACAGTAACTACTAATTTCTTTAAGAACAAATTAAATATTTATGCCTCAAACTTTTTTCAAAAGATATTTGAAATAGAAAATTAAATGATTCACTTACCTACAAAAAAAGGTTTTAAATAAAACTTTCAAGGCGGTCCTTAACAATAAACATATAATTTGCCGATATTATTGATACATACATACATGCATATACTCACGGCTATAAATCCCTTAAAGGGGTAGCCAGAGCTATGGAATTGGAAATTCCTTAGCCACTTTTAGAAGTTGCGTGGGGAAAGGTTGTTGGTGATGGGTCTCCAACCGCATCGCCCAAAAATCCCTTAAAAGCCCCAATACCGTTAGTCGCCTCTTAGGTACACCCACCGGAAGAAATGGGGTAGTGCTATTCTAAGCCAACACTATACAGCTACATTTTATTGATAATGTTGCGGAAACGACTGCGATTCGCCCTTGGCCGGCTTTTTAAATAAGTTTAGTAGTATCCGAGTCAGTGGCACGAGCGGAGTCTTTATTTTACCTCTTGGTTTAGGATCTAGTGAAAGTTTAGATGAAAGTTTCCCACAGCAATTGAGAAATTAAGAATGAATATGATATTTTGTATCAGTATATACGTATTGTTTTTTCTGTGCAGTTTTAAAAATAAAATACCAAATATTATAATTTAATTCATACCTATGAATATTTCATTCTCTTGTAGATTTAGATGTATTGATCCATGGCCGCAGTTGAAGTATTTGTTCCTGAACAGCAGCACGAGAAGTCCCTCCAGCTGATTTGTATTGCTCCACACTGGTTTCCCATGAGAAGATTGATTTTAGTTCCTTTTCCGTGCCGAAATGTGGACTGTAAAAAAATCAAATTCAAAGTTAGTCTACAGTAAAACAATAAAATAAATATGGGAAAAAATTAATAGAACTTTTCTGGGCGTAAAATTATTTCTCATTTCTCTAAGTTAATGAGAACGTTACGATATTCAAAGCAGGGCAAAACTGTACAATATTATAGGTAGCGCTTATTTGAAGTTTTTATTCTCGTGCGACAGACCAAGTTTACGCATCAACGTAGGTATTATTTCGTGCTACTAGTTTTTAATTATTCATAATTACTTTTTTACCGCTGGAATAGAGATATTGCAAACGAATATAGACATGTAAATTTAGAAGCTTAATGATACGATAATGTATCCTTGAAAATGAGGAATTCCTGAGGGATGACGGAAAATTTGTTTTATCTTCTAAACTGTTTTTCACATCTACTTATCCTGAAATAGCTATAAATAAACGAATTACTAATTGGTATAAGGTGAACACCAGGTGACAAAGTTTTTCACATCTACTTATCCTGAAATAGCTATAAATAAACGAATCACTAATTGGTATAAGGTGAACACCAGGTGACAAAGTCACGTGATGTTCAGAAGTATTAGTACCTCTGCCAACCCCTTCGGGGATATACGGCGTGAACGTTTATGTTATGTTATGTTATGTAATTGGTATAAGTATTGACGTAGTTCTTGAGGTATGCAATAGATGGCGCTGGGTGTTTTTTAAACCGTCGTGGTATTGGTTTTTTTTAAGATATGTTAGAAGTGGAATGACATCTTGCGTCACCTTTAGCTCATTCAATTATTCGGTGCACTTTTCGACCCATTTATTTACTTGCTGTTTTATCTTTATTCACTATTTTTCGTTTTTTTTTGTACTTACCATTTATTGAATTGTGGATTTTGGCGCTCGACATCGGTAGGCTATAAAAATGCGGGATTATACAGCGGGAGCCGGAGTAAATTTAATTGTTTGTCAATAGTAAGACTATTAGAAAATAAAGGGTATTCAAAATTTGCCATCAAAGTTAGCGTCTCTGTGGCGTAGCGATAAATCTAACCTCTATGAACATTCGAGAGACCCGGGATCAAAACTTAAGGGACAAAAGCTTTTTGTAAAAATAAGGTTGTTGTGTTAGCTTAGAATAATAGCAAGAACTATCGCAACATGTATAAATCATTAATCTCGGACAATCCCCACATTCCCGAGCAATCTATGCTACAAACTCACCCACCATCACCAACGGTCAGTGTAGGGGGCAGCACCCACCGGGCTTCCGCCCCGCAGTGCCAAACTACTATCCGTACTCAGTATTTTCTAAGACTTTCGTACAAAAATATTACAATTGAAACAACTATTATAAAACTAAACCCATGTTATAACACGCGATTAAAGATCCGAAAATCAATAGTTACTATCCGTACTTATAAGTTATACTAGAAAGTTAGTATAGAGATTTTTGACATTTCTGTATTTAGAAACTCGAAACTTGGTGCGATTGACTGTTATAACCACTACAAAAAGGAATTTATGAAATTCATCAATCATTCCTGAGTATATAATAGTGTGTAGTGTAGTATAGTGTAGCCATAGCTTCGGAGATAGTAATTCTTTATCCACTTTTGGAAGTTGAATGGAGAAAAGGTAGTCAAATAAAGGATTTTAGTGATGGGTCTCCAACTGCATCGCCCAACAATCACTTAAAAAGCCTCAATGTTCTTTATATCCTTTGCATCGCCCGCGGGAATATAAATATAAAAAGCGGCCAAGAGCGAGATGGACTCGCTAATGAAGGGTTTCGTAGCAGCACTAGCAGCACTGATTTACTATAAGAAAACAATGGTTCACGTTTTATGCGTAAGGCCTGTGATAATAAAATTATTGTTATATATTTCAGTGAAATTAATAAATTAGGTAAGTAATTTGATTTATGACGTTTAAAAATAGAACTACTGGCTAGATCTCATTCAAACCAATTTTCGTTAGTAGTTTGTATAGTAATACACATCATATATTTTTTTCAGTTTTATCATGCCCATATTTTAGAAGTTACGGGGGGGGGGGACACACATTTTACCACTTTGGAAAAGTCTCTCGCGCTAACTATTCAGTTTTGAAAAAAATGATATAAGAAACCTCAACATCATTTTCAAATACCTTTTGATAGATACCCCACACGTATAGGTTTGATGAAAAAAAAAAATTGAGTTTAAGTTCTATGTATGGGAACCCTAAAAATTTTGGTTTTTTTTTCAGATTTTATTTTAAAATCTTAATGCGGTTTACAGAATACATCTACGCACCAATTTTCAATAATGTAGTTCTTATAGTTTCGGAATAAACTGGCTGTGACATACGGACGGACGGACGGACGGACAGACAGACAGACATGACGAATCTATAAGGGTCCCGTTTTTGCCATTTGGCTACGGAACCCTAAAAACAAGAAGTTGAGATAGTGTTTTGGTAGTTTGGATGTAAACTGGATGCAAAAAATGTAGTCCACGCGGACGTAGTCGCGGGCAAAAAGCTAGTGTAATATAATCCACAAAAGTAACTCTTTTAACATTCACAGGTTAGTACTTGTGAATCTACATAGATTGAAGGGTTCCCCTTCTCGATTTGAGATGAGCAAAATCGTTAATCACTCCTTCAAAATCAATGTTTTTTATCCATTCTTTCTGTGTTATCATATCACATTCTATGGACATCAGCGACCAACTGGTTTATCTCTCTTGAATAAGTTGGTACTTCTTAATACATTTTTATTCTTTACAATTTGGAAAAGGAGCGTTCTCCACTGCAGTTAGTGGAGAACGAACTCCATCATGCTTAAAAATAATCTATACTTATAATAAATCTCATTGTCCGCCAAATTATTGAAAAGGCTCGAGAATTCAATAAGCCAACTTATATCTGCTTTGTTGACTTTTCTAAAGCGTTTGATTCGGTAAAGTGGCCAAAGCTTTGGGATACGCTGTCAAGAATGGGAACGCCAAAACATCTTGTGCATCTTTTAAGACGGTTATATGAAGATGGAACAGCCTCAGTCCGAACTGATGACATCCTGTCGGCAAATTTTCATCCCAGTGCCGGTGTTCGACAAGGATGCATAATATCACCGCTTCTGTTTAATGTATACACCGAACTCATAATGCGCATTACTTTGGAAGATTGGACAGACGGTGTAACAATCGGTGGATATAAGATTGCGAACTTGCGGTACGCTGACGATACCACTCTTTTTGCAAGCAGTGAGCATCAAATGGAAGAGTTACTTCTCAAAATGGAACGAGTGAGTGAAGAATTTGGTCTTAAAATCAATCGCACAAAGACGCAGATAATGATAGTAGACCGAGCAAATAATAACTTGCCAGAAGTAACCGAAATTGCTAATTGCAAAGTGGTGCAGTCTTACGTATACCTTGGCTCTCTAATACTTAACAGCGGTGGTTGCGTTGATGACATCAAAAGACGCATGGCAATAGCGAGGAGCGCCATGGATAAGCTAAAAAAACTATGGCGGAATAAACACATCACAAAAGCAACTAAGACCCGGCTCGTAAAAACACTTGTCTTCCCCATATTTTTGTATGCTGCCGAGACGTGGACACTGCGGGAAATAGAAAAGAAAAAGATAGATGCTCTGGAGATGTGGTGCTGGAGGCGAATGCTTGGAGTATCCTGGACCGAATATCGCACAAATGTGTCCATACTTCAGGAGCTTGGCATCAAGGAGCGTCTATCTGCTCTGGTGCAATCACGCATACTTAAGTTCTTCGGACACGTGTCGAGGCGGAATGGTGATTCCATTGAGCGCTTGGTTGTTCAAGGAAAGGTGGAAGGCACGAGACCACGTGGCAGATCACCCATGCGATGGACTGACCAGATTAAATCTGCTCTGGGCAGTCCATTAAATGAATGTGCCAGAAATGCTGCGAACCGGACCAGATGGCGAGACATCATTAGACGGGCAACTGCAGCCCCCGACCCTCCCTCATGAAGACCACGACCGCTCTGACAAGAGCGAAACGAATAAGAAGAAGATAATAAATCTGTAGAGAGGTCAATTCTGTACATGAAATATATTTTCAAAATAACTATCAGGTGGTGATTAGGGATCGATACTGATGCCGAAAATGCAATCAGTAAAATTTTTGTCTGTCTGTCTGTCTGTCTGTTTGTCTGTCTGTCTGTCTGTCTGTCTGTCTGTCGGTTTGTATGTTCCTTATGGAAACAAAAACTACTCGACGGATTTTAACGAAACTTGGTACAATTATTCTTCATACTCCTGCGCAGGTTTTTGTATACTTTCCAGCAGAGAAATAAAGGGGAATTTTGGGAAATTTGGGGAAAACGGGAGAAGTTACTCCATTTTTTAAGCTTCCGTCGCTATAAAAAAATATGTTTTTTTATATTTTACATATAACTGTTAGAGAATTTTACATACATACATAATACTCACGGCTATGAATGCCCAGAAGGGGTAGCCAGAGCTAAGGTATCAAAATATGCTCAGCCACTTTTGGAAAGTTGAGTGAAACGGGAAAGCTTAATTTTTGGGTAAGAGTAGATTAGCTTCGCGCATGCAAAAGCTGTAAGCTAATTGGTATTGTAGTCAGTAATTTGTTTAAATGTATTCTAATCAATTAAGTTTTTCGGCAATAATTGTCTACTATCGTTTCGTGATCTGGCAGCGACGAGGGGGCCCCTATCGATCACGGGGCCCTGGGCACTTGCCCATAGTGCCCAGTGGGAAAGAGGGGCCTGAATAGAGGCTATATTATATACTTATACGATGGTCGGTAAAGTCATTGTGTAAATTGTATTGTATAGGATAAGTATAACAAGATTTACCTTATTTTAAAATATTCACTGTGTGGCAATGTTTCCAAAGAAACTCCGAGTGTATTCGCTTTAGACAACACTAC
Organism: Bedellia somnulentella; assembly: GCA_963576735.1. Classification (NCBI taxonomy): domain Eukaryota; kingdom Metazoa; phylum Arthropoda; class Insecta; order Lepidoptera; family Bedelliidae; genus Bedellia; species Bedellia somnulentella. Next base: position 4,740,100 of record OY755173.1, on the reverse strand, counting down.
CCCAACGAGATGATGAGCTTTTCGGAAAGGTACTCCTTTCCTCACTAGTGCGTGAGCCAAATCTGTGGCCAACATGCTCGAGTCCAGACACTTCAAAGCTTTCGCTTGATTGACCTAAATTTAATATTTAATTAATTCTGAGGAGTTTAAATTTAAATGTTTTATTAAATTAATCGTAAAAAAATACCTTCATGGTGCAGAATGTTCCAGATGTGACTTTAACACAGTCCATAATCTTTTCGAAAGATTTAAATAAAAGCTCCTTATCTGATTGTAGGTCTTTGTTGTAAGTACTGGGCAGGCCTTTCAATACACAACCGAAACCAAATGCATTCCCCATCAATAACCCCGCAGCTCCTCTGATTAATTCCAACCCATCAGGATTCCTTTTTTGTGGCATTAAACTTGAGCCAGTGGAAAATTGGTCAGATAGCTGAATTATGTTAAATTCCTGAGAGCTGTAAATTATGAGATCTTCTGCAAATCGGCTCAAGTGTATTCCACAAATATAGGCGAAATTTAAAAACTCAACTGGAACAAAATAAACATTGTAATATTATTTTGATATGTAAGGGTGCTGCCACACTGCTGAACTGACAAAACAGTCAATATAAAAGCGTACGATAACGCAGTTCGTAAGAATTTATATTTGAGGTAAAGTTACATATGGTTATAGTAGGAAAACTTAAAACATTTAACAATGACTAACAGAATTTTAATATTCCCAAATATTTAATAATATAGTATATGTTCTAGAATATATTTGTTAACATTTAAAAAGTGATGTATTTCGATATTTGTGATCCACTGACTATACCTATATGATCTCTAGATGACACGGCATACATGGAGTTGAGGGTAATATCCTGGAACCCCAGGTCTGCTGCCAGTCGCCGCCGGTCTATGTCTAGGGCACAGCCGGCGATTGCACCGCTACCTAATGGACATTGAGATAATCGGGCCAGTTGCTCCTTCAAACGTAGGCAATCATTTTGAATGGCCCAAGTGTGGCTGAAAATAAAATGATTGATTTAATTTAAGATAAAATCAATGCACATTATCTATGCGTGGATGGGCCTCCTACAAGGTGGACCGATGACTTGGTGAAAGTTGAGGGAAGCCGATGGATGACGGCAGCGCAGTACCGGATGTAGCACCTTTGAGGAAGTAGGGGACGTCTATTAGCTGATATATATGATGATATTTATGATAATTACCTAAGAATAAAATGACTCCAACGTACAGGTTGTGCTCGTTGCAAATGGGTATATCCAGGAAGAATAATATCTATTTCTTTCTCAGCTCGGTCAACCATGGCCTGAAAAATATACAGAAGAACTTTTCAAAATTCATTATCTTCATCATTAATTTAAAGTTATGAGTACTTACGATAATTAGCTTCTGCAGTTCATTAAGTAGAACTGGTAGAGAATTGAGCATCCATAATTTGGTATTGGTGGCAGACTGGTCGTTCCTGCTTCGTGCGGTATGGAGTCTTAGAGCTGCGTCACCAGCGTGCTTCTGTAATCTACATTCTACCACTGAATGTATGTCTTCTTCCGTGTCGGGTAGTTTACCATATTTATTTAAGTCATATGTAATTTCTTCCTCCACCTGAAAATCGAATCATCATTCCTATATATATAGCTGTGGCCATATCTAAAAGTATCTACTTACATATCCGTAACGAAGTGTGAGTAAAGCAAATGGTGAGGGCATGGATTAAGATAAATATTATTCACATATTACAACTAAGCTTAAGGATTCCCGAAGGTACTTGGAGAAAAGCCTTCTTCGAAAATTTATACATCGACAGTCGCAGACTTCATAGTTGCGAAAAATATTTTTAACGAAAATCTTACTTCGGTACTTTGCCACCACTTTGCCGTCATTTGGCAATCCTTCGGGAGAGTAGTAAAAGGCTTGATCTATGCTCAGTTACAAGTCTGATTTATTTAATAAAATGCGTAGCTTATATACCTACTAACACTAAGCGTGATCTTTATTAAATGATTTTATCTTGATTTATATTTAATTTTTATCTAATGAATGTGTCGTAAAAATAGATACGGCACAGGTACTTTTGTTTGTGCAGTACTAAACTAGTTACAAAAACGAAAACAGATAACAAATACCGTAATCCACTGACAGTCAAATTCACATTTTAAATTAATACCTTTTAGGGCAGTCCGTGACTATTGAAAAAGTGTCAGCCAAAACAAAATCAAAATAAATAAATTTTAAATCATTTATTTTTATCAAAATTTTACATCAACGAGAATCAACGGTCCCCACACTAGGTAAAATAATAAAATGAAAACAAGTTACCTTATTAAGACCGTTTTGTATAGCATCGTGGTCCTCTTTAGTCAAATAGCCACTGCGATGAAGTTCCCGAGCCCAGCATCGGCTGCCTTGTATATCCTCCCGGTACAGCTTCCAATCCACAGGCAAAGAATCATTGAGTCGACGCAGAACTGAGGACGGCTCGTCAGAAAAGCAACCGCCCCATAACTTGTAACTGTCCTGGAAAATAAGAAGTATAAACATATCACTAGCTTAATTTTTATGTACGTTTCAATTAAGTTAAAAGACAGAAAGATGCTTGTAATCATTTAATTAGTGTCGCACCTTCGTGAACATACTCAAACTTACTCTAGTTACCTAGTACATACATTGCTGTAAATACTATATACCACTACTATATACTATATAGTTGTTGAACACTCTCACAATCTGAACCTCTGAAGTGCAATTAAATGATGTACCCACTTGCCCAGAGTACGTATTAGTAAAAGCTATTAGGAGCTTCTTAATTAATTTTCCTCACTGTCGTTAACCACTCTGTTATATAAATCACTCTTATGACTTTAGAAAAGGCACAAAGATATTTACCATCGTCTCCGGCATTACTGATCGAGATGTTTCTCACTGATTATCCAAGGTACCATAACTTTAAAACCGTTATTAAATGGGTAGTATGCATTTTACAAAAGCTTGAAAATACAACTAAAACTGTGGTTGAATTACTTTATCACCTACTTAAGGGAATAATATAGTATTCAGATTTCTATTAATTTTATCTCCCGCTAAGTACAAGTAGTGCACAATTCTTAATGAACGAAAATTTACTTACGGAAGTCATTTATAAGATGTTATTCAAATTAATTTCTTAAGTTTATTATTACACAAGTACTGTAACCACTTGAGAGTTGAATGACTACTTATTTAGATGTGTAACATCATAGTTGGTTGTTTAACAAATGGAGCAAGCAAATGATAACGCTATCTCGTAAATAATGAATCTGGTTAATGTGTTATCCCAAGACAAGCGAATAATGCTTTATAGTTTTTACTTTACTAGATTTCAAGAATAAGTAAAAATTTTCTTATACTGTTGTTTTTGGAATTATGTATTTTTCTCAAACATTGTATAATTTTTGGGTTTAAAATATGTGTATTTGCTATTATATTTGTTGATTGACTTTACAACAACTTTTAATTTACAATTCTGTCTTTGATCAAGTTTCAAAACTGGCTGAAATGTTTTAAATTCTAAAGCTCTGGCTTTCCCTTTAAGGGATTTATAGCCGTTAGTATATGTACGTATGTATTCCATGTAATGTAAATGTGTATGTGGCTATAGATCTGTTTTAAAACATATTATTGTCTTAGAACAATCATTAGATCAGTACATAAAATCACAGAAATTTTATTTGTATAAAAAACATTACCTAATTTAACAAAAGAAAATTTGTGTCATATCTGTAATAGGAATCTTTATATAATATCGATTTATATTGCATTTGTGCCTGAATGACAGTAAATGCAAGTATATTAGTAAAAATACCCTTGCTATGCTAAATCGCTATAGCATAATAATAGACGGAACCCTAATTATACTATCTGTCATTTATTGCTGCAGAGGTCATACTCCCAATCCACATGCTTGAGCTGTAATATAGAGTAAACTATTTAACTTTTACTTAAGCGATTTACCAGTCACATGTTGTATGCATGTTATATATCATATTTTGTTTTGATTTGATAACAGACGTATCTCTCAAGCTCAAATCAACGTTGCTGCCATATATCGCTGAAGGGTTTACAGAGGTACTAACGCTTCCAAACTATGGGGTCATTCATGATTTAATATTAATAAATACCCACGTTTTGCTTTGACAGTGCATTTACATGATATGGGGCAGGCCAACGCCGCCGCTTTGTACGTCACATACACAATACAATCTAATTGCTATTTTGAACCCTATCACATGACTAAGTAAGACTCAGCTATGTGGGTTTCCTTACAATGTTTTCCCTCATCACCTCGCTTGCCAAAATTTGCCACACGTATGTTTTTATTTTTATTTTGCTCGTATACTGGTAGTGGTGAAATTAGGGCTTGATTTGAAGTTGACTCGCACAAATTCGTCTGCGTGACATAAGACAACTCATAATAATTACACTTTGATTAAAACAAAATAGCGGAAGATATGTGACTCGCCTCTAGCGCGTGGATCCTTTAAATCAGGCTAACGTCGCCTAATTGCGCTCAGTCGCAATCGACAAGTGGCAGGAACAGGTGTGTGACTCGAAGAAACAGTTTTATTATTTTAAGCGAGATAGCGGTTACCAAAAATGCCTTCGTGTGCTTTTATGCGTTGTACAAACTATTCCAAAAGAAAAAACAAATCTAATGGAATCACTTTTCACTCGTAAGTACATAAAAACTTAAAAAAAATATGATATATTTAAATTCACTTATTGCTTTGTTCGCCATTTTGCAGAGTGAGATAGAAATATACAATACCTTGATGTGCGACAAGTTAAGTATGATTCCGCTCGCGCTACTTTCGATGACAAGTTAAAGTCACGACAGCAGCATGCGCTTTCTTGCTCGCGCTACTTTCGAATCAAATATGTTATGTTTGTCTCTGTCGTTCGGTAGCGTACAACGTTAAATAACAAACACAGTTGTGTGAGTGTGCGTGCTGTGTAGTTGTGAATATGCCTCTTTTCAGTTGAAGATTATAAGTACGTGCCGTATCTTGTTGTTTTAATCAAAGTAATTACATAAAAATATTTTCTGTACTTTACACTCATTTGTGAACCAAAAATAATAAAAAATACACCTATTTTATCGCTTTTTAGAGATTTCTTTAAGAGGTCATAGCTGGGTAGTGCCGGCCTAGAATGATGTGTAGTCTATCAGTCAGTAGATCAGTGTCTAGGTGACTTTGGGTATTGGGGCTTTTTATGGGGCTTTTGGGCGATGCGGTTGCAGACCTAACAATACTATACAATAAATAAAGGAAAGAAAAATTTCGACACAGGCGGGAATCGAACCCGCGACCTCGGTATACGCCCCGACGACGACGCTCTGCCAACTGCCAAGCGGGACGGGTATACGCCCCGACGCACAGTGATTCGCGTAGAACAAGCTAGATGGACAAAATTATTTTTCGACTCGAATGGCTCTATATGTGCTTAATCATACGTATTCTGTACTTTTTTTTACATTTCATGACTTAAGGTAAATGGGAGGGGGGTAGTGTAAATAAAAATGAAAAAAATGAAAAAAAATATATATATTAAATGCAAAAATCATGATTTCTTCCACATTAAACATTTTTCTAAACTTAAAACTAATATGAAAAACAAATGTTTACAAGTCAGTTACTCAAAAAATAATATTCTATATATGTTACAATCACTCCCTATCACTATCATCATCTGAAGAATCCGCCTCATGATCTTCTAATTTCTGTTTGTAGGTACTGTGGCCGGAACTACCGTCACAGCCCCACTTACTTATTAAAGTGAATGAAGAATTTTGTGGAAGCACACTTCTTATAACTTCTTCCTGTGTTTTTACTAATCTCTCAGCAGTTTTGTCTAAAATCGATTGTAGCTTAATTTCTGCGCGTGTTTCCGTTACAGAAATGTGCTCCGAAGGGGGATAACAGGATAAAAAACACTTACGTATACTATAGTATGATGGTAACACTTTATGTCCCGCCTTCATTTCCCACTTCCTCGTAGCTTTGTACGTGTGACTTGTACACTTAGCGTCCATATAATAGGCACACGTTCCAATATTGGTGTGAAGTCTTCCATTAGGGCAGGATACATTTTGCTCAAAACTTGTACCATCACTCGCTCGTTTTATAGCTTGGGCAACGTTCCGCTTGCCTTCCGATCTACTAGCTACTTCTGCAGCAATTGCCAACTCTTTTGCACTCCATTCAGAAACGATGCCGTCCACACGTCGTTTTTTTGTTTTATATGATGACTCCTCAAAGCTCTTTTGAGGTCTTCCCGGTCGCTGAGCACCCTCAGTAGAAGTGGTGGCAACTGGAGGGTTAACAGACACCTTGAAATGAAAGTCTGTGCCTTCCAGCCATGTTTTATGCATAGAGAGAAACCTTTCCCTAATGCGACTAGCACTATTCCATTTCTGGGCTATTTTCGTGCTACTAGCAGCGATGCTCTTGGTGATTTCACGCAAGGATACTTCGGTTATATTTGAGAGATCAAATTTAACCGAAAGAAAATCGAAAATGCGTGAATTTCTGTTTTCTTTATCGTGTTTGATCCACTCTTCGAAAAATTTGATTTTCGAAACACTAAGCACTTGCTCTGTAAAAAAAAATAAAAAAAATGTTAGAGCAAAAAAGGAGCATGGAAAGTGATGTTTAATATTAAGTTTAGGCTTAGATCTACGACATATATAAAATCTAACCCGGAGACATGTGGAGACAAAAAGTTGCAGTCTATAAAACATTTAAAAAATATTATTTTTTTTGTGTTTTTCCCACTATCCTTTAGACCGTAAAATTTTATTGGATTTAGTTACCTAGGAGTAAGATTTCTATAAAAATATAATGTTCTTACCTGTACTAATAGGATCCATAGCACAAAACACTGATTCGTTTACTGCACAAGTCATGAGGTGTTGTCGAATGTGTGGCAAAATTGCAACTGAGACGATTACAAATTAGTAATAATCGTCATTACTTACCCTTTAACACCTCATTAGCAAGCCATAACGGGACTTTGCACAATCAATTCTTGGAAATGAGATAATAGGGTTGTTCTTGACAACATAAAACGATCAATTCCAGGAAATTGGACAATGACTTTTGTCCACCTAGCTTGTTCTACGCGAATCACTGTGCGACGCTTGGCAGTTGGCAGAGCGTCGGGGCGTATACCGAGGTCGCGGGTTCGATTCCCGCCTGTGTTGAAATTTTTCTTTTCTTTATTTATTAGTAATAATCCCCACATGAGGTTTTCATGAACAAAAAGATTTAAATACTATACAATATTTATTTTACAATATTTTCTGGCGTTGGCGTTTGTTGTGTAGTGTCGGCTTAGAATAGCACTACCCCATTTCTTCCGGTGGTTGTACGTAAAAGGCGACTAAGGGTATGGGGCCTTAAACGGAATTTTGGGCGACCGACCTTTACTTTACCATCTTTTCCCCACTTAACTTTCCAAAAGTGGCTGAGGAATTTCTAATTCCTTAGCTCTGGATCTGGCTACCCCATCTAGGGATTAATAACCGTGAGTATAAGTATGTATGTTTCTGGCGTTCTGGCTACCCATTTTGTATAAGTATGTATGTAGTGTTCATTTATATCATGAAAGGAGTCTAAGTGTCCTGGTTTAGAATTAAGTTTTTTTTATATAAATCTTTACCGCAAGACTTTATCGTTTAGGGGAAAAATTCGTTTCTATCTCCTACACAAATAATAGAAACAATGTAACCGAATGAAAAACCTTACTTCTTAGTCCACAATTAAAAAAGTAACGTAAGATTTCACACCCCTATTTCATCCCATTAGGGGAAGAATTACTCAAATTATTAAATTTAAACTACCAAATTTCTAATATAGAATAGAATTACTCTTTTTTGCACATCACACACAAATTTACAAAAAAAATATATGTTCAAACAACAGTTTACTTCTTCAATCGTATATTCACCTTCGAATTCGACGCGCTGTCTCGCTAACTCGCGGGCAAGGATTTATATATCCGGTCGCTGTTAAATTATAATGATAATCCTTTTAAAAGGATGATAAAGTATCTAGTATATAGTATATTACTTCAAACCAGAAGCCTTAGTTGCTTTTTACGATGCGCGGGTAGAAAATATTTGTGCCAAGTTAACACGTTCAATGCGGATCACTCTTTATAATCAGCCCGACGCACAGTGGGCTGAAAATTGACTTTCATAGACTTAGGGACTTTAATTTTAGAATGCCGCTTTTTTGTTGTAAACTGCTTCTACCAACCATTTCCATGCTCTAATATGCCAAAAAAGTTAATTTAGCGTACAAGCGAATAAGTTATTTATTTTTTTCGAAAATTTTGTATGAAGCTCATATGAAAAATCCGATTTTCTTTGGATCTGCAAGAGTAACCGTTATATCCTCACAGGGGGTCTTAGTACTAATTATTTGTGATTTTTTGGCATACCACACATGACGGTCCCTGCTGCAGAATTTTTTTTAAAAATCAAAGAAATTTTAATATTTTTTTTCTTTTGAGGATGATTCATTTTATTCTTTAAATCAACGTACTAGGTACGCACTAATTAGCTATTATTGTCTTCCTGGCTTAATTAAGTAAAGACTAGTATTCAACAACACAAATAATCAATTATTATCTTTTTCTAAAAAATTAGAAAGTAATTAGGATTATGAGTTCCAGTAAATACTTTATCGTCATTAGGGACTTTTGTCAGGAAAACTGATTAAAAAATCGTTATTGAGGGTAATTTAGAAAAATTTATTTACTAATCACCCACATTTTTAGTTTCGGAGACATATAAATAAACTATTTTTCACTTAATAGTTCAGTGTATTCCAAACTTTCGGGCTACTACCATTACTCCGCGACCGTAAAATACTTACAATGGAAAGTCTACGTACGAATTTAGACTTGTTTGTTATTCTAAGAGGTGAAGGTACTTCGTTTCGTCATGAAGTATTATTCAGAGCAGTGGTGGATCGCCTAGGTAATCAAATTACTGACGAAGATCGTGTAACACTAGACGAGTTTTGTCGAAGATTTACCCGAGCTGCTTCACAAAGATGGCAGAAGTCTCATCGTATCCTTGATGAATTTAGAAAACAGTACGAAAACTGGCTCCAGGCTGATGTCGATTGGCCGAATTGCGTGTCAAGAAATTTAGTTTTGCCACAATCAATTGAAGAAGACCAGGTATCTAGCGGACATGTGAACAGACCAGAACCGTCGACGTCGTCTACTGGTACTATGACAAAAAGACCTAGAAAAGCATTCGAGGATCTAGGAAGCAAACAAAAGAAGAGAAGATCTGACGATTACAGGGAAAAAGAGTCAACTGAAATGGCACATTCAGCTGCCTTACTTTTGAAAGAAGACGGCCGTGAAGATATAGCATCAGTCATCCAATATATGCTGAAAAATCCAGAAGCAGCTACGAAAATTATGGAAACTCTTAAGAAGCCAGTTAAGATTACTATCTTTACACCAGAAAAGGCGCTAGGTTTGCTCCTTTCACTAAAGCTTTCGCAGTGGCAATTCATCACGCTGCGAGAGACGGCAATTCGAGAAGGTGCAAAAGATGTTTACCCGTCTTATTACAAAGTGCAACAAGCAGCCGTGATAGCCTAGTGGGTAGAACACTCGGTTATCGTGCAAACGACTAGTGTTCAAATCCTGGGTCGGGCCTACACCAATTTGTCTTTTCTAAAGACATATGTGTGGTTAATTTATCATGGTTGTTAACGGTGAGGGAAAACATCGTGAGGAAACCCACATGGCTGAGTTGTACTTAGTCATGTGACAGTGTATTCGTACAAAACGGCGATAGGCCTGCCCCCTATCACGTGAGTACACTGTCCATGCAAAACGTGGGTACTCTGAACACCAGGTGACAAAGTCACGTGATGTTCAGAAGTATTAGTACCTCTGCCAACCCCTTCGGGGATATTCGGCGTGAACGTTTATGTTTATGTTTATGTTTATGCAACAAGCAAAGGAACAATGTTATCCTTCGAAGCAATCATTGACTGTAACGGATTCATCAGCAAGAATTACGCTTCAAGCATTACTCGACATAACAGTGAAGAGGATCCTTGAAAGTCTTCCGGAAAGTGTTCAAAATAAAGATTTGAAGCTCTTATCTAAGTATGGATTTGATGGTGCTTCCAACCAAAGCCGCTACAAACAGAAAATGGAGGGGCAGCAAGAGGATTCCAGTATATTCATGACGTCCTTGGTGCCATTACTTCTGTCTGCAGGAGATGAAAATATATGGACGAATCCAAAACCATGCTCAGTGATGTATTGCCGTCCCGTGCAATTTACATTCGTAAAGGAGAGTGAAGAAGTGGTGGTCAGTCACAAAAGGCATATGGATGACGAAATTAAATCCCTTATCCCCACTGAGTGCAGCAGTAACAAGGTAACTCATGAACTGAAGATGACAATGATTGACGCTAAAATCTGCACGTACCTTTCTGAAGCGAAATCGAACGCAACCTGCTACCTGTGTTTATCTAAACCTACAGAAATGAACCGCTTGGATTGTGTATCTACAAAGACTGTATCCAATAGTGCTTTGGAATTTGGATTGTCATCGTTACATGCCCGTATAAATACAATGGAATGCTTATTGCATATAGCATACAGACTGGATTTTAAGAAGTGGGCTGCAAGAGCAAATGAGCACAAGACCTTATTAGAAAATAGAAAAAAACTTATCCAAGACAAATTTAAAGATGAACTCAACCTTTTGATGGATACTGTAAAGCAAGGCTCAAGAACAACAAATGACGGGAATACAGCAAGAAGATTTTTCGAATCTCCCGACAAAACGGCAGCCATTACAGTAGAGCAAGAGCCCGCGATGGCCAGACCTTAGTTATAGTATAAAGTCTAAAAGTTTCTCTGCGTATGTCCACTATACAGCTAAGAACGATCCCAGGCTATGAAACTTGGGTCGCCCCGGCTTTGGCAGGTAACAGGTAGTAAAGGTGTGTAAAAATGTATCTCAAATTAGGTATAGCATAAAGCTTAGTTTTCATATATTTTATTAGTGGTGATCTTAGAAATCGCCTCGTCCACAGCCAGACACTTAGTACAGTTGCAACCCCCTGCCAGACACCCTTAAAGTACGGTTAATTTTAATGATACTTTAGTTATAGTATAACATCTGAATTTTATATATGTTATTTGGAGAACTATAAAATGATGTTTCCTCAGTAGCCAGACAATTTGTATGGTTCCCCTATATTGCCAGACACGTTAAAGGTCTATTCGCTAGGTGCAAAGTAGGGGGCGGGGAACACGAATCGATCACAACGCGCACTGTGGCAAAAAAAGGAACATTCGGCGGCTAATCAAGTGTAATTGAAATGATGGAAAATATTCATAGTACTAAAATTGACAAATAATGCCAAGTTAATATATTTTCGCGTATCGGAAATGAAGGAAAAACATTCATCTGCAATATTTATACACATAGTGGCAAAGATATATGTTACTCTGAAGTTAAAACTGAAATATCAAGCAATTCGAAGATTATCAAGTTTGGCAAAAAAACCAAGCACCAAGGATGTAATATTATTGTAAAGACTTTTGCTCATCGAGCAACCTTTCTTACGAATGCCGGCCTGCCTATTATTCCCTCCTTATAGTATATAAAAAATTGTTTGCAAAATATTGAAAATTTTATTGAATTAAATATTTAAATTAAGCATATAAAACTCTACAACCTAATTTATTACATTTATGCATTGTTGATTTAAAGATTTATCTGCGTAAAATTTTACTAAACATTTTTTTTAAAACTTAATTTTTTGTCTCTAATAATTTTAAATAATAAATTTTCTTGATAAATCTAAAAATTTGTTTATTACAGAATGTAAAATAAAGGATAGCTGATGCGCAGTAAAAGATCGCCGTGGACCGAGCGCACTATCTCACTCGCACCCATTGCGCATATGCCCCTCGCGCTCGCACCTACAATAGACCTTTAACGTGTCTGGCAATATAGGGGAACCATACAAATTGTCTGGCTACTGAGGAAACATCATTTTATAGTTCTCCAAATAACATATATAAAATTCAGATGTTATACTATAACTAAAGTATCATTAAAATTAACCGTAGTTTAAGGGTGTCTGGCAGGGGGTTGCAACTGTACTAAGTGTCTGGCTGTGGACAAGGCGATTTCTAAGATCACCACTAATAAAATATATGAAAACTAAGCTTTATACTATACCTAATTTGAGATACATTTTTACACACCTTTACTACCTGTTACCTGCCAAAGCCGGGGCGACCCAAGTTTCATAGCCTGGGATCGTTCTTAGCTGTATAGTGGACATACACAGAGAAACTTTTAGACTTTATACTATAACTAAGGTCTGGCCGTCGCGGGCTCTTAGACGACAGGGTTAGATGAAGAGCTTGTGAAGAGATTTGCTGTTATCCTGCAAGCAATAACATCCGGAGAGCAAATCGATGTTATCCGGTTTAAAGAATATGCCCGCACAACAGCAGAAAAGTACGTGGAGTTATACGACTGGTACTATATGTCCTCTACCGTCCATAAGTTGCTTATACATGGTGCAGACATAATCGCGAATAATGATGTTGTTCCAATCGGAAGTCTCTCAGAAGAAGCCTCAGAAGCCCGCAACAAAGATTTTAGGAGGTTTCGGGAACACCATTCGCGCAAGAAGACCAGACAAGCTTCCAATGAAGATATTCTGAACAACCTTATTCTTTCGTCTGATCCTTTGATATCTGCACAAAGACCGATACTAGACGCTAAGAAAAAACAGAATTTCTTCGCTGAAACTTTAGATTTAATTAAGTCACCAGAAGCTCAGATTGAGTTTTTAGATATGACTAATTTAGATCCTGACTCCGAACTTGAATCAGATGAGAGCGATATTGAATGATAGTTATTTTGTTATTGCATGTATAATAAGTTTAATTTATATTTAAGTTTTAAATTGTATAATTCTATTTAGTAGATGTTAAGAAACAATGTTTTTGGAATTAGGTACATTTTTTGTATTTTTATTTATTAAATTTTCATTATTATGTGTGCCAAATAAATAAATTTCAATTGCAATTTACTATTATTACCATTATAATATAATTTACCCTTAATAACTAGCTGGGCAGGTAAAAGTCCCTTTAGATTTCACTTAAACTCACAAACTTTTAGAATAGGATGATTATGTTGTCGAAAACTAGTCCAAACTTAGGCCAGGAAGATAAAAGTAGTTCATTAGTATGTAGTATGTTGATTTATAGAATAAAATAAATCATTTTAAAAATAAAAATAAATGTTAAAATTTATTTGATTTTTAAAAAAAAATCTGCAGCAGGGACCGTCATGTGTGGTATGCCAAAAAATCACAAATAATTAGTACTAAGACCCCCTGTGAGGATATAACGGTTACTCTTGCAGATCCAAAGAAAATCGGATTTTTCATATGAGCTTCATACAAAATTTTCGAAAAAAATAAATAACTTATTCGCTTGTATGCTAAATTAACTTTTTTGGCATATTAGAGCATGGAAATGGTTGGTAGAAGCAGTTTACAACAAAAAAAGCGGCATTCTAAAATTAAAGTCCCTAAGTCTATGAAAGTCAATTTTCAGCCCACTGTGCGACGCGGTGTTGAATCAGTGTGCGTACCTTCCCCCACACGGTGCAGCCTTGTCGTGGCGTGGGGGCTCAGTAGCCCCGGGCTGGTCACCCGGGGTGAAGCCAATGCACCAAGGGTCCGCTTCTCTCCTCTGTTTTCAGAGTGAGTAGTAAGCGGACTGGGTGAGGAGAAAACCTCGTTAAAAAATCAAGAGAACTCGTAACCCTGGCAGTCTTGCACTTCCCGGGCCGAGGGTCTTGCCGCGGCGTAGGCTTGACCGCGAGGAGTAAACCTCTATAAAAAATCGGAAGAGGAGTAAACCTTCCGCAAAAATTCGAGGACTAAACCTCGTTAAAAAATCCGTGAGGTGGTGGGCTGCGACCGGCGGGTTGCAGTCTGCTACTCCGCAAGGAGAACCTCGAGGAGGTGGGCGTTTGGAACTTGTGGCCCAAACGCCTGCGGTGCTGAGGAAGCACAAGGAGGAGTGGGGGACTTTAAGTCCCCCGAGATGGGCTGCTTTTTGCAGCAGGTGCGTGGAGTCTGTGGATGTTGCCTACGGTAAAGTTGCCACGGACTCCACACATGTGTACCATAGGTGGCCACCGTGGGGTTTTAGTCGGTAAGAGTCCGACATACCTTCGTCACCCCGCCGGGTGACGTCGGATCCATGAGGATTTCCGACGAAAAAAAAAAAAAAAAAAGTGTGCGTACCTTAAAAATAGGTCTTTCGCGCTGGTGCGGAACCTGTTTCTTCGTCATTATTACGAGTATGAAAGAGACAAATATAGATTTCGATTTATGACTAACAACATAGAAATTTAGTACCCCAACGGGCTTTTTGGACCTCCGCCGCATAGAAGATTAAAAAAGTTATTTCAGTGCGGGAGAGGGCCTGTTTTGGTGGATGACCGCTCGCGTCGCGACCTGTTGCCGCACTGTGCTGATTAGCCGTGTGTAGGTCCGGCTCCGGCTCGGTGAATTCAAATGATTCGAATCTCTGCGTGAGCCTGATTGGCCTAACAGGCCCCACTCTTTCTTATCAGGTGCGAGTTCGCTTAACCGGGCCTCTCCGCACTGGCTCGGTTCTATTGTTTTCGAACAACAGGCTCAGGCATCAGGTTCAGGATCGGTTCGATTATTACCGTTACATTTGCTTGCTGAATGTAAGAGCGAGACAAGAATGTAATACAATTTGAACTCGGGAGACAGAGACGAAAAGAGAGTTGTCAAGAGTTGTCCTTTTGTGTTCTTTGTTTGCCAATTTCGTTTAATAGATTTATCAATCTTTTCATAAAAAATGGTGTTTATTGTGATATTATAAATACGATAGTGTTTTATGTTGTGTAACTTTCTGATTTGCATATATTTATGGGTAGATATTGTTAAGATGTTTCTAAATATTATTTATTTTTTTACATATGAATATTTGTATGTTAGCGAACCTAGCCTGTACACAAACAGAATCATTATAGATATGAGTTAATTGTTTTTTAAATGTATGTCAATAGCAATCGTTACGTTCCGCGAAGTAAGCGTGGTATTTTTTGATTGTTTGATTCAGTTCTGAATTTCTTAACCGAGCCGGATTCGATAAGCGGTCCGGCCTGGTTAAGAGGATTCAGTACCGGAACTGAGCCTGAACCTGGTGATTCGAATCACCTCGCGGAGCTGGATCTACCCAAGCCTACTTGCAACGGTAGGAAATCTTTGCGATGGCTGGCGCGTCGTAAAAATAAAATAATATTAGACAGTGATAGTGATAACGAAGAAGAATACGATGGTTCACATTTTGGAGTCCCTGAACAAAATAATAATAAATACAGAAAAATATTTCAAAAACACAAAGTTATACCATCCACCAGTAAAATTCCAGTTCTGGAAAATAAAATAATCCGCCCGGCAAATAAACATCAACTTTTATTTACCGACGACAGTGAAATTGACGAACAAATTTTCCCTAAAAGAAAAAGATAAAAAAGGTTCAAAAAGAAGAAATTGTGCACGGTGTGCTACGAAAAGCTAAGGCAGACATGAACTTCCTCGGAGGCGAAAAAGAAAGTTAAGAAAATAAAAACTGTTTGTTTCAAATTTAATTAGTCAGTCTCTTTCCTTAATATGTTACAAAGATAGGCATATCTAAATATCTAAGTAATTTATATAGATACGAAAAACGAAACTTAATAATAAGTAAGACCGCTTCATTGATTAAATTGATTAAAAATGTATGACTCGATATGTCTTTCACTATGTGTGGTGTGTAAGAGGTGTGGGGCTCTATCAACCTGACATTTTCGATTTCTAATTTCTCATTTTCTATTTGGAGGATCCCGGGGCGAGGCCAATGTAAAGTCAAGTGTTTCATAAGAATTTTAAGAGCATAAAAATTTTCAATATACGATTAGCCTTGACTAAGATAATAGAGCTTGAATACTACCCCGAGGTGTCGGGTTGAAAGGGCCTGCCACGCACAATAAGAAAGTCAAGTAAGTGCATTTTTAGACTGCCACCGCACCATCTGAAAGTCACTGTTTTTTTTTACGCAGTGAACGTGTTAAGCCGACACTACACGGCATCTTATTTCACATATATTATTTATTTGAAATAGAAAGGTCACAATAGTTGTCACTATATTTTGCTGTGCTATCTATTAAATTCCAAGAAAAAATAACTATCAAAATTGGATAATTCGTTCCATTGAAAAGTTGTGCGAGATCATATGTAATAATAATAATAAAATATACGTGGTCACATTGACAACTTTCTCCGTTTTTCGTCGGTTAGAAAGAAAACTAATTGTTTTCACACTGATATACTCGATTTATGATTATAATAATTAGTGACGCTTACTTATTAATAATTCGATTGAAATTCGCACTTATCACTCAGACTCATCCCTTTATCATGCCTTCGTCCGTCAATCACAAATCACAAATCACACTCACACATCACACATCACATTTCATCAATCAGTCCATCCCATCAATTAATCGTGTCCACAGAGTACATTGATCGTGTCACTGTCAGTCAGTAATTTCAATTTCAATTGAATTGCACTTTTTATTTCGATAAATATTATTGTATTTTAGTAACTTAACAATAACTAACGGGTTTGAAGGAGGAGTTAACTAATACCAAAGGTTGCATAACCATATATACTTAATCCGGGGTTGTAAATAATAAAATAAATGAATTTATCCACATAACCTCAAAAATAAACTATCCATTGGCAATATCTTAAAATATACGATAAAAAATGGACCAACTTGCATCAGACTCTATTGAAAATGTTGATAAAAATGCAAATACACAAATAACACTCTTTGATATTAAAGTTGACCCTGGACTGAAAGATGACGTTGGAAATGAGTATCCTCGACCGTTCACAAAAAGTCAGATGCGTAAATGGTTAAAGAAAGTGAAGTGGGAAAATCGAAAAGGTGAAAAGAGAGCTAAAGAAAAGGCTAAAGCCAAGGAAAGAAGAATACAAGCCAAAGTTGATAATATTGATTTAGGACCCAGCAGAAAGTGTTTAAAAAAAATGAAAGAAGAAAAACCTAAAATAAATAAAGGTGTAATAATAGATTTAAGTTTTGATCATCTTATGATAGAGAAGAATCGTTTTAAAGTTATCAAGCAAATATTAAGGTGTTACTCTATCAATCGAAGGTCCGATTTACCATTACAATTTTATATAACTAACTTTGGAGAAAGAACTCGCACTGAAATGTCTAGACATAATGGATATGAAAATTGGGATGTAGGTAACACTATATTTTATAAGATAAAGACATTGTTTGATAGAAGCTAAAGGTACATTCATTCAATGGTTTAGAAAATGTATGATGGGGACGACCACGGAAGACACACCTGGACCAAATAGAGTGTGTGCTCAAAAAGGCCGGTGTCCGAAGTATGAAGAATAAAAGAGCATGTATGAGAAGAATGATGAATGTAACAGAAGCAAAAGTGATTTGCCTGGATCATACAAACTGGCGATCAATAGTCTCTGCCTACCCCAATGGGAACAATGGGCGTGAGTATAAGTAAGTAAGTAAGTATGATGGGGAAGTTATAACATATTTGTAGGTATTATCCTGTCCTATTTTGGTTTTGCTAGACATCTTGATTGTTTTTATCTAGGCTTGTCACTGAGATGTGAAGTTTTTTAGTAGCTCTTCAGTTCTTGGATTCTATCCCTTCTGATATTGTTCAAATTGTGCCACTCATTAATTGATTACATTACTGTTACTGAGTGACCATTATATCAGTACAGTAAAATTATTTTATGTTTTCTTCAATCTCTGTTCACTTGACATGGCATTTAATATGATGGTAAACAGCCTATAATTTTTTGAAGGTTGAAGTTTCTATTGACAAAATATTTCATATCGTCATAATATAATCCAACATTCAAATATTTCATCATTTGTTCCAGCTTAGAACCAGCTTACCCCTTTCTACCCACTGGCACTGGTGTCGTAAGGCACCTAAGGGTAAGGGGTTTTTAAGTGGATATTGGGCAATGCGGTTGGAGACCCGTCACCAACAATACTTTAATTTATACCCCTATCAACTTCCAAATGTGGCTGAGGAGTTTCTAGCTCTAAAGCTCTGGCTACCCTTTATTGGGATTTATGTCTGTGAGGATATGTATGTATTTTTTTACATGGCTAAGTGGTTTGATGCCCATTCTTAACAAAAAAACAAATTTTTCTGTTTTATAACAAGAATAGATAAAATTTAATATTTCTCTTCATTATTTGTAAGTTGATATTTCGTCTTATCATATTTTCAGATAGAATTTCATTCTGATTCTTACCTTGATCACTTTCCCAAGGAGAAGTTAGTTTATCTGACAAGTGACTCTGAGAATGTGATTGAGACTTTTGAAGATGATACAATGTATATTATTGGTGGATTAGTTGACCATAATGAACATAAGGTAATATTTTATCATATTTAATATTTTCAGAAGTGTTTAAATATAAATGTGAAAGAGTATGTGTTATCTTTATAATGCATCTTTAATGTTCTCTAAATATTGTACAAATATGTAGGTTTCTTAATCGCTATTGCTAATAATTGAGTTGTTATTTTTTAACAAATAAAATAATTATGATACATTATATTGTAAATTTGCAGGGCTTGTGTTATAAAATAGCACAAGAACAAGGCATTAGACATGCACAATTACCATTGAACAAATATGTGGATATGAAGACTAGAAAAGTACTCACTATTGATCATGGTATGTTTTTTGTTTATGATTATATAATTATGTACGTATCCAAATATGTATGTTTTTATGTCAAAAAACAAAAGTTTTGCAAATAAAAATGATCTGAAAATTACTTTGGAATAAATAACCAAGAATTGGTTTGTATTTGATAGAGTAATTCTCATTCATTAGAACTAATGAAAGATAATATAGATTGCCGTGTAGTGCCGGCTTAGAATGTCGCTACCCCTTTCTACACATGGGTGTCGTAAGAGGCGACTAAGGGTATTGGGGCTTTTTATTGGATTTTTGGGCGATGCGGTTGGAGACCCATCACCAAAAACCTTTATTATACCGCCTTTTCCCCACTCAACTTCCAAAAGTGGCTGAGGAATTTATAATTCCTTGGCTCTGGCTACCCCTTCTAGGGAATTATAGCCGTGAGTATATGTATGTATGTATGTATGTAATAAAAGATGTAAACAAAAACTCAACAATAAAAATATGTTTCAGTATTCGAAATTGTATTGCGCGTATGCGAAGGTATGTCTTGGCAAGATACACTGAAAAAAGTTCTACCACTAAGAAAAGGAGCAAAAGTGTGTGACGATATAAGTGACACTGCAAGTTTATCAATGAGTTACAACAGTGACACTGAAACGTGACCTATGATGGTGCAACTATGACTAGATATCATAAGAGTACTCATAGGCTAAGAGCCCGCGACGGCTAGACGTTAGTTACATTACAATTATAAAGGCTAAAAGTTTGTCTGTATATGTCCCTTATACAAGTAAGAACGATCCCGGGCTATGAAATTTAGGTTGTGGTGGCTGTCACAGGAAACAGGGAGTAAAGGATTATTAGCAAGCTTAAAGATATAAAGCAAATCATCTGGTTTTCATGCAAAACAAAGCCTAATTAGGTAGTAAAGGAGTTCAAAAATATGTCTCTGATTAGGTACAGAATAAAGCCTAGTTTTCATATAATTTATAATATTAAAAATAGTTTCATAGCCCGAGATCATACTTACCTCTATAGGGGGGACATACACAGAGAAACTTTTAGCCTTCACAATTTAACTAAGGTCTGGCCGTCGCGGGCTCTTGTGATATTATAAATAAACCCATGTTGATTTGCTTATCTGTAGGTATTTACATGATGTTAAGTAATGTATTGGTTGTTTACTATTAGTAGTTGAACTATAGTAATTGTAACAAATGGTTTCTCCTATCACCAAGTTATTTATATATTTTTATAACATTTGTATAAAGTTGTTAATTAAATAAATCCAATTTGCTGATTTTATCATGTATTATTCCATAGCTAGGATTTGGATCAAGGAAAATAAAAGTGACGACGAAGTCACGACGTGATAGCTCAATGGGTAGAACACCGGTTAACGTGCAAACGACTAGTGTTCAAATCCCGGGTCGGGCCTACACAAATATGTCTTTTCTAAAGACATATGTGTGGTTTATTTATCATGGTTGTTAACGGTGAGGGAAAACATCTTGAGGAAACCCGCATGGCTGAGTTGTACTTAGTCATGTGACAGGGTGACATAGTCACGAGATTTTCAGAAGTATAAGTACCTTATATAAGTATAGTTTCTGCCAACCCCTTCGGGGATATTCGGGGTGAGCGTTTATGTTATGTTATGAAAATAAAAGTGGATATAATTAAGTAAAATAATATTAGGTCAACATTTGTTGTTTATTTCAATACTGTCTGTAAACATTTGTACTATTAATAACTACTCTTAAACATTTGGTTTCTTTAAAATAACATTAAAGTCAGCAGCATTATTAGATATTAATTAACATTCATTTCAAGCTTTTCTAAACATTTAGTATACTTTAATATCATTGGGTGTAGACAATACCACACATTTTAAAGAAAATGAGTTGTGTGCATGCTACTGCCATTGCAGGGTAATTTACTAATAAATGATATAAATAATGTTAAGATTACCTTAGAGTATTGTATAATAAAATAATAAATTATACCCTTTACTCATTACTGACTATCACAGATAAAACATAGTGTTTCAAAACATTGCACTTCCTCATGACAATATTAGTTGTATAGTGCATGTATGGTTAATATTTAGCGATTGTAAACATTAAACCTATACTAGAAACACAATTCACCTCCTCAACTATAGACATATTACTGCAAACAATCTAAAATTATAGATATAGGACATATTTCACCCTCTACGTAAGCATAATATTAAAGTTTCTTTAATGAAATAATACTATAGTTAATATATCCACAAATAATAGGTAGGAAATAGATATGCTTTTGGTCTTTTTTGTACATAATTATGAAAGAGTGTTATAAGAAAAGTAAAAAGATAAATTACACACAAATATATTATTTACTATTTAAGTACAATCTACTTAAAGGAATAGAAAACCTTTGGAAAGATTATTATTTGCGATTATCTATTATTATTATTGATCTTACATTTAATTTTCGGTGTATAAATTATATTTAATCAAAAAGCTTTTTATAAGTGGTACTACAATTTCTGGATTATTAAGGTGTAAATGGTGCGTTCCAGACACCATTTGGAATTCATAATCGTTATTGATTTTAGCCAATAGTTCCCTCATTTCTATTGAAAATGCGTCTGATGAATATGGAGATTCTTTAGCTTTGATATATAAAGTTGGACATTTCACTCTTGAAATAAGTGCCTCAACGAACTTTTTGTCTTCTAAATTAAACAAAATATGCTTCAACCTGCCGTCCCTGCTGAAGTAGTATTTGTTAGGGTCAATCTTGGACTGCTTGGTGCCCCGTTCACACAGGTGATGTACTGTTTCCAAAGCAATGGATTTTTTAGTTCCTAAATGCCAAATTTTCTTCAACTCATCCATAGGATAGGAAGGTGGTTCTTTATCAATACGCGTTTGCAGCTGGTGTGATTTTCGAATGTTAGTTTTGTAATTTTCTATAGCGAAGTCAAGGTCATAGTCGTCGTATATAAGGCTGTCGATGGCGACGAACGTGTCCACCGTATCCGAGAAGAGACTAGAGTATCTCAACCCCGCGATGGCACCCATGGAGTGACATAATAGTGTTATTTTGTCCCATTTAAAATGTTCCTTGATGTAGTAAATGATGCGCGGCCATTCCCAGGCGTAATAATTTGTACCTGAAATGATAAAAATATAATTAATGAATCGCTAATAGATGCCGTTTATTTGCCTTCAACTACTATCTTCTAACAAAAGAATTCGGTATGCAAAGTTTTACTAAAGTGATGCTGATTACAAAACCATTTCGAGATATTATGGTTATAAATATTATTTTCTTGAAATTATATCAATTGAAGCTAAGATGACTGTTATTTTATCAAAAAACTGTAACAGTGTTTGACCTTCAATGTTGTTTCAAAGACGTTGTACGGTTTTGCAGTTTATTAATAGAATATCGAAAATCATAGGTCTGTTTGAAAGAAGAAAGAAAGAAAAAAGCTTTATTCAGTGCACAGGGAAATACACAACAAATAAAACGTAAAAATAAAACATAGTGTAACACAATAACAACAAAAAAAATAATAAGTAAAAAAAATAAATAAAAAAGAAGCCCTATGCAGTGAATTGGTCACTGGCTCAGCATGTTGCCACAGATGATGATGTCACCAACCGTGGCGCTGATTTTCAGCCAGTGCCATACAATTTAATTCGGCCGGCGAAAGTACAAATTATGTAATACAAAACAGAGATAAATAAATAACAAAACAAACAGAGAGGCATACATGTGTAAAAAGTGCTTGTAAAATTAAAACTTAAAACAATAAAAAGAACACGTAAATAAAATAATTAGATACAAATATTATTTAAAAAAATTAAAAAATTTAAAGAGATAAATTCTACTTGTAAGAATTCTGAGATATCACTGTTGAATTTAACATAAGTTCGTAAAAATACTACTAGAGTATACGAGAGAAACTGAACATCATTATTATAAGCATACACCGTTCCTTACCTGGTGGAAACCAAGATGAAAACCCATGACCTGGGAGATCTATCGCTAATATCGAGCAGCCCTTGACCAGCTCAGCAGCCACTGGATCCCAGGTGCCAGCGTTATCCTGCCAGCCGTGGATAGCAAGGATCGGCCTTTGGTTTTCGCTGCCCCATAGCTTTCCACTAATGTGACCCCATTTGACAGGGATCTTTATTTCTTTTGTGGGTGTCTGTAATTGAAAAGAAGACAAGAATTTTTTTTCAATTGCATCGACGTAATAAATAAATTAAATTCAATACTTACGGCGATATGGTGAAGTTTTTTTGTACTTGGCAGTAGGTTCTTCAACAGACTTGGTGCCCGCTGACCAAAGGTCCTTTGTATTAACATTTTTGTAGCCATCTGTTGAAGAGGATTTTCACTGTTATATATATTTATTTAACAACCAAGAAAGCTCAGTGGTTAGAATATGCGCTTATCATACAGTGAAGCGTTGGTTCTAAACCCGAATGGGGCCTACACCAATTTGTCTTTTCTAAAGTCATGTGTGTGGTTATATATCTTGGTTGTTAATGATGAGGAAAAATTCATTCATTCATCATCCTAACCCACATGACTAAGTTACACTTAGGGCCAGTTTTTTGATCCGTGGTTAACTCAACAATTTGTTAAATATCGTAACTATTAGTTAGATATCAGCAAAATACATTTTTTGACCCGTGGTTAGAGTAACTAATGGTCAAATATCGAACCAAAATGGATTTACGATTTGACTACTGGTTAGTCATTTAACTATAGTCAATGTAACAAATGGTTATATTTTTAACTCCGGATCAAAAAACTGGCCCTTAGTGAGTTACAGTTAGGCTACGTAGTCCCGCATTTCTTGCCAGTGAATAGAATATATCAACAAGAGCACACACAATATATTAGTTATAACTGGGCATACTAACTATCCCTACTACTACCTCATTATCTATTTTTAAAACTTTGATTGCATTTTATTTAACGAGATCAATCCTAAACTAAGTGGTAATGTTTCCGTGTCTAGTATTTTACGTGAGTTTTATCTAACTTAAGATTGGTCTTGATTTAATTTATGAAGCTAATAACTCGTCAAAATTTTAGACCAAAAACAGCAGACACGCAAACTTAGGAGTACATAATTAGCACTTCCGCTTCAAGAATTTCCTGGTTTTGTTAGCTACATAGTAAATGCTCGCGTAATAAGATAAAGAATATTTAATTTATCTATTCAAAGTAAGTTTTTTTTTAAGAAAGATAAGAACTGTTTGAAGTAACTTCAATGTTATCAAACTTCATTCAAGTTTTACATAATACTACATACGGATCAAAGTCCATACTATTCATATTATTCAGTTAATTTATTCCAACGTATACTATACCTAAGTCGCATTGATAAACTATGCACCGATGATTAATTTCGCTTCAAAGGCGTTTATTTCCTACGATTTGATGCTATTTTTCTTTGTATTGCCGTTGTGCCCCACAAATATTAATTTTGTATTGCAGTTATATCCCACTTCAAAACTATTTGTGTGCTGTTGAGAAGTAAAAAGGTGACCTCTTTATTTTATAATTATAA
Source organism: Bedellia somnulentella (assembly GCA_963576735.1). NCBI lineage: Eukaryota > Metazoa > Arthropoda > Insecta > Lepidoptera > Bedelliidae > Bedellia > Bedellia somnulentella. The sequence continues at coordinate 4,715,622 of OY755173.1, read as the reverse complement.
ATGCAGATTGGCGTTAATAAAAAAATGTTTTATTTGTACGCAAAATTACTAACATTAATTGTACCAACGGCAATACAAAATTTGTGTCAAATACAAAATGTTTGTCGGACCCAACGGTAAAAGTATTCAACTGGGTTTCAAAAGTGGGGCCCAAAGGCAATAAACGTTTAAAGGGTTATTAAGAAAATTGTAATCATAATAAAATAAAATCGTTTTTGGTACCTGTAAAAGCCGAGGTCTTTTTGATGCAATTGAAAAATATAACGATTAAAAAAGCTTTGTAATATTTTAAGTACCTAAGAAATGACACATACATGTATTAGGGTGTGAACAATATTTTTTCAACCGTAAGTTACCATAGTTAATTTTATTGTATTTATTACATTCGGAAGATTCACAACATACAACAACAAATAATTAATTTATCCATCTCACCTTCCAAAGGTTGTCTGGAAGAGATCACTTTTAGCGATAAGACCGCCAATTGTACCTCACTGTAAACTGTTTGATCATATTATTATTTTTGTAAATTTGTGTTTGATGTGCAATAAAGAGTTATTCTATTCTATTCAAACACCTAAGATTTTTTATCAACCATCGTAGCTATTGGAAAAAACTTCAGTAAATAAAAAAAATAAAACTAGTCAGTAGGTTGTTGTGTATTGCTGTGTAGTGTTGGGTTGTAGACTGTGATAGCTCAATGGGTAGAACACCGGTTAACGTGCAAACTACTAGTGTTCAAATCCCGGGTCGGGCCTACACAAATATGTCTTTTCTAAAGACATATGTGTGGTTAATTTATCATGGTTGTTAACGGTGAGGGAAAACATCGTGGGGAAACCCACATGGCTGGGTTGCACTTAGTCATGTGATAGTGTATTCGTATCAAAACGGCGATAGGCCTGCCCTCTATTACGTGAGTACACTTTCCATGCAAAACGTGGGTACTCTGAACACCAGATCACAAAAGTCACGTGATGTTCAGAAGTATTAGTACCTCTGCCAACCCCTTCGGGGACATTCGGCGTGAACGTTTATGTTATGTTATGTTGGGCTTAACATATCACTACCCACCTCTACTTTATATATGTATGTATTTAATCTATAAGCAATCTCACGGCTATAATTTCAAAATGGGTAGACGGAGATCTAGGCACTTTTTGAACTTTGAGTGCAAAATATATTATAATAAACTATCGTGGGTTATGGTTTCCGGCTTCATCTCCCCACAATCAATAAAAAATCCTGTACAATAAGTCGTCTCTTAAATCACCAGTGCGTTGAGATGGGTAGTGATATTTAAGCCCAACACAACGTACACATAGATACGCCATTTGTACCCACTGGGGTAGGCCCAGAGACTATCGATCGCCACTTTATACGATCCTGGCAAACCTCTCGCGCTTCACCTACATTCTAAGAGCGTATTTAGAAGGTGTTGGGTCAGATAAAAAACGTGTAAAAGGCGGGAATTGGATTGAGATTAATTGTGTCATGGTTGTTAAAGTTATAACAGATTTTTTTAAGTATCACATTATGGACCCTTCCGGGCACAGCAAGATATGGATATACGTTACGAGGAGTGTAGTGGCAGCTTAGAATAGCACTACCCCATTTCTTCCGGTGGGTGTACGTAAGAGGCGACTAACGGTATTGGGGCTTTTAAGGGAGTTTTGGGCGATGCGGTCGGAGACCCATCACCAAAAACCTTTATTTCACCATGTTTTTCCCACGCAAATTCCAAAAGTCGCTGAGGAATTTCTAATTCCCTAGCTCTGGCCCCTTCAAGGGATTTGTAGCCGTAAGTATGTATGTATGTTACGAGGAGAGGCGTTTCATAAACAATGGATATAATGAAAATTGATTACTAATATTGATTTCTCGATTATGAAAGTTTATGACTACATTAAAGTTTATCGGCAAGGCATTCATTTATGCGATAGTAAGATTTAGTAATAAGAAGTCCTATAAAATTTTTCAGAATAATATTCGTGTCTGCTTCTGATTTTAAGTATTCCGGGAGTTTATTGTAAATTGTTATGATTATGACCACCTCAAAGGGGCTTCAGTACTCTTCCTCCATAAAATGACGCCGTAGCTCAACCATGCGGACGCATAATAGCGAGGGCAAAAGTTAAGTCGGTAGTGGATGGAATTCTGAACATGGATGATTTATTATGTATCGTATAATTAAAAGGCAAATATAGAAACATTGATGAACGTAAGTTAACCCGTTATAAATTATCCGAGTAATATTTGACGTTAGTTATATAAGTAATATAAGTAATATAATATAATATAAGTTATAATATATTTATTTATAGTTATAATATATTATAAATTATCCGAGTAATATTTGACGCTTAATTTGAAAACTACTTGAATAATGTAAGTGCTCAAAAAGGCAGGAGTTCGAAGTGTGAAGAATAAAAGGGGATGTATGAAAATAATAAAAGATTGATCAATGTATATGAAGGTCCAGAGATTTGACTGGATCGAACAAAGTGGCTATTGATAGTCTCTGCCTACCCCAATTGGAACTGAGTATATTTATAGGGTGAGTATATTTATGTATGTCTTTAAACTTGGCCCGCCCAGAAGTCGTCTCTTTCACACTCAGTCCTATGTCTTATAATTTTTTCGTTTTACTCATTTTATTTACATATCACCGCATCTTTATTATACTAGGTATAAAATATGTCATTCATACATATTCATCACAAAGAGTTTTTATTTTATTTAAATTCTTCACTGCCTACCTCATTAGTAATCTAAATTGTATCCCTTTTACGTAATTTGGTTTAAATCTTATGACTTACCTTGTTACTTTTAAATTTGAAATAACCCAATGTCTGATGAATGAGTAATGTAACACAGTGTTAAAAAGTTTTAATTAACTAAAACATGAAACACAGTCACTGAGTAAATTTTAATCCTTTCTAACTAACACTTATAAATATAAACATTTAGTGAATGAAAAGAATGTTAGTAACAGCGAAATACAACTATGTATGATGAAATGCAATGAGTAATCTGCACTATTTCTATTATTACCTCGGTCTCGTCATAACCTTCAATTCAAGTCAAATCCATCTTTACAACTTCCTCCTAGTTCTACTACACGCGCATGTCTTTCACACAGACGACTATATAATATAGGTAAGTAAAGTATGTATAGGTATAGTTCTGATCGTATAACTGTACACTTGCTGTGTTGCCAGGTGGTCGCAAGCTATCTTAGAATTTGGAAAAGACTGTGTTAAGTTTTTCTTGACCTTAATTTGAGAAAAAAGCTATACAAATAGCATTATGACAAAGTCTGTTGTAACGAGGATATTTTATAATAAATGTTTAATGATGCAATGATATATTTTAGATATGTTGGTTCCCAATAATAGCGAATGTTATATTGTCATGGTAACCCTATTTAACGTAGAGCTGCTTCGTTAAATAGGGATGAAGTTAGCGTCGATCGTGTAAGTTAAGTTAGTTGGTTGGTTAGTTAGTGTTGTCAATCTTGTTCATAAGTCTGCATTTTTGTGTTACATATCGGTTATTTGTTTATTTTCACTTGAATTTACTTAAAATTTTGCTCATTTCGCTATCTATCAAAGCTATGTGAAATGGGTAAAACCATTCAAGGTGGTGAACGGACATTAATTCTGAAAGTTTTGAGTTATTTCGAGAATGAAAAAAAACAAAACACAAATTTGCTGCCTTTTGATCAGGCCATTATGAGGACCTGTATGGCAACTGGAATTTCCAAGAGCACCTTGATGAAAATTAAGAATGAAGCTAAAAAGGTTCAAGCATCGATGGCATCGACATCTGGTAACTTAAAAGAAGAAGTTAAGTCAGAGGATGAACAATCACAACAACTAGACACAAGTGCTCAGGCTCTGGCTCAAGTGAAACTAGAAACACCTGGTAAAAAACGTAAAAAATACAAAAAGAAAATAGATTTAAGTGAAGATCAGTTGCAAATGATAAAGAACATCGTAGATAATTTTTACGCCGTGGAAAAAGAAACGCCTACGTTAAGGAAAGTTCTTAAAGTTGTGAAAAGGGATCTCAATTTCCCAGGCCAGCGGGATTCCCTAAGATCTATATTAAAAACAAAATTCGGTTTTAAATTTAGCGAAATTAAAAAGAAGGATCCAAAAAAAGAGAAGGACGGTAAAGATAAAAAGGATCGAAAAGAGAGGAGTACTAATTCGACGAATAGTCATAGTCATAATATAGCTATACCTAATGAATATGAACCTTTGCCTTCCCATAATATTAGATATTTCCAACAACAGCCGCCACCGCCGCCGCCTCCCTCACAGACAATGTTTTCCTCCATCCCACTGCACCACAGTCAGAGTCCTCAAATGTATTGTAATGTATCTACTACAAAGTACGATATGATGACTCATTTACATAAGATCTAGTAAAAACTAAATTATAATAATTTAATATGTATTGAGAGAGGTGCTAATATCCAACTACCATTAGATTAACATGGAAGTTAGCTATAAAAAATTATACATATTTTAAGTTGTAATTCTTATAAACACCATTCTCTATTTAACCATGTTTCTCCACTCAACTCCCCAAAGTGGCTTAGTAATTTCTAATTGAAAAAGTCTGGCTATTCCCATTTATGGGATTTTTAGCCGTGAGTATGTATGTATGTAAGTATCTTATAAGTTGATATATTGAATGTAGTTCTAGTCGTTTGTTTAAAAATATATAACGATATTTTTTTGGTAATATTTTAGAGCAGTATTTTCTCGCTCTGCATCGATCTCCTAATAAAAGAATGTGTGATAGATGTATGGGGATTTACATTAAATCTCTTATTTATTAGACTTAGTTATATTGTTGTAGATACAGTTTTGTAAATAACTTTTATTACCTACTAATAAGTTCTAAATAAAACTCTTCTGTTTATAAAAGCAAATATTTTATTTTATGGTTACATTAATAATTTTTAGTTGTGTTGTTTTTTTTTAGAATAAACCCTAACCCATTTCTTCTCGCGGTTGTCATAAGAAGCGACTTAGGGTTTAAGGGCTAGAAAGTGATTTTTTGGGCGATGATCCTGGATACTCGCCACCAAACATAGATTATTGTACTGTCTTTCCTCACAAAACTTCCAAAAGTGGTTGAGGATTTCCAAAGCAGAAGTTCTGGTATACCCTTTTTAGGGATTTATAACCGTGAGTTTATGTTTTGATAATTTGCAATGTCAGTGATTATGCACGGATATGAATTTTACTTACGGGCATCACGTAAATATGGTGTGATATAGGGTAAAAATAAAGTAAAATACAGGGTAAAAATGTGGTAAAAATAATTAAAAAAACTCATCATGATCATCGCAAAACTTTTATTATTTTGTCAATTAACAACCTACGCAATGGCGGCAGCTGTCACACGTATATAAACCCTAATGAAGATTAAATCTATAACATAGAAATAAAAGTGAATGATACTTTGTCACATAAACGTATCACAAGCTCTTATTCCTAATGTTCTTTCTTAAAACTAGGCATGCTACATCTAACATTCTTAAGATAATGGTACAGTCTTCTGGGTTTTATCGACACGTTTCTTCAAATGGCAGATCGTATAGGCCATATCTTAGAGCTCGGAGCATTGGGTAGGTGTTGCAAGAGCATTCACCTCGCCAGTCGTCCAGGTCTAGAGCCCAGATGGCGGCTCCACGGGCGCCAGCAGCACGCACCGTCGATGATATCTGATGAGCCTCTTCTGGTCTCAGGTAAGAAGCCCATTGCGACCCAGATACAGCGTAAGTCCCTTGGTCTGTGACCGTTTCTTTCCACGATCCGTTTTTAATACCCGCGCAAATCTGTTGAGGTATACAAAAGATTATTATATTTGTATCTTAAAGCTCTGCTGTTTAGTGTCGGCTTAGAACAGCACTATCCCATTTCAGCCGGTGGGTGTACGTAAGAGGCGACTAAAGGTATTGGGGCTTTTAAGGGATTCTTGGGCGATGCGGTTGGGGACCCATCACCAACAACCTTTGTTTTACCATCTTTTCCCCACGCAACTTCCACGAGTTTCCGATTCCTTAGCTCTGGCTACCCCTACTAGGGATTTGTGGCGGTGAGTATATGTGTGTGTGTATCTTAAAGATTTAGAAAAGATATCGAAATAAAAGATATGTTACATTATGAACTTCTCCTATAAAACGATAGCTAGAGCGAGAAAACAATTTAGGAATATATTTCTTGATCTACAACACGAATGAAATTAAATAAACTTGGATGCCTCAGAACCTATAGCAATAGGAGACACTTCTCCAAACAACAACAGCTGTTCTTCAAGGATTGATCACTAATATTACTTGTTGTATGTAGGTGGTGGTCCTACAAAATTAATACAAAAATCTCACCTCGTAATAAGCAAGGAATCCTGGTATGTTAGTGTGTGGCCCTGGTTCCCCAGGACCGGCGGCCGCCGCTCCAGGCCCGACTGGCCCCGGTTGGCCGCGGAGGGTGTAGCTGCGACCATAACTCGGCACTCCCAACACCAGTTGCCTTGGTGGTACCACCACTGACCAAAATGATAGCGTGTCATTCTGAAAAGTTGTATTTATGTTACAATGCAGATTTAAAAACGTAAAGCTTCATAAAACACGTATCATTAGACGCATCCAAAAATTAACATACATCCATCAAATTCAAATGGTTTCTTTTATAAAATAATACATGATGCTGGTAGTTATTTCGAGGTATAGATAGAACATAACTACAATCAATACTTACAAGGCTTCTCAGACCACTGTCTTCTTGACTGACCACCGAAACCAAGTACGATGTTTTTCCTCCCGCAGACTCGTAGTAATCATTGGCAGCTATGGCTAGCCAATCCATCGACGAGGAAAGCACTTGAGGATCATACACCTCCATGGCCAGAGATGGCCTGGTGTCAACGACCGCCGATATCTCCTTGTCCATTGAACGTAGTCGGGTTGAGAGCTCCAATAATAAAGCGTTGAAATTTCCACCGTTATGAGCATTTGATACTATGCATTGTTCCTGAAAAGTAATAAAATTTGAAGCTATGACAATATAATGTCCGGCCAAAGAACTTCCACTAATTTATTTTGAAGTTTTAAGTATATACATTTCTTTTATATTAATTAGTTATAACTTTCATTGAATAAGAAATCCAATGAATCTCTGGTTTTAATTTTCTAAAAACTTTGTAAAACTTTATCTTACGTTGCGGCAGACTGGGAACTGCCATGCTAATTGTAATCCATCAAATTTCCATCTGTTGATGAACTTCACGACGGATTCGATGAAGATCTTGCGTTTCTCAGGACTAGCTGCCATGTCACTCCACTTACTGCCTTCAGAGTCTTCAAGACCTCCTGCTCCGATTATAACTTTGATGCCTCGTGATCGGTATTCTGTTATTTTTCCGTAAAAATCTGCAAGTAATCGTAAAAATACCGTTTTATGTTACCGCAAACTCAGATACTTACTTGTCTTCCTAATGAGAGAACATTAGTTCTTAGCGTTGATTTGGTGGGAGTATTTTAATAAGAAATAGTTTTCTTTGGAATCGGGCAAATTACAATAAAGCGGGCACTATACAAAGTTGCCTCCGTGGGCAAACGATTAGAGCGTTAGGATTATGAACCGAGGGTTCCAGGTACGTATTCACTCACAAGATGTAATTGTGAGATATAGCCCAGTTTAGTTAGGACATTGCAGACTGAATACCCTTACGCCCGATTTCTGAATTGAGTATTCCAGCTGAGAACAACTTAAGTATCGTTCTGTCGCATTGAAATCTTAACAACTGAATGAGACAAAACGATACTTAAGTCGCTCTCAGCTTGAATACTCAATTCAGAAATCGGGCGTTATTTGCCGAAAAGCAAGAAGATTCCCTATTTTTGACGCAAAATCGTTTAATTGGTTAACTAGCATTTTTGACTTATTAACAGAAAGCTTTGTATTAACAGATTTTTTTTGACTGAAAAGTCGTAGTTTCACGTCCAAAGAGCCGCAGCCAAAAGATACTTACAACTGCCTATCTCTCAGTTCAGAATGTGCTCGAGCCTCTTGGTCAGGATATATATAAGTTGTGCTGATGATGACTTAATTAATACCTAACCTAACTATTTCACCTACCATTTTCAAGGTCTAACTCCATATTTCCCGGTATGAGTTCGTAACTGTCTTCATCCAAATGTGCCCAAGCGTAGATTATGTGTGTGCACAGAGATGGATCTACTTTTTCGGGGCTGTAACTTCCTGTGCTTTTCCTAAAATTATAAGATACATACATACATACATCTACTCACGGCTATTATTCCCTAGAAGGGGTAGCCAGAGCCAAGGAATTATAAATTTCTCAGCCACTTTTGGAAGTTGAGTGGAGAAAAGGCGGTAAAATAAAGGTTTTCGGTGATGGTTCTCCAACCGCATCGCCCAAAACTCCAATAAAAAGCCCCAATACCCTTAGTCGCCTCTTACGACACCCGTGGGTAGAAAGGGGTAGCGACATTCTAAGCCGGCACTACACGGCAAATTATAAGATATTTATTGTATATAAATTTCGTAAATTATAATGTATGCATTTATGCAGCAAATTATTTGGGGTAAAAAAAAATATGAGCAATCGACCACTTGATAGATTTTACGTGTCTTGATGTTTAAAAAACCGCAAATATTTGTCACAAAATATAATATGTTAAGCGAATCATTAATTTTCATATTTTGTCTAATAAAGAATGAGTAGTCACGTAGAAAATGCCGAAGAAATATATAGAAATATCTAACTTACTTACTTACTTTCTTACTTATACTCACGCCCATTGTTCCCATTGGGGTAGGCAGAGACTATCGATCGCCACTTTGTACGATCTAGGCAAATCACTTTTGCTTCTGTTACATTCATCATTCTTCTCATACATGCTCTTTTATTCTTCATACTTCGGACGCCGGCCTTTTTGAGCACACACTCTATTTGGTCCAGGTGTGTCCTCCGTGGTCGTCCTCTACTCACATTACCTTCCACGTTGGCTCTATAGATCTCTTTCACCAATTTACTGTCATTCATCCTCTCTATGTGCCCAAACCACCTTAACATTCCTTTCTCTATCTTGCACACTACGTCATCTTTCACACCTAAACGTTCACGAATTACACTATTTCTCACTCTGTCGCACAACCTTACATTACATATACTTCTGAGGGATCTCATTTCCACTGCATTCACTCTACTTTCATGCCTCTTTTGCCATGCCCAACATTCACTACCATACATCAGCGTAGGAACCAGTACAGCATTGTGAACTGCCATTCGCGCCTTTTCAGACAGGAACTGGCTCGACATTAGACTGTTTATGGCTCCATTTACCGCATTTCCCTTTTTTACTCTCCTTTCAATATCTTCCTCGCATTTTCCGTCCCTTGTAAACAAACTTCCCAGATATACAAACTCTTTCACTTGTTCCACTTTCTTGCCACCTATTGTTATCTCACATTCTGTCATACTTTCCTCTCTCTGGAAAACCATTGTCTTGGTTTTGTCCACATTCACTCGCCATCTCTTGCAACTCATTTACCGTTGATGCAAGTAATACTTGATCGTCAGCATATAAGAGGCATTTAATGATGAATCCTCCCATTCTCAGACCATAATCACTTTCGCGTAGTTCTTTCAAACAGTCATCCATGAACAGATTGAAAAGCCACGGAGCTAAATTATAGGATTTTTCCCTATTTAAATTGTAGGTATATATTATTTTGTTAAGCATTATATTTATATTATAGTTTTTTTTAATTATTAATCGGAATTAAAATACAGCCATGAAATAAAATCTAGTGCAAGGCTATTGCCGTTGGTGTTATTTTTCAATCACAGGTGTAAATACCTGTAATATGCCCAATTCGTAAAGTAACAAGCTAAAATTGGTTTCTCAGTAGAGGGTTCCACATCGTTTTCTGACGAAGTCAATCTTAATAGGTTTTTACTTTTGCAGTTCGATTTCGTCGCCCAATCGCAATGGTTCTGTAACAAAATATTTAATTTGTTTAAGGGTGCGCTTTTTCTTACATAACTTTTAAATCCTATCATCGGAGGTCCAAAAAATATTTCACATACCAAAAATCATAATGATCACTTAATAAAGAACAAATAAAGGAAAGAAAAATTTCGTCACAGGCGGGAATCGAACCCGCGACCTCGGGTATACGCCCCGACGCTCTGCCAATTGAGCCACCCGTGTCAATGGCTGCCAGCGCGAAATTCTTCTATCCTTTATTTCTTTTACACGTTTAAGTAGTGTTTGCGTTTCCTACCTCCGAATTTTAACTAATTCGGAAGGCCATTTGTCCATCTTTTCAGATAGAATGCAAATGTTGAAAACGCCTATCACATAATTTAAATCTTTTTGTTCATGAAAACCTCATGTGGGGATTATTACTAATAAATAAAGAAAAAATAAAGGAAAGAAAAATTTCGACACAGGCGGGAATCGAGCCCGCGACCTCGGGTATACGCCCCGACGACGATCTGCCAATTGAGCCACCGTGTCAATGGCTGCCAGCGCGAAATTCTTCTATCCTTTGTTTCTTTTACACTTTTATGTAGTGTTTGCGTTCCCTACCCCCGAATTTTTTACAAAGGACGCGGGTTCGATATTAAATGTTGGAAATAGATGTTAGATTTCATCTATAACATCTATTTCCAACCATGCAAAGATTTATTTGAACTTTATATTGTATTTCCTCTAACTTCTCTAGAATCAGGTGATATTTTTTGTTTGCTTGTTACTTATTTTAGTTTAAAAGCGACATGATAGTCCAGTGGGTAAGAACACCCGCCCGAAAAACAGAAGGGCGTGAGTTCCAATCCTGGGACGGGCCTACACCAATTTGTCTTTTCTAAAGTCATATCCCAAGAAACACGTCGAAGCCGCATATCAGCCAAATCAAGGCATTGCTGTATCCTTTAAGCATTTTGAACTGGTTGTGTAAAAGGCATATATACGGCTATACGGCTACTATACGGCTTATTTGGGCACAAATTTTACGGCTTTAGAACGTACATTGGCATTTGCATGAGTTAATTACGGCTAACGGCCGTAAAAAAACATTATATTGGACAATGAAAAGGCTAATGGCCGTAAAAGAGCATGTTTTGCTTCAAACAACATGCCAAAGGCCGCAAAAAAGCACTGCTGTTGTCAAAATACGGGCCAACGGCATTAGAAAAGACTCATAATGGTCATTCAAAGGGCCAATAGCATTGTATCTGTCAAATATACGGCCAACGGCATGAAACTATTTTTACAGTGTCATTGCAAAATTATCTCTAACACCACGGCAAAGGTGATATTATCAATTAAACGTGATTCATTTATGTCAATGGATGAACGACGATGGCAGTGAGAGTGAAGTGACTTGACAACCATATTTATTTTATAAAAATATAATTTATAAAGTGTTAGTATTAGTTTAACTATAATTCTGTGCTTAAATTACTGCGCTTTGATTTTTACTGTGAATGTCTGTATAGTTTCCATTGAAAATTTTCACGCGCCTTCGATTTATTGTAGTTTTTGAGGAAAAAATGTGTGAAATGACAAAATAATTGTACATTCCGAGCATAATTTGAGTTTTGTTGGCTTATTATTAGTAGTTATAGTTGTTTGAGGAGTTAAAATTGAAGTGCCAGCATAACACAAAGGAATTATTTCTCTTAGAGGAAATAGATTAGAATGTTTATCTTTATGCATAATAAAATATTAACGAAATGGTGCCACCATTATTACCCACGACTAAAATACTCAAACAAACATCTGATTTAATAAAAAGACATAGTGATACCTTAACGTTAGACTCGAAAGCCTTATTACCATCGTGTGTGAAACCTCCAAAACTGTATGGGTTACCCAAAATTCACAAAGTTGACCACCCGCTTCGTCCAATAGTAAGCCAAATTGATACACCAACATACAAATTGGCAAAACATGTGGCAAAGATACTATCACCACTTCGAGATTTGGAGATCGTTGAAGTTGAAAAAAAACCCTCGCTTTCCAAATAATATGTGATATGTGAATATTATAAAGGTATTAAAAAATATATATGATTTACATGTTATTGAATTACTTTTTTCATACTATTTTTCTGTTAAAACTTTTTCCTTTTTTTTTCTTTTCTTAATGGAAACTTTATATTTAGTAATTATCCCTCTCCAATCAGGGACCATTCATACTTTTTTTAGTTAGCACAAACAAATTTAAGTCAGATTTAAAAAAACATGATAGGTAACATCGTACGGAACCCTCTTCACGCGAATTCAACTCGCACTTGTCCCCTTTTTTTAGAAATAATAAGATAACCTCAAATATTTTCCTTCTCATGGCTGCCTAATGGTTGACAAATGCATCAAAATGGATGCAAATACGGCTTGAGGCCTTAAAATAAGCCAAGTATATCTGGTTGATTTGCTGTTAGCCGTTCAAACAACACACAGTTGACCTTTGAAATGCTTGCCGTAAATTGGCATCCTGTCGTGCTAATGTACGGCTTTAGACATTTATTCTTCATATCTTCATGAGTTTACGCGGCTTTTGGCATGATATTACGACAGATTAATGCCACTATACGGCCAATGGCACTTGAATCCACTAAGAGCCGCAAAACTGGATTGAATTATACCAATATCTGACCGCTATGCGTCTTTAGAGCGTTAGAATGATTTTGGAGTGCCAATATAAAGCCTCAAGACGTGTGGCAAACTTATATACGAGCTTTTACGGGCTTTAAGCTCTGCATAGGTATAGAAAAAGATAGTTAGAGGGCTTTTCGTGTTACTTGGGATGTGTGGTTAATTTATCATGGTTGCTAACGGTGAGGGAAAACATCGTGAGGAAACCCACATGGCTGAGTTGTACTTAGTCATGTGACAGTGTATTCGTTCAAAAACGGCGATAGGCCTGCCCCCTATCACGTGAGTACACTGTCTAAGCAAAACGTGGGTACCTTCTCTGGAAACTTGATGGCGCCTGCCATGTGAGTTCAGGAGTATTGGTACCTCTGCCAACCCCTTCGGGGATAAACGGCGTGAACGTTTATGTTTATTATGTTATGTTATTTTAGTTTCCCTTTCCCATTCTGTTCTTTTGTTTCTAAACAGATTGTTTTAATTTATTCTCAAGCATTTGACGACAAACGTCTTTAAATGACTAACACATCCATCACTTTCTTCTTCGAACATTTCGTAAGAACTTACCTTGTTCCAATATAACGGGGCAGGACATTTCAGCTCAAAATACTGGCCGTGGTAACATAGATAGTATTTGGTACAATCGTTTTCATGTGCCATGAACTTATCACCCGAACATGTTTTGCCGCCGATAATGGTTTGTGATGTTCCCTGAAACGAGGAATAATAATGCATTTTCTTATGTTACCATGCACATATTGAGTTGGCGCATTTTTGATACAGACTCATTCGATGTGTATTAGTCCCGACTTACACACTAATAATGATTGTTCCATTTAAACGCTTTCTTTCTTCTTTTCTTCTAGTTGTTTTTAGATGAGAATTACACTACCCCATTGCGTCCGGTGGGTGTACGTAAGAGGCGACTAACGGTATTGGGGCTTTTTGGGGAGTTTTGGGCGATGCGGTTGGAGACCCATCACCAAAACCTCTATTTTACCATCTTTTCCCCACTCAAATTTCCAAAAGTGGCTGAGGAATTCCTAATCCCTTAGCTCTGACTACTCCTTCTAGGGATTTATATCCGTGAGTATATGTATGATGTATGTATGTTTTCTCCTAGTTCATTTCAAATTGGATATTAGTTTTGGTGTAGGCTTAAAATGTAAGTAATTACTAAAATATCTGTCTGAAGACCCATTAATCAATCATCCTTTATTTCACTAAATTTTCCCCACTCAACGTCCAACAGTGGCTGAGAAATGTTTTATTCTAACTACTACGAATAACGCTACCCCTTTTTGAGATTACCAGGCGTTAGAAACCATTTTTATTATAATGTGTTTCTTGTGTAGTATTATTAGTACTTTCATATATTAAACGAACAGAAAGTCATAACACCATTAATTACTCAGCTGTATGATTTCTCTTATTTATATTACCTCTTCGTGTCCACCGCTAATGTTAATATCATCCATGTCGTCGGAGTCCGGTGCGACACTGTTGGTTTCCGTGGTAGTGGTTGCTGGTGGGATAGTATGTTCTGGAACTTCTTCCACTGCTGGTTTTACTGAAATAAATTAATTTTGAGATTTAATTTATATTACGCGTAAAAACAAAAGCTTATGCATTTAATTATTACCCACCGCCCTTGTGTTAACGTGATAAAAATCTTTTCTGGACGTTTGTGTATGCCCGTTTATCAGTTGTACCGATTGCTGTTCCAGTTAATGAGTAGGTTACATGATACATAAATATACTCACGGTCATAAATCCCAAAAAGAGGTAGCCGGAACTTTAGAGCTAGAATCTCCTCAGCCACATTTGGAAATTGATAGGGGACAAGATGGTAGAAATAAAGTATCGTTGGTGATGGGTCTGCAAATGCATCGGCCAAAATCCACTAAAAAAGCCCTTAATCACCACTTACAACACCCGTGGGTAGAAAGGGGTAGTGACATTCTAAGCCGGCACTACACGGCAATCAATGCCGGCACTACACTATACTAGGTTACATGATGTTTAATACAGTTATCGAATTAATAAATGGTCAAAGGTCTAGCTTTAACATATCTCCTATACGATTAATCAACACCTCAGAATCATTTTATAACTTTGTTGTAATGTGTCTTAATGCACACGTAATAAATAGTAAATGCTTTTAGGTAATAGGAGACAAAACATGGCAACTTTATTGTGGTTTAGTAAAAAACAAGTATGTCTTACTTTCTTTTAATGAACAAGACATCGGCATTTCTTTTCCTCTTAAAGCATGATTGATGTTCTTCAACAACGGAGATTTGCCGCAGCCGCAATGCGTTCCCGTGAAGTCATCAAGGTCCATCGACCACACCATTCCTCCACCGAGCCCCATCGAGCGGATGTACTCCGATTTATGGCGCACCATGTAGTCATCGTCGAATGACACCCACTGATCTTCTAGAGTAGCATAGGGGCCCATTCTACCACCGGGATCTCGCACCACTTTCCAGCCTCGAACTTTTATATTATCACATATCTAAAACCAAAAATAGACTATTATAAACATGTTAGGAATTCAGAATGTGCTCAAAAAGGCAGTCTGTAGTATGAAGAATAAAAGATCATGTATGTATGTTGCTGTGTAGTGTCGGCTTAGAATAACACTACCCCATTTCTGCCGGTGGGTGTACGTAAGAGGCGACTAACGGTGTTGGAGCTTTTAAGGGATTTTTGGGCGATGCGGTTGGAGACCCATCACCAACAACCTTTATTTTGCCATCTTATCCCCACTCAACTTTCCAAAAGTGGCTGAGGAACTTCTAGTTCCTTAGCTCTAGCTACCCCTTGGGATTTATAGCCGTGAGTATATGTATGTATGTATATGTATGCATGAAGATATTGATGGGTGTCAGCGAAGCTAGAGAGGTTTGCTAGTATCGTACGAAGTGGCCATCGATAGTCACTGCTCACCCCAATGGGAACTAATGACCTGAGTATATGTAAGTATGTGTGTATTTAGGATGAAAAATATAGTTTGAGTCAGAACCTACCTCATAGAAAGATAAGAAACCTCTGGCTCTTGTTTCGTCTCCACCTTCACCACCAGCATAAGATGGTGTTCCCAAACCGGTACCAGCGTTTTCTACTAGTGAGAACGATTGTCCGTACATTGGTATACCCATCACCAACTGGCGACGACTAGCTCCTTTCTGAAGCCAGTAGTTGATGGAGAAGTTCTGAAATTGAAAGAAAGTATTATAAATGCCGTGTAGTGTCGGCTTGTAATAACACTACCCCATTTCTACCCGTGAAGACGCGACTAAGGGTATAGGGGCTTTTTAAGTGATTTTTGGGCGATGTGGTTGGAGACCCGTCACCAAAAACATTTATCATTACCATCTTTTCCCAATCAACTTCCAAAAGTGGCTGAGGAATTTTTCATTCCAAAGCTCTGGCTACCCCGTTAAGGGATTTATAGCCGTGAGTATATGTATGTATGTATTAAAAGTTGTTGACATATATTTTTTATCTTTCAAATGCGATTGAAATAAATAGTATAATTTATTAAATAACTCTTCATTATAGCTCATAGATTGGTTACTTTAATGTCAGGTACTTTTTTAGTTGAATCGTGGGATTGTTCCTAGTCGGCTACTAATCATCCTCCACCAATCACAGTCTCCCTTATAAGTGTTTTGAGGGGCTAAATGAAATTAACTAAACAGAGAAGTTAAAGTACTTACAGCGTTAAATGTTTGATCATCGTCATAGCTAGCATACATCGGCGCAACATGGCCAGTTTTCTTATCCCAATGTCCGTGATAGTCGTATGTCATCACAGATATCCAATCTAGGTTTTTAGCTAGAGTTGGAACATCGTAACCTGCAGAAAAATGGTTACTTTAATATTTATACCATCGATTAATGGTATTCATGTTTGGAATTGTATATTACCAGCGTCGATAACTCGTTTACTAGCTGAAACTGCTGCCGAAAGTAATAAGCCACGTTTTTCAAAGGTGTTCTTCAGTTCTGATACTAAACTTGCGAAGCCTTCCTTGTCTGACGATGGTCCTTTGTCACAGTCGACCTGTTGAATAAGTAAATAAAATATATTTTCTTTTATACACTGATGTTTGTTTGTATTATTATTATTTTGCAGTTTTTCTATTTCTCGTTGTATTAAACTTCATAAATAACGTAGTAACGATCGATATCAATTCACTTACTTGCCAGCACTTGGGGTACTCCCAATCTAGGTCCAGGCCATCGAAGCCAAACTGATCAAGGAAGTCCACAGCATGTACGACAAACGTCCTTCTCGCTGAAATACTGTTTACCAAACGAGAATATTTGCTTCCCGACGAGTCATTCCAACCTCCCAAACCGAGTAACACTTTCACACCATTGCTCTTCAACGCGACCACTTTCTCGTAAAACTCTGAAACATTTACTTGAATAAGATACGAATTCAACCAAATAACTTGATTTCCTTTGACATACTAACGAAAGTGAATAAAACTTAATGAAGTTTTTTCGTGAATTGCTTTAATACTTACGAAAATCTCTTAAATTATTTAATTGTCTTTCGTATTGATATTCACACCTCTTGCAATTTAAATCGTTGTTGAAAAATGATTTTAATGTAATTTTCGACTGAGATAGTTCTCATTACACTACAAGACGAGGAAGTGAACACTTTTTACTTACTGTTTTCTACATCTAACCAGTTATCATGTGGTTTGATAATTAATTTGTTGTTATCCAAAACAGCGAAGGCGTAAATAATATGAGAACATAAAGAGGCATCGATGTCGTTTGGAGTGAACTTTCCAGTGTCGGGTCTGAAATAAATAATATACTTCTAAATATTATAAAATAGTGGTAAACGAGCGAAACTGCAAATGATTTTGAGTAAGTACTTAGTTATACAATCATCTTGTAATTTAAATCTTTTTGTTCATGAAAACCTCATGTGGGGATTATTACTAATAAATAAAGATTAAATAAAGGAAAGAAAAATTTTGACACAGGCGGGAATCGAACCCGCGACCTCGGGTATACGCTCCCGTCGCTCTGCCAATTGAGCTACCGTGTCAATGGCTGCCAGCGCGAAATTCTTCCATCCTTTGTTTGTTTAAGTAGTTTAAGTTTCTTTCCTTTATTTAATTTTTATTTATTAGTAATCATCTTGTGTTTTACATTGGGGTAGACATAGATATTCTTAATCGCCACTTTGAACCATTCTGATAAGTCTCTACTGCTTTTCTAACATTCTTGCTGGAAGTAATTTTCATAAAGGCTCTATAAATATCTATCGCCACTATAGTTCCATCCATTCACTCCCCTTGCCAAAACCACCATAAAACACATTATTCATTCTTTATCACAACGGCATATTCTGCCGTGTACACTTACACTTCAATGTTCACGACTGTCACTATTTCCTAGTTCACGACTGTCACGATACCTTGCATTTTTTTCACGTTACATAATAGGGAACCCCCCTTAGGGAGATACACCTTTTTAGGATTTCTGGCCGCGACTATATGTATGTATGTGTGCTTGTTCAGAAACATATGGAATTTTAAACTGTACATGTACATGTACACTGTGTTTTGTGCTCTTGGTTCTGTCTATCAACATACGTTTTTGACTGTACCACCAAGGGTCGGAAATACAATGTCTATAAAAAAAATATATGAATTACCTGTACCACGCCCAGTTTGTATAGTAACAGACTACTTTAAATGGTTCATCCGTTGGTGTTGCTGATGGCTGCATTGGCTTCTTTGTGGATTGAACGGAGACTGCCGCTTCTGTGGTCGGATGCGGAGTTACCGGTTTTTTGTTATTGCTTGGTCTCACTTCGATATCGTCTAGATCGTTTTCCTCATTCATTGGTATTACCATAGGTTGAGATAATAACTGATCTTCATTATCATTAGTATTCAATAATCCATTTTTGATTGCTGTAAGTAATGGGTTCTTTCCTTCACCGCATCTGAAAAACAGATTATTTAAATTTGTGTTCAGTAGTTCTTTGTTTCACTTAATTAACTCTCCTCATTTTTGTACGAAAGATCTTTGCTCATAAAAAACCATAAATACAATTTGTTTATTTTGGGCTTCGAAAGCGTCCCTCCAGTTGACCACCATAACGACCATAATCACGAAAAAAAACTGAAGTTTATTATATATAATCTATACTTATAATAAATCTGTAGAGAGGTCAATTCTGTACATGTAATATATTTTCATAATAACCATCAGGTGGTGATTAGGGATCGATACTGATGCCAAAAATGCAATCAGTAAAATTTTTGTCTGTCTGTCTGTCTGTCTGTCTGTCGGTTTGTATGTTCCTTATGGAAACAAAAACTACTCGACGGATTTTAACGAAACTTGGTACAATTATTCTTCATACACCTGCGCAGGTTTTTGTATACTTTCCAGCTGAGTAATAAAGGGGAATTTTGGGAAATTTTCGGAAAACGGGAGAAGTTACTCCATTTTTTAAACTTCCGTCGCGTGTGCAGCCTCAATGGTTAAACTTACATAGAAATCATGTGTGACGAAAATATTCTTCATAAAATTATCTAAAAAAAAATCCTCAACAGTTTATGTCTACCTTTTACGGTTGACTCACAATAACACGTGTAATTCCTGATAGCTTAGCAGTTCGGATCATTCTGAGTATATTTGTTTACTCTTACGTTTGTAAACGTCTCACTCATCCCAAATTTAAAAAAGGTAACATTATTACCTATTCAATAAAAAAAGAATCATAGAAATCGGTAGACAAACACCAAAATTATACATAAAATAAGCCATCGCGCCCGTGATCAAAACCAAACTTTTACTAATTTACATATAACATACTTCATGGCGCCAGTAGTTGCATCCTGCATCACGTAATGATTTATTTTTTAGACTGTTATAAATAATACTTCATAGCGTTTTATTTCAAAATTTGCTATTAAACAGAAATACAGAACCGTTCATCAAAGCGCATTTAAAATCACCAAACTGCACTGTTTAGGGAGTGCTATAAATTTAATAAATTGAAAACATTGCGCTGAATTTCACAATGCTTGAGCAGTGACTGAAGAAAGAAACCTCAGATATTTAAAAAAACAACGCTACCCGTGCGAAGCTGGGACGACCCACTAGTATTTAATATGAAGTTAATTATATGAGTTTTATGAACCAGATGTTCACAAAACTCATATAATTAAGAATCCATTTCTGATTACCTGTTTTGGAAATCGTCTAAGTCCAGTGCCCAAACCATTCCTCCGCCAAGTTTTAAGTTTTTGAGGAAGTTAACTTTCTTTTTGATAATTTTAACATCATCGAAGGAAACCCACTGAGCGCCTTTGAAAGCATAAGGACCCATTCGTTCTTGAGGGTCTCTTACAATTTTCCATTGCTTCTCCCTAATTCTTTCGCAAATCTGAAACATAAAAGATGACGGTATTCATTTGTCGTTATATAAGAAATAAATATTATTTTAAACAACGGAATTATATTTACCTCATAATATGCTAAGAATCCTTTAGCCCGAGTATATTCTCCTGGTTCACCTCCGGAAATAGCTGGTGTGTTTAGTCCTCCATTATTGCTTCCCGTAGAGAATTCGTTGTACTTTTTCTCAAGTGTAAAAGTCTGCCCATATAATGGCATTCCCATTATCAATTTTGATGCAGGTGCCCCTTTTTCCATCCAGTAATGCATTGTGTAATTCTGATGGAAGAAAATTACCGTTATTACTAAGCTCTAAGAGTTAATTGAATATAAATAATAATATATATTCATACCGCATTGAAATAAGTGTTGTCATCATCTGGATGATAGTAAAGTGGTGCGACGTGACCGGTTTTTTTATCCCATTGTCCGTGGTAATCGTAAGTCATAACCGAGATCCAATCCAAATACTTTGATAAAATAGGAACATCATAAGCTGCATCTATAACTTTTTTGCTTGGAGACACCGCTGATGATAGTAATAATCCCTTAGGTTTCATAACTGAAGATAATTCTCTGATCAATGCTGAGAAACCATCTTTATCGGAATCTGGTCCTTTAGCGCAATCAACCTGTAAATAATTCGTGTGCCGATGAATTTTATCACATTAAAATTTATTGATAAACTTTGTTACTCTACTAACCTGCCAACATTTTGGATATTCCCAGTCTAAGTCTAAACCATCAAATCCATACTTTTCCAAAAAGTCCATCGCATGTTTGACAAATCTTGATCTAGCTTCAGGGTCGTTAACCAGTTTGGAATACTTATCGCCAGCCGAATCGTTCCAACCTCCCAAAGCCAGAGAGACCTTGATTCCATATCGTCTGTATTCCACAACTCGTTCAAAGAACCCTGTAAAAATATTTGTATTAAAACTATCACTGTCAATAATGATTTTATTCAAGTGCTAATTTTTGCTTACTGTTCTCGTCATCTGCCCAAGGATCATGAGCTGTCATGAGGCCATCAGGCCCTAGAACTGCAAAACCGTAGATGATGTGTGTGCACAGTGTTGGATCAATGTCTTCGGGCCCATATTGCCCAATTCCAGGTCGATACCAAGCCCAATTTGTGAAATAGCAAACGAGTTTATACGGAGCTAAAAAAGAAAATTTAACTTAGGATGACAAATTCTTTTATTTTGAAAGTATGCATTAAAAATATAAAAAATAGCTGTTCTTACAGTAGAGTAAAGCTGGTCTTTCGTCAGTAGTTACTGATACTGAATTGGGAACATCTGGCACAGGCTCTGTGTCTTGAGGTTTGATTGCAGGACTAGGTATTACGGCATTTACTGGTTTATTTGACCCCTTCTTTTTGCACTTGGCGTTTTTAGGCCAGTCACATATTTGCTTCTCCTGTAAATTTTTGGGAAGTATAATATACATTTACTATGAATGTCGAGCTTTTTTGCCTCATAACATTATTTCCATTTTTATAATATTACCTGATTCCAATGCAGACCCGCACTACAAGAAAACTCCTGGTATCTTCCATACAAGCAGTGCCTGTATCGCGTGCATTCTCCCGGATAAGGCGCGTAATCTCCAGTGTCACACATTGCTTCAGAAAATAACATTGATATTCTCAGTAATGGTTTATGTATATGAGAAAATATAATGCCAGAGAAAATTCTAAGCTAATCGGTTATATTGTAAATATAAATTCTCATAGTTGCTTATGACTTCATTCACAAAATCCAGTACCTACGTTAGTAAGCAGGTAGTTTCAATATTTTAAAATTGTGTAGTTTCTAAATTTTTGGATGATTTTATTTAATAATCTTAGAAATTTCTAAGGCATATTCGTGAAGGTGAATTGAAGATGAAGATTTAATATAGTTAAAGAAGAGAGGAATATAAAGAAGAATAAAAGAAGATATCATAAAATACATTTATTGAAGATTTGTCTATATACATTGAGTATTTAACTTAACATAATTTACATTAGTATAAGTTCGAAATATTTTAAGTATCACAACCTAAGTATACCTTGCTATACCCGTAACTTGAGTAAGTAAGCAAATAATACAAAATATACTTTTTCACAAAGATTAATTAAGTTTTAATTTAAGTATGGCATCAGTAGTATCAAAAGAACCCATCTCCTTTTAACATAGAAAGTGACTCACTAAGCTGCATCATCGTAGCATCGGGTTTCGAATTAGATGAACTCGGTTTGTTATCGCTACACGAAGTGGCCCTCGGGAAGTCGCATTGTGCCTTCTTTGCATTCCAAACAAGTCCAGGGGCACAGCTTTGAGCTACCTTCCCTCCGTTGACACAAACGAAGAATTTGTCACATCGTGGATGTTGGTAGTAGCTTCCGGTTTGACATTGCTGTATGTAACAATAAAATAATAATATTGTATGTTGCTTGGTATTTATCATTATGTTTGGTTTTACCTGTTGGTTTTGAAAAATTACTGAATTATATTATATCCTAAGTTTGTGCTCTCCTGCACCCTATCCTCAAGTGAACTGCGAGTGATTTATTACTTAACGAATATCAGATTAAAGATAACGGAATATAGATAGCATTATACTTATCCCTTACTATAAGACCTGTAATTAGTTGTAGAACCCCTTATTTGAAAGCAAATAAGTTTCGTTTACGTAATTCAATAATTACCGTTGTGGACGCCGTGTTGTCAACATAAACAGTTGTAGGTTGTCTTGTAGATTGAGGACGACTTGTTACTGGTTGACGTGTACTTTTTGCAGTAGTTTTAGTTGGTACTTTTTTAGCTGCAAAAAATACCGTGTGAGTCTTTTGAAAACAATACTTGTTATGATAATCAATGGGTTTATTTATAGCCGTCGATTTTACCTTCACACATAGCAAAATCTGCCCAATCACAACGTTTGCTTCTGTTATCCCAATGTAAGCCTTGAGGACAACTCTGTTTTCTCCATCGCCCACTGACACAGAGCAAATATGAGTCACACGTTGCTGCTGCCGCATGGGAGTCGCTGGATTCACATACACCATCGACTACAGCTTTGTTCGGTTCAGGTTCTGTTGACATTAAATCATGTGTTCAATTTGTTTTAATGGCTGTAATTCTTTTTTTGATAAAAATTTAGATGTGAGATGTTAAATATGTTTGAAACTTGGAGTTGATTTAAATATGAAAATCTGTGAGTATGAGTTAGATGGAAGTAAACTTACTCTTAGTTGTTGTGCTTTGTGGCCTTAGAGGTTTTGTTGGCTTCGGATTTGATACAGGTTTGATTCCGGCATCTGTAAAAACCAATGATCGTTAATTGAAATGATACTTTACTTACAATTACATGCCTAAATCAATCAAACAAGTTATGTACAAAGTACCTTCACATTTCGCATATTTTGGCCAGTCACAATGTTTTTCTTTCGCACTCCAGTGAAGTCCAGGTGCACATTTCTGTAATCTCCACGATGTGCCATCGCAATGGAGATATGCGTTGCAGTTATTTGCTACGTTCATGTAATCTTGCCCGTTGCATGGTTCACCCTCTGATGGCACGTCTGGAAATATGTGCATTATGTTATGATTGGATATGGCGCTTCGAACTTTGGTGAAGAATGTAGATAGTATATAAAACTGTTAGAAAGGATTAAGGATTATGGTGTCGCTGTTGGAAAAATGCAATGTCTATTGAAATCTCAGTTAGGATTTCAGAGTAATGTATTTATATAAATAACTTTAAAATGCTTTACCTGAAACTGGTGTTGGAGCCTGTGTTGTTGGTTTCCTTGTAGTAGTCGTTGTAGGTTTTTTTGTTGTGGTGGTAGTTGTGGTAGTTGTAGTAGTTGTAGACGGGGACGGTGGCGGTGGTCTTGAAGTGATTGGAGCCAAAGTACTTGTGGCAGTACTTGCTTCGTTGTCAGATGTTTCTGTAATAAAATATTTATACAGGGTGATTACGGGGTCGTGGAGCAAGAAAGAAGCATTTAACTTACTTTCTCCTAAGCATCACGATAGGTTAGGACTAACAGTACACCAGCGACTTATTTAAGTTTACAAAAAAAAAACTGCGACTATTCGAGATCATGGTCACCCTACTATTTCCCAAGTTTTTTTTTGTCAAGTGCATGGACTTAACAATCGTTGCAGTAGTTGCAATTGATATGACGATATTGATAGACAGATAAAAAATTTCTTTGATGCCTACTGCGATTACGTCGATTACTTTGTCGTATTTAGAAGGAAAAGACGGATAAAAATTTAATTAATTAATTTTATTTTTAATCTTTGTTTCGTTATTATTTATTGTTATCGTTTATTGACTTTGACGTGTTGTTACATTATTACTCATAAATTATTAAGTATTCTAACAAAGAGTTTGTTATCTAAAAAGGTGTAATATAAAAAGTAGGGTGACCACGCATTTAGAGTCGGTAAATAAAAATAAGTAAATAACGAATCATCTTAGTTTCAATTAAAATAAATACAGATAGCATCGCAATCATTTACTGAGTCAGAAAAAAAATGGTTGGGATCACTATCCCGAAATCACCCTGTATATTGTCGCTATTTGTCTATCTTGAAACTGTAAATATAGAAATGTTTGTGATTTTACTGCCATCTCAACTTCTTGGTTAGTCTATAAAGAGTTTTAAACCTACCAAGTTTATGATCTTTAACTTTGAGAATTTCCTCCCAAATACCTTAATATTATTGTACCTTACGGCAAAAATAAGTTTTATGGTATTTACCAGTCCCTACAATTTTGCCTGCCTTTGCTCTTATGGATTATATGAGAAAGTATATATGTCTTGAAATATCAGTAAAATTATCTTACGTTTGCATTTTGCGAAACTTGGCCAGTCGCATCTGCCGGCCGATGTGTGCCAGTGCAATCCTGGGGCACAGCTATGTTTCCTCCATTGACCTCCTTCACATTGCAGATATCCTCCGCAGTCGTCTGGGGCTCCACGGTACTCTCCAGCAATGCATGAAGAACCTTCTAATGAACCTGAGGATATTTCAATCAATATATTTAACAGGCACATCATTTTTACAGCTCTATTAATAGATCTGGTAGATGGAAAAGTGCGCGCTTGTAGTTCTGGCGACAAGAATAATGATGAATTAAAGTCACATTTTTCTTCATCACAGCCTATTTAATCTATGTCCCTACCAACTTTCTCAAGCCTACCCTGAATTAGGTGAAATGGCCTTAGTCTAGTCTTAGCCAAGCTGACTTTTGTTAGGTTAGGAAATAGCTCTTTGTTTAAAATTTACAATTACCTGGACAGTTACATAGACAAATCAATAGGAAAAGTAAATTATCAGTATTTTAGTCTTGCATAAGTAAGTATTCCCTATTCAGATATTAACAATTCGTTATCAGACATTGTTCCATAATTTGAAATCGAGTTTTGAGTAAACTAGTATATCTCTCTTGGAAAAAAATAAATAAAAATAAATTTATTTGCACAGAATAACAAATGATACATCACCGGAGTCTTCCCAGGAAGTAATTAAAAATACTTGTGATGGGAATGACCCGCTTGTTTCCTTACTTATCTATCTTATACCTATACTTAAGGAATATATTCTAAAGTTTAGTTAAACTAAAATAAATATAAACTTATAAAAACAGTCCATTTACATACCAGTTGGGGGACGTGTGGTTGCCAAAGTTGGCTTTTTTGATGTGGTAGTCCTCTGTGTGGTAGTAGTTGTAGTGGTAGTGGTGGTTGTGGTTGTTGTCGAAGGACTAGTTGCCTGGGGCCACCAAGTCTGGACGGAGGCTGCCGTGGTGCTGGAAGGAGTCCAGTTTGGCCAGGTTGTTGTACTGTGCTGTCCGTGACCGCTGTGATCGACGTGACTGCCGCTTGATCCTGACATCAATAATAGGTACATGAGATACTCAATGAGATTTGATCTATGATGCTAGTTATATCTCATTTTAGGTATCAAACGATAGATATTTGGGAATTTTATTTCACCAATTGCCCCTTAACGTCCAAAAATATTAGTGATTTGAAGCTCTTAGCTATTTTAATTTGGGATTCTGTTAAGGTTACCCTTTTTGGAAGTTATGAATATAATATACCACTTCACAAAAAAAAAACAGGAATTTTGTTTAATCAAAAAATTATAGTGACTGGCTATCGAATCTTTGATATCCTGAATTATTTTTTTAGGCATCGAAAAGCAATATAAAATCTGACCATCAGCTGCAACTGTGGTAGTAGTTGGAGGGGCAGGAGTAGCTGGTGGAGGTGGTCTCTCGCACGGGGTCTTCGGAGGCGGGGGTACGTGACGGCCTAGAGCTCGTGCAGCGGCTTTCAACAATGGAGAAGGTTCGGCGCAACATTTGTTGTTGAAGTCGTCCAAATCAATAGCCCAAGCTGTCACTCCACCTAATCCTTGTTTCAAAGCCCATTCAACCTAAAAAATCATGAGTATGATAAATAATTAACTTTGAGTTGTAACATCGTGAACAAGAGTTAGGACTTACTTTCTCTGTAATAGATTTTGGATCGTCATAACCCACCCACTGGGTATCTGAATATGCGTAAGGTCCAGCTTTTTCTTGGTATCCTGTTTTCCAGCGCAGATTTTTGACTGCAAAATACATTTTACATACAATATACTGATCGTTACATTAGAGAAGCAATAAATATATTTATGCGTTGTTAGTAATCTTACTTTTGTAGCAAATCTCATAATAAGCGAGCATGCCAGGTTGCTTTGTGAATTCTCCGGATTCCCCAGGGCCAGCTGCTGCAGCACCGGGACCTTTGCTTCCTTCCGAATCAGCTAAACGGTAAGATTGACCATAGAAGGATATGCCTAAATTAATTTTCTTAGGATCTGCCCCTCCAGAAATAAGAGCTTTAATAGCATATTCCTAAAAACAGATGAATGACATTAAAGATGGCATGATAAATAAAAAGATACAGCCCAAAGAATTCTTTATAATACTTTAATCTAAGTATGTTTAGTAAATATAACAAGAAATATTACCAAGGTGTGGCATATTGAGTTATTTTTAAGTAGCTTGACTATACTACCAATTTCTCTGTACGATACTTGTTCAACAAGGGCTAAATTATAAACCGTTGTGTAAGAAAAATTTTTTTTTTGGAATGTAACAGGGAATCTATCTCATAAAACTGGATCTTACACACTTGTAAAAGATTAGTAAAGGTTTTTTATCTTAAAATACACTTACAATGGAGTAATAGCGCAAGTTATCTTTCGAAGATGGAACTAATGGTGTATGATGGGCAGTAGTACGTTCCCATCCTCCATGATAATCGTATGTCATTGCACTCAAGAAATCGGCAGCTTTTGACAAGACTGGTAAATCGTAGGCTGTTTCAATGACTTCTTTGTAACCGGAAACAGCTATGCCTAATTCCATGTTAGACGCATGTAAGGCTTTAGAAAGTTCCTAAAAAGAAGATAAGATGCACAAGAAAATAAAAATGATGGTATTAAAAATTTCATAGGTAACAGCTCAAACTATATAGAGAATACTACGTAATGCTTGGTAACAGTTTAGAAAGAGAATACAAACCTGGACAAATATTGCAAAGTTTGCTTTATCGGACTTTGCACCTTTTTTGCAGTTGCTTTGCCAGCAAACAGGATAATTCCAGTCTAAGTGAAGGCCCTTGAAATTGTTATTACGAAGGAAGGGCAGCAGTTTCGTTATAAAATTAGCTCTATTGGATGCTGACGACACCAGTTTGGAATACTTGTCACCAGCCGAGTCTGTCCATCCTCCTAACCCCAGAAGAACCGTCACGCTGTTTAATGAAGTTATACGCTCATACAAATCTGAAAATAGTTATAAAGGTATAAATGATATGACATCCAGTTTTAATGCCATAAGGTATCGAATCACTGTAGACTTTGCACAGCTAAAATTAACAAAAAAATACACATAAATATAAAATTAAATGGCATGAAATGCAAAAAAACACTATAATTAACAAGCGTTTAAGGAGTTCATTTGATATACTTACTGTTAGTGACATCTGTCCAAGGGTCAAATTCTTTCGCAATAAGATCATCAGGTGATAGCGAAGCATATGCGTAAACTACGTGGGTACATAGTCTGGTATCAATAAGCTCAGGTACAAATTTTCCGTCTCCTCTTCGGTAAAATGCCCAACTTGTCATATAGCAAACAACGCGCTTGTCGTTTTGAACTGTAACCAATACAATTATTTAATATAATCTTAATGAAATTATTGTTTTGTCTTCAAAATAAATTAAAGTTCATTATTTAAGATATCAGAAGATATAATGTAAGAATTACTATATTTCATTTATTTATTTGAAAATATGATTTTACCTCTCTTGATATCTGCTGACGTATCAACTAAACGGTGGTAGACATTCTTATATGCTAAGGCATCTGCAACAGGTTGGCTATTCCACTGCAAACCAAAATATGCATAATATATTACCAATTCTAATATTAGATATGTTATTATTAATAAACATATTGTGCTTGTTCTCTGCAATCTCTTCCTTACCTCGTCATCTGTATTGTAGGTAGTTGATAAATATCTAGATGCGTCTTTCACATTGATCCTCAGGGTTTGACCCGGGACACATCTGGCGACATCTTGATGTCTATAATCAAAGCAAAAATACATTAGATATTTAATCAATAAACTAACTAGGTTAAAATATAACTGAATTTCCTACATACCCACAAAAGCCAGTTGAAGGATCATATAGACGATCATCTTCACAAATTAATTTATAATTTGACCCTCCAGTACAAAAATGAAAATGTGCACAGGATTCTGCGTCAGATGACAAATAAGTCCTCTCAGGTTCACAATTGCCAAGTTTTAGAGAAGACTGATCTGATTGAACCATTTCACCTGGAAAAAAATATCATGTTTAATAATTTATTCTCAAATTATACAGAGTCAGTATTGTTATTGAATATATTTTTAAGAATCTTAAAATAAATAGGAAACTTACCATTAAGACTCATTGATATTACGCTTAGGATTGGGAATGCTTGGCCACAGAGACCTCTGAAGTCATCCATGTCCACGGCCCAAGCTGCGGCACCTGCTAATCCAGAACTCAACACGAAGTTCATCTATAAAAGCAAACCAGATTTTAAATTGCCACTCTCTCTTCTCAATAATGTAAAGAGATAATTGCTTACCTTTTGTACAACCACTGAAGGGGAATCATAGCTAATCCACTGGTTACCAAAAATAGCATATGAATTGCCGTCTTCATCAACTCCAAATTCTCCTTTACCTTCTCCTTCAGCCATGCAAATCTAGAATAGTAACAAAAGTTAAATCTGCGTGTACTTTTATTGTTTTGTATTTATTCATCGTTCCACATCTGAATACAATTACGACTTTGTTTCTATTAAGTTGTTTTTAGATCCGAAAGAGTATTACAGTACTCTGTAGATAGAATAGTAGGTATATGAGATCAACATACAGGCTTCCGCTGATAATAATCTTAGCCAACAAAATAAGGGTCATATTGTTACAATCATATCACATTATTTCTACAATAATCACTGTCCTGCTGAAGTGATATTCCGTAGCGTTGTGAATTAACTAGAATGTAGTTTTAGTTTTGTTGGTTTTATTAATGTTGTTTATAATTTTAAGTGTAAGTATTTTTAACACTTGCCTCAAAGTATGCAAGAAATCCTTTTGTTTGTGTGTAGGTTCCTTCATCTCCCCATCCAGTCACTGGTGCTCCTGGCTCCTTGTCCGTGTTAGATGTCAGCGTGTAGCTGCGTCCAAATAGTGGTACACCAAGAACAAGTTTATCAGGCTTCATTCCTTGACGTATTATGAATTTTACCATGAACTCCTTTGAAAGGAAATATTATTATTTGAAATAGGCATTCTGATAAAAAAAAATGCAGAAGAAAGATTAAGAATTGATCTTACAATGTTATCGTATTTTTGGTCGCGACTAGATGCTCCTGGGTCGCGATGCAAAGCACTGTGCTGCAAGGCTCTGGAGGGAATCTCATTGCGATTACTATGTGTCATATCCCAAGCCTGAAGAACTGCATAGTCAGTTGCATTACTCACAGCACTTAGATCGTAGCCATCCTCAATTTGATACCTTTATAACATATGAATACTTTACGATTAGCAGCTGAAAACTTAAAACCGATAAATAGTTAAATTATAATCAAACCCTACCCTACCTCAACGGCGGCAATATGGTTGTTAAGAGGAACCCGTGCGGTGAAAACTTTTCCTTTAATTCATTTAGAAGCGCAGTAAGGTGTTCTTTTTCATAGTCATCTTTTTCACCTAAAAAAGAATGTATGAGACAATGAGTCAAAGGAATATGTTTTATATAAATGATAAGTTCCAAAATACACAAAGCTTGGGTACCTGAATAAATCCAATGCAGATCTAAACCGTCGAAATCATGTTCTTGTAAAAACGAGACCGCACTTTCCGCGAAAGATTTCCGATGCATCGGCACCTTCACCATTTCACTAAAAAGTCTGTCTGAACCTTCTCCGCCGACACTTATCAATACTTGAAGACTTGGCATACGTTTCTTCAATCCAGTCGCTATTCTGTAGCCTCCTGAAGAAAATTGTAGTGTGTAAATAATAAATCATATATTAATAAAAATTGAAGCACACTATAAAAGAAACGCAGCGAGCAATTGTTCATGTAAACTTAATGTGTTTTCTTCCTAATGGTATGTTGAATTTTTTTTTCATCTTTATTATGATCCACCATCACCTATATAAAACCACTACCTGATTCTATTAACCATGGTCCTTGACTATCATTTCAATTTGGTTCACCATCACTTCTAAGAAGAGTTTATAGGAACGAAACGCAAAAATCTGGTAATAAAACTACACTACTATTAAAACGATATAAGTGCAAAGGTACCTTTAACAACATCGTAGTCTTCATTAGTTGGTATCACCGCATAAGTGTGAGGATGCAGCGTGGCAAAAGCATAGTGAAGGTTGGTGCAAGATCGTGGTATAAGTCCGGCTGTGAAAGATAAGGGCGGGGCGCGGTAGGCCGCCCACGACTGCATGTAGCATACCACCAACTTCTTAGCGGTAGCAGATCCACTACTCATTTGCTGCATTTCTGGGAAAATGGGAAAAGATATTGTTTAATTTTCAGTTTCGTTCAGTGAGAACTATTGTATTGAATCTGTGTATTTTATGAGAAGGTTATAGAAAGCAATGAATTTACAGACGATTACTGACACTATATTAACAACTATTTATGTTAAGTTACTTTTGATTTCCTCTGCTCTTTGTGTTATTTTCATGTAAAATACTACGAATTTTCAAAATATTTTATTTATAGCTTTAGAAGCATACACGTAAGTAGGTACATATATTTATTGTCCACTTGGATCATAAAATGTTGAGTAGGAATTATCTGATAGAATATTTCACATGTAGCTGTTGTTTATCGAATTTTGTATGAAAAATTGGGTTTTCATCAAATGGCTGAAGGCGATTCTTTCTTTGTTCAATATTATTTCAGTATTAAAATTCTGCCGTGTGGTAGCTTGGCTTAGAATGTCACTACCCCTATCTACCCCCGGGTGTCCTAAGAGGCGACTAAGGGTATGGGGCTTTTTAAGCTGTTGATTATCAGCTATGCGGTTGGAGATCCATCACCAGAGACTTTATTTCTACCATCTTGTCCCCTATAAATTTGCAAATGTGGCTGAAGAATTTTCGGATTCTGAACCTCTGCATAAATAGTACGAGCGGCCTTTTAACTAGTTATCTCGTGGTGCAAAACAGACATCTCTTACTCACTTACTTAGTATCGTATACTGTCATGTCATTTTAACCGTTATCGTGTCGATAAAATAGTGATCGTACTAGTTCTCCTCGCTACCCCTTTGTGGGATTTAGTGCCGTGAGTATATGTATGTAATAACATTAGAAATCACCTTGCAAATTGGCAGTTCCATGTTGCAGCCGTTCGTCGTTTTTATTCGCACTGTAATAAAGTTTATTAAGTTAATTAGATTGTTATGAAAATAGCTAAAGATTTAGTGAATTTATGTACTTACTTGTTAAGATAGTTGGCAGCGCCGTAATACAATCTTAGACCATCAGTTGCTTCAGGAACAGTTTCAGTATCCTGAAATCAGCAATTTGAATGAATCTTATTTTTTCACTTATCTGTTAGTAAATTTACAATAATAATATATTCACGCCGTATATCTCCGAAGGGGTTGGTAAAGATACTTATGACTCGTGACATCATCTCCTGGTGTTCAGAGTACCGTTTTGCTTGGACAGTGTACTCACGTGATAAGGGGCAGGCCTGTCCTGTCGCCTTTTTGCACGACTAAGTACAATTAACCTAGCCATGTGCGTTTCGTCACGATGTTTTCCTTCACCACCGTTACGTTAACAACCATGATAAATTAAGTACACATATGTCTTTAGAAAAGACAAATTGGTATATGCCCGAACCGGGATTTGAACTCACGCTTGTCTGTATTGACGGGGCGATCGTTCGACCCATTGGACTATCATGGCTGTCAATTTAATGATTAAACACATACTTCGAGCACTTACAATGTCTTAACACCGAAAGAAGCGTTTCTTATTTCTTTTTGTTTGTCGCTTAGTACAAATATTTCAAACTATTCATAATAATATGATTTTTATCTCATATTTGTTCTAATAAATAAAGAATAAATAAAGGAAAGAAAAATATCGACACACGCGGGAATCGAACCCTTTTTTTCGAGAGAAAATTTTTCTTTCCTTTATTTATTCTTTACTAGTGGATCGTCCCAGCTTCGCACGGGTAGCGTTGTTTTTTTAAATATCTGAGGTTTCTTTCTTCAGTCACTGCTCAAGCATTGTGAAATTCAGCGCAATGTTTTCAATTTATTAAATTTATAGCACTCCCTAAACAGTGTAGTTTTATGATTTTAAATGCGCTTTGATGAACGGTTCAGTATTTCCGTTTAATAGCAAATTTTGGAATAAAACGCTATGAAGTATTTATACTAAACAATAAATCATTACGTGATGTAGGATGCAACTACTGGCGCCATCTAGTATGTTATATGTAAATTAGTAAAGATTTGGTTTTGATCACGGGCGCGATGGCTTATTTTATATATAATTTCGGTGTTTGTCTGCCGATTTCTATGATTCTTTTTTTATTTAATAGGTAATAATGTTACCTTTTTTAAATTAGGGATGAGTGAGAGGTTTACAAACGTAAGAGTAAACAAATATAATCAGAATCTTCCGAACTGCTAAGCTATCAGGAATTACACGTGTTATTGTGAGTCAACCGTAAAAGATAGACATAAACTGCTGAGGATTTTTTTTTAGATAATTTTATGAAGAATATTTCCGTCACACATGATTTCTATGTAAGTTTAACCATTGAGGCTGCACACGCGAAAGAAGCTTAAAAAATGGAGTAACTTCTCCCGTTTTCCCAAAATTTCCCAAAATTCCCCTTTACTACTCTGCTGGAAAGTATACAAAAACCTGCGCAGGTGTATGAAGAATAATTGTACCAAGTTTCGTTAAAATCCGTCGAGTAGTTTTTGTTTCCATAAGGAACATACAAACCGACAGACAGACAGACAGACAGACAGACAGACAGACAGACAGACAGACAGACAAAAATTTTACTGATTGCATTTTTGGCATCAGTATCGATCCCTAATCACCACCTGATGGTTATTTTGAAAATATATTTCATGTACAGAATTGACCTCTCTACAGATTTATTATAAGTATAGATATAGATTTATTAGTAATAATCCCCACATGAGGTTTTCATGAACAAAAAGATTTAAATTACATATTTGTTCTTTAAAGTTCTACGCTTTTTAACTAATTATAAATGAACTTACTTCTAAGAATTTGAATAGAGATTTCACATCAGGAGTTGCGATAGGTCTCTTTTCAACGGCATCTCTCAACGGAACTCTTTCGTCCTCGTCTTGAAAACTTCTACTGAAATTAAGATGATCTTTGTATCGTTGGCTATATAAATCTAATTTCATATTAAAAGTTTAGTATTCAATATTACCTCAAAGGTACGCTTTCAACAGATCCTCGGATCGGTGGCGCAATGGGTTTGTGAGGCGGGATCGTTTCTACGACGCTTCTGAGGAATTTATTTTCTTCGGCGTGCGGTGATGCTGATATCCTAACACCCAGTACAGCAACTAGCACACACTGAAACATATAAAACATTTTCAAGATACATGAAGTATAATCATCGTTCAATAAGTGGCTTATTTGTGCTCACAAAAAGATCCGTTGGTTAAACAACGATATTTCGTTGACACGGATGTAGGAACTGTAAGAATGAGTAAACATTTTCACAACAAAAGCCTAGCGGCTGTTGACCTTTTGAGAAGCTCTGCTTTAATAAGCACAATGGGTTACAGCAAGAGATATTAGATTAATTGACTAGAGACATTAATTGAAAAATCGATAATACCGTTAAATTATCCTAAAAAACTGTAACAAAAAGCTCATTATTGTGGGCGATTGTGATCTTTGTGTAATATACTGATTCCATTGTGTTGAAACAACACATTTATCTGACAAGATGGTCGATGACCGATCGATTAACAATAGCACAACACTTTGCATAATTTACATAACTTGACAGAGTCAAGATCAACATTCGGAACCGGTTCACGAAAGTCAGTATTTTATGTGAAATTGCCGTTTTGGTGGAGAGCAAAGTACGTTGGCATTAGGAGGTTTTTTAACATCGGCTTTATTGCCTCAATAAATTAAATGCCTACCATCCGATAGCGTTCCTAAAATAAGAGCATGTAATTAAGGCCGTATCATAAATATAACACGAAAATTAAAGTCCAAAATTCATGCTTAAGAAAAAACAATATCGTTTTTGGTTCCCTGAACCTTTAAAGTGTTTGTGTGTGTGAACTTTCAAAGTCACTAACTTTGTCGGACGCCATCTAAGTTTCCTTTGACCAGTGATTTTAATCATATTTTTCCATAAATTTATTTAGGCTTAAAATTTTTGTGTGATTCATTGTTAGTTAATAAGTAAATATAAATATATATCCTACATAATATTAGCTCTGGAGTCTCGTCTCAGAATAGCACTAACTCATTTTTCCGGCGGGTGGGGTGAAGGGGACTTAACGTATGGGGATTTGAAAAAAAGTTGTTGGGGGATAGGGTAATCCATCCCATCGCAAAATAATCTTTATTTTTACTATCTTCTCCGCGATCAACTTCCAAAAGTGGCTCTGGCTACCCACAGGATATTTTGGCTGTGAGCCTTGAGTATAGGTTAGGTTAAAGTCTTTCAAAGACCAGCAGATTGACGTACACTGACTTAAAACAAAAACCAGTTATTTGTCAACATTAAGTGGATTTGATACTTTAAATGTGAAAAGGGATCGATCGATAAGGGACCAGTTCGCTACTGGCACAAAAAGGTGGTCCCCTTTCTTCGATGGTTTACTACTTAGCAGTTTACAATTGTACCGAAAATTGATATATTAAGAACAGCGAAAAAACCGATATACAAGGTTATTCACTATATAGTTATAGTATAGCTAATACTAAAAACCTTATTAGTGATTGGAAATTAATAAGAATATAAATTTATAGTATAGATAACCTTTTTGTTATTTTTATTATTATTATTATAACATACGGTAACAATACATTGAAGAGCACAGAAAACGTAAACGAAAGCTGAAGCTAAGTGGATGCGAAATATTTGATTCTGAAGCAATTATAAGCACACAAAAACACATCCTGACGCCGCCGTTAGTTCCCATTGGGGTAGGCAGAGACTATCGATCACCACTTCGTACGATCCTGGCAAACCTCTCTAGCTTTGTTTACATCCATCAATCTTTTCCAACCTTGCTGTGCAGTGCCTTAGAATAGCACTACCCCATTTCTTCCGGTGGGTGTACGTAAAAGGCCACTAACGGTATAGGGGTCTCAAAGGGATTTTTGGGCGATGCGGTTGGAGACCAATCACCAAGAACCTTTATTTTACCATCTAATCCCCACTGGCCCAGTGGCTGAAGAATTTCTAATTCCTTAGCTCTAGCTACCCCTTCTAGGGAATTATAGCCGTGAGTATATGTATGTAATATTTTGATACATGCTCATACTTCGGGCACCTGTCTTTTTGAGCACACTCTCAATTTGGTCCAAGTGTCGTGGTCGTCCTATACTAACATTGCCGTCCACATTATAAGCATTTGCCATAGGTAAATCATATTTATAATATGCATCAATAAATTCTTGATACATCAATACAAGTACGTTAAAAACTTCCCTGTATTTTTCAACATTGGAGATGTTTATTAAACAGTTTATTTAGCATTGGAAGTTGGATGTTAAGTGAAGGATACTGTTCTCATCGCACGTGCAATACATACAGTAGGCAACAATTATTAAAAGTAGTTCACATTTAATGCAGAACTGAGAAACTACAATGTTTTTTTTGTGGTGAATAAATAAGGCTTAAACACAAAGCTTTGGCTTACAGCTGTCTCAAAAGCCCATTGTTATTGTGACATACATACATATACTCACGGCTTTAAATCCCTAGAAGGGGTAGCCAGAGCTAAGGAATTCGAAATTCCTCAGCCACGTTTGGAAAGTTGAG
Source organism: Bedellia somnulentella (assembly GCA_963576735.1). NCBI lineage: Eukaryota > Metazoa > Arthropoda > Insecta > Lepidoptera > Bedelliidae > Bedellia > Bedellia somnulentella. Next base: position 4,678,784 of record OY755173.1, on the reverse strand, counting down.
TGGGGAAAAGATGGTAAAATAAAGATTGTTGGTGATGGGTCTTGGAGACCCGTCGCCCAAAAGTCCCTTAAAAGTCCCAATACTGTTAGTCGCCCCTTACGTACACCCACCGGAAGAAATGGGGTAGTGCTATTCTAAGCCGACACTACACAGCACAGACAGTATTGTGACAGCAGCGACTTATTCAGAAGGAGTAGCAAAGATCAGGAATCTGTATTTTTTAAATACGCCTAAATATGATTGGACATATTTGGTAATGTGTTACAAATGGAAATTAAAAAAAAAGAGTATGTGTGAAAATCCGTCTGCATTTTGTATTGAACACTCTTTCAAAGACCACTTTGAATTACAACTATTCATTTTTGTTATTAATGCTCAAGTTACCAATAGCTTGACTATGACAGCTCGATGGGGAAGAGTTATTCCTCAAATGCAGTAATGCTGTAGGCGTGACATGAAATTTTCTAAGTCAAAGTGAACATTTAAAAGTTTTATAAATTGCAGATGTATGTAGCAAATGATATTATAAAAATTATGTCTCCACCATTGTGGCGAAGATTGCAAGCTGAAGATTGTTAACATATTTATGAGACTATACTGTGTAATCAGCATTTACAATTGTCATTAGAATGAATTACTTGCCGGTTCCGGATAGAATATCAACCCTTTTCCCTCTTAATTAATAATTCTAATTGAGCTTATTCTTAAAGTTTAATGTGTTATATCAAAAATACGATTACAGAAGGATTCCTCAAACTATCTTACTTAATATATAATCACCTAGCTACCTGTAATCAGGATATATGGAAGTTGTTATGGAAATCGTGATTTTTACAATATTGATAGTTTTTCGTCTCCATTATATCGCTCGATAATTGGCTGACGAAATGTAAAGGGTGTATGAATGTACGAGTATACAACGACAACACGGTAAGGGATGGAGTTGTGACTGTGTTGAGAAAAAATATTGCTATTTTCTAATAATGTTTTCCTGCATTAAAAATTTGTATAACTTTATTTATGAACTTATAGGAGTAAGACTAAAAGTACTTATAGAGGTAGACAGTCACAGCGATTTGGAACTGAATAATTATGTCAAGAAATTGATTAGGTATTTAAATATTTTATTATCGGTATTGTATTTTTGATAAGACGATATTACCCGAAAGGGTGGCACAGGTGCCAGTGCCTTCGAACATCATGAGAATTTGATGACCAGATGTTCAGTTTGGGATGCCATTTTCTTCAGGACTGATATATAAATTATCATGATAGGGAGCAGTACTGTTACCTATTAATATTCACTTTTACAGGATTTACTATAAGTAGTAACTACTTATAACTTAGTAATGTCTCACGATATTTGCGCATAAGCTCTGGCAGTAGCCAAGGAATACCTTTTTGGGGTATATAGCAGTCAGAAAGTATATGTTCATACATACATACATATACTCACATCTATAAATCTCTAAAAGGGGTAGCCAGAGCTTTGGAATAAGAAGTTCCTCAGTCACTTATGGAAGTTGAGTGGGGAAAAGATTGTAATAATAAATAATTGTTGGTGTTGGGTCTCCAACCACATCGCACAAAAATCACTTAAGAAGCCCCTATACCCATAGTCGCGTCTAACGATCACCCACGGGTAGAAATGAGGTAGTGCTATTCTAAGCCGACACTAGACAGCATAACATAACAAATATAATAACAGAGATTTGTGTTTGTTGTTTAAATTAGATTCATAGAGCGTTCATTGAACCTGCACGATTTTGAAACTCGTTTCCGTTATCTCAACGCCTTAATTGATTTTATGAATTAATTAAAAAACAATAAATATTTTACATACCCAAAATCCTTTATTTCCCCCCATCACGGGGTCTTGAATCTACTGGATTAATTATAAATCCTTAATACTTCTCTCACATTAAATCTGGAACAGAAAAATAAATTCTAATTCGGAATAGTTCGTAACAAATTTTTCCGATGATTTTCATATATTTATCCCTTAATCTTACTTGGGAAGACAAAGTGAGTAGTTACCTATTTAAAAACTGGCCCGCACATTAGAGGTAATTTTGTCACCTGCGTTTCCGTATGTGGCGGCTATATTCCGCGGTTGCCACTCACTGACTGTAGCTGCTACATAGCAGTACCACGCCGTATTAGCTGACCGGCTACACATTGTCAACTCTGCCGACCGATATGCTGTCTCCAGCCAGCTGATCTGATGATCCTCGGCTAATAACAATATCATACATCAATCTTAGGAGTAAGGCACGGAAAGTTTTTATCAATTTCTTTATTTTTTTCTAAATAATATTAGATGTGTATTATGTTGTATGTATTTTATTACCGATAAATGTATTAGAATTTATTCTCAGAGATTGCATTAGTCAAGTCGATTAGTCGCTTGAAGTATGTGTCTGGTTTCATTTTAATTTCGTGCCACGATTGAATATCGAATGCTGAGAACGGGAACCGAGTTGTGTTCACGGACACCCAGTCGGCCAACTCCTAATTGATATGCAAGGAACGTATCTTCCTTTCTTGGCGAGTATGAGTACGCTCATAGTTTCCTCACTGTTCGTCACCTAACTGTACACAGTCCACGCGACAAAGTGGACCCTGAAATTTGAATGTCCTCGTTTTTGCAAACTGTGATGGCGAACATAGCATGCTCTATATTACGTTAATGAGTCCAAAAATATTTGAACTTTGATATCAAACTATAGTGAGACGGAAATGGAATGCATATTTCTCCTTTGCCATATACTTCTGTGGTATACTTTACTATAAATTACGATTTTGAATGTTTGTATGAAAGTAAATGTTTCAAATATGAGCGATTATCATAGTCCTAAAAGTATAAGTTTCAAGTCCTATCCGATTGCAAGTAGCAAGTCCGGCGATTGGATTCTTCTGTTCATGTGAATGGTATTGCGGCAAAAGAAAGTAAGAAAAACACTTTAGTAACCGAAGAAGACACAATAAAAAACTTACTATTGAATGAATATTCATCAAACAAGAACTTTACAAAATAGTTTTGCGAAACCGTAAGAAGTAAACGCTTTTATAGCAAAGTACTTAGTTTTATTAATTTGCATTGCTTTATTTCTATACCAATGTAGTCGCTAACCCATATCATCGCATGTTCCCGCATCAGATTAAAAAAGTAACTCATTTTTGGGGTCATACGATTCACCGAATGTCGCGAAATAGACGCACGCGAGCTCGAAAAAATATTTGAGTAGTACGCTAGCTCGAACCTTCATTTTACTATCTTTTCCCCACATAACTTTCAAAACTTACTTGCTGTGTAGTGTCGGCTTAGAATAGCACTACCACTACCCCATTTCTGCCGGTGGGTGTACGTAAGAGGCGACTAACGGTTTTGGGGCTTTTAAGGGGTTTTTGGGCGATGCGGTTGGAGACCCATCACCAACAACCTTTATTTTTACTATCTTTTCCCCATTCAAATTTCCAAAAGTGGCTGAGGAATTTCTAATTCCTTAGCTCTGGCTACCCCTTCTTGGGATTTATAGCCGTGAGTATATCACTTTCAAAAGTGGCTCACGAATTACTAGTACTCTCTCTCTGGCTACCCATTTTAGTGATTAATAGTCATGAGTATATGTACGTATGATTTCTAATTTTGTGGCTCTGGGTACTTTTTTTTGGGTTTTGTAGGTAAGTTCAGGTAGCTAGGTGATTTTCCGATAAGTGTAATTATTTTACTGAGGGTGGATGCAAATAACATCAATAACTAAAAAATCAAAGTACCTTCACAGCAAATATGTTTAATATTAATAAGATTAAGACATTAATTATAATCTGCTTTTCAAACTGAAAAACCATACGAAAGATTTTCCGTGAAACGTGATTCGCGCCAACGTCTTTCGAGCTGGCGGTTTTCGAAGTCACGTACTTTCGAGCTGGCGTACCACTCAAATATTTTTTCGAGCTCGCGTGCATCGAGCTCGCGACATTCGGTGAAACGTATGACACCCACTCATTTTGATTTCCCTTACTTTATTCTCTTATGTTCTGTTGGACCTCGTCAGGAACATAGGGCTTGCAAGCCATCTTTCTACCTCAATCGGTCTTAGGAAATGTCATCGATATACATATCCACACTGTGTTATTTTTTATAACGCGTGTGCCTCGGGAGGGTAGGCCTTTATTATAACTTTTCTGCAATGGCTACGATCCTAGCATCCTTCTCACGCTCCATTTATATTTTAAAATACACTATACATCTGTCTCTTGCCCACTTCGAACTTGGCACAAATTCTACGCAGAGAGCCCAGTTTTTTAGGTATGTTAAAGTTTATATTGATTTTGATTTAAAAACTATATACATTTGAGCAACTTAATCGTACTGATAGCACTCTCTTTTCTCAGTCCTATATGGTTAATGGAAGGTAACTGTAAGTAGAGTACAAGCCAAGCAAGCTCATCATATTATGCTGAGTGACTGTTACTTAAGAATTTTTCATAAAATAGATATGACTGGCTCCGTGGTCTCGCGGTTAAGCTTCTAGCTTCAAGTACGGAGCTCTCGGGTTCGATCCCCGGGAGGTAAACTCACAAATTTAGTTTGTACCTAAGCTTTAACTCAGTTTGGAAGGATATTGCAGGCTTGAATCACCTGATGATCCAAAAATTAAGATGATTCCGTGCTTCGGTCCCAGTTGCTATTACGGTAGTAGTCGTTAGTCTGCCAACCCGCAATTGACCAGCGTGGTGGACTAAGGTGAGGAGGGATATGAAAGCTTTGAGATAGGTTTGACCACGCTTTTGGCTTTAGCATTTTTGAACCTACACCTAATTTAATTTCTATCTGAATTGATTTCCGTTACGTCATTATTAGCCCTCATTTTACGTAGTCGGATTGCAGTTCTTTCTATACATACATAGGCGTAGGAACCAGAACAGCATCATGTACAGACATTAGACTATTCAGTGCTCCATAAACCGCATTACAAATTTCCACCTTTCTTTCAATATCTAAAATATCATATCTTATCACACTTTCCATCCCTAGTAGACAAACTTCCCAGAGTACAAAATCTTTCAATGGTATATGAAATAATGAGCTAATAATATTCTAATATGAGCTAATAAAGTTATCTCCTCAACATTAGTAAAGTTCAAGAGATAATTTTCACGAAGATATATATCATAACAACAATAATAATTATCAATTATAATACAATCTCATACCGTTTATCATTACAAGTAGACAAGTACCTATTAACATTGAAATTGTGAGATGCGCCGCGTAAACGACTCGCTAAAAATGCTGCTGACTGGTTTGGAGTATGATTTAGTATCAATTTAAATAAAAATGTCACATGTTTACTAATCGGCCTGCAGCGTCTGCTGGTGCTAAGGACAAGTTCAAGGCGAGGCATTGGCATTCAGCTGATGAGCCAACACCACTTTGCATTGAGACGCCCACCGTCACGATTTTTGACCGCGCCAGAGAACCCTTTTCAATTATGCAGATAAACATTTTAATTTTATACGGGTTTGCATTTCAATATTTTGGTTTGGTTTTCGCTTTGAAAAGAGTGTTGTTAAAGAATGCATGACATCTTCTTTCGTTTTATATATTACGAGCGGAGCGCTTCGCTAGGGTATAAAGAGTATTTGGAGAAAAGGGAAAAATGGGGCCTCGTTACTCCTTCCCCTCCTTCCTGTGAAAGTCTCGTCAAAATTGGTCCAGCCTTTTTAGAAATTAGCTGTAACAAACAGTAACTGTATTCATTATTATAGATTTATAGGTGTTTGGTTTTAATTTGTTACCTTTGCTTGAATGTGGTCTGGAGTCCAGACATGATTGGTCACGTGTACGTCCGGCGATGCGAAATATAGCTTTAAATCCCCAATACCCTTAGTCGCCTATTACGCACACCCACAGGAAAAAATGGAGTAGTAATATTCTAAGCCGACACTACCCAGCTATAACTTAGAAAAAAATAAGTGTTAATCTGAAATTAACATGTTGCTTGTGTTGTAAGTGTGTAAGAGGAGAAAGTTTTTAAACCTGACCCTTCGAAGGACTGCCTGGAGAAAATATTTTCATTTGAATATGAAATTTCTTACTGTGATGCAACTGTGACTTAAGTTTATTTTTATATTTTTTTCAAATAAGGCTTCAAAAATGCCTTTATTGCGAGACAAATTTCAATGAAACATCAATGTATTTATATGACTTTCGATGTGGTCTTACTTAACCAAAAATAATGCCTCGAAAGGCTTTAGTTGGTCTTTAAAATGGTTTAATAGTTTAAGCGTGGTCGAGATAAGAGTTAAATGGAGATAAGTGTAGGTACCATGAATTGCTATAGTAAATTACCTTTCGTTTACCATACTCGATATCGAGTAAACAATTTCAACTCCCAAAAGTTAAAATTACAACATATAATTGTGTAACAGTATCATTACTGTTTTCAGTTCTCCGCGTATCCCCAAGGGGCGCTGATAAATGTGAGATACAATAAATTTACTATACTCGCTAGCGAGTGCGTTTCGATAAACTCATGGTAGCGCTAAAGAGCGCTCATGGTAGCTTCGTGCTCAGTGAGATACCGCATAATTTGACTTACATACAATACATACATACACTCACGGCCATAAAAGGGGTAGCCAGAACTTCAGTCCTATAAACTCCTCAGCCGCATTTGGAAGTTGATAGGGGACAAGACGGATAATTTGACTGATATTTAAAAACGTCAGCGTATCGATTGGTCTCAAGAAATGCTGTAAAAATTCAACAGAGAGGAGTCAAATTCTGTTTTAAACAGTCTGACTTGTATCGATTAATGGGTATATGTATACTCTTACGATGGTGTTTGGTGCTCCCTTTGAGGTTTTACCAACAAATGTAAAGGAATCATGAATAAAAGATGATGATGAGTTCTTTTTTTTGACGAACTTGTCATTATGCTACGGTAGTTTTTTAGTACCAGTAATCTGTATCTGTATCTGTATGCTAGGATGAAAGGGAAGTTACATCATGATGTTCACGAAGTATAGTCATCCTGGATTAGACTAACGTTTCAGTTCACACGGCAAATATTTGTTTATTGAGTAACAAAATATATAAACTACATATAACTCAGTTTAACAAAAAGTCCTTAGTTGCACTGAATATCGTGTGATCGACATACATGAGTAGTCAAATAGATAAGAGTTTACAGACTACCTACAGTTTGAATATTATCGTTGAGATACAAAATCTTAAAATTACATATGATTGTAAAGACAAAATTGCACCTTTCCATTCCATTAAAAAGGAAAATATGGAGGTGAAGTTCCATCATAGGATTTGAATCCAAGCCTCTGAACGCTCACGTGAAGAAGCTGAGCTCACTACAATAGTACAGACAAATTAAAGTTACCGAAGTAAAAATAATATAACCAAACGAGTCAATTAGTTTTATAGCAAGATGTTCAGTACGTTGTGATAAGCATTTAACTTAATGTTGTAACTATTATAATGAATGTTTATCTTAAACAACAATTAATAGACGTATAGATAAGAGTGAGTGGTGTACCATGATGTCAATTAATATGAACTTATCAGTCTTGTCATAACTTAGTTGTGCTACTCAGTCAATACGATCATGTCCCTTCGGTACCAATTATTTTTAAGTCGGCGGCTTGTCACATCAACAGGAATAAAAGATGGAGCAGTTCTGGTGGACTATGCCGGAATTATTGAAGATATTCTCACTCGAGAAGAGGCTGAAACTTTTATGGCTAGATATCCTAGTGAAGTCAAGGTAATATATTTTATTATAATAGTCAACATCTTAGAGCATAAGGTCCAGATGCTTGTTTGAAAGTTTTAATTTATTTGGGAAATAATAGGTATATAAAATGTCTAACCATGAGCTCTTTTGAGATTACGAACACAGAAATGCTTAAATATAATGCACAGTGAAATATACCAGAGCGGACAGCTTTATAATTATAAACACACGCTTGTTGCTTTTTATTTTTATAGTTCTGCACCAGAAAGGTTAAATAGGACCTGCCATTAAGGTACAACTTAGCTGTCTGTCCGTCTGTATCACATGAGTCCTGGAAGATAGTTGACATAAGACAGATATGTATGTGTGTTGCCGCTATAATAATTAATTAAATAGTAAAAAACTAAACCAAATAAATAAAAAGCGGCCAAGAGCGAGATGGACTCGCTAATGAAGGGTTCCGTAGCAGCACTAGCAGCAGGTAGGTAACATAGTAATATACAAGTTTAAAATGTTATTTACTTATCACTGATTTACTATAAGAAAACAATGGTTCACGTTTTATGCGTAAGGCCTGTGATAGTAAAATTATTGTTATATATTTCAGTGAAATTAATAAATTAGGTAAGTAATTTGATTTATGACGTTTAAAAATAGAACTACTGGCTAGATCTCATTCAAAACAATTTTCGTTAGTAGTTTGTATAGTAATACACATCATATATTTTTTTCAGTTTTATCATGCCCATATTTTAGAAGTTACGGGAGGGGGGACACACATTTTACCACTTTGGAAAAGTCTCTCGTGCAAACTATTCAGTTTTGAAAAAAATGATATAAGAAACCTCAACATCATTTCCAAATACCTTTTGATAGATACCCTACACGTATAGGTTTGATGAAAAAAAAAATTTGAGTTTCAGTTTTATGTATGGGGAACCCTAAAAATTTTGGTTTTTTTTCAGATTTTATTTTAAAATCTTAATGCGGTTTACAGAATACATCTACGCACCAATTTTCAATAATGTAGTTCTTATAGTTTCGGAATAAACTGGCTGTGACATACGGACGGACGGACGGACGGACAGACAGACAGACATGATGAATCTATAAGGGTCCCGTTTTTGCCATTTGGCTACGGAACCCTAAAAACCTTATTATTTGCAAATTTTTGCTCGATATTGATAACGATAAAAGATTTAAGTTTGAAGTATGCAAAGTATTACTGCGATTTCTTCTAGCTCCATCGAAACATGCCTAGTTTTTTAAATAAAGTTTTTGGTGGGAACGTTATTTATTTATTTTATAAGATTTTCTGAATTTAACGTGGGTGTATTGATTTATTTTATTGTATTTTAAGTATCTGAATTTAGATTCCTGGATGACGAAAATTTCTGCCCTCTGGTCTTATCCAGAGGTTCTCAAATAGGTGCCTGAAAATTCGGTGAAATGGTACGGCTGTGTTTGCATCGCACTCGACTTGGCGGAGGCACAGCTGCCGTGATACTATTCGTACATACATTTATGAACTGAACTTGTTTTCATTGGGGTAGGCAAAGACGATTGATTGCCTCATTGTACAACCCTATGAAAAAAATAAATATGCTTTCGCATTTTGCATGTTTTAAATGATGCACGTAAGTCCTATAATCTATCATTATTTTGAGAAATATGCTGAGGTTAAAAACTTTGTGGGTGTATATAATCTAAAAAAAGTTTATAAGTAAGCTTGAAATGAAATATTAATTCCAGAATTTGTGTTTGGACCATATAAAATATTTGTAAAATCGATTTGTAAATGAAATTAATAAAAGTTTTTTATGATAACAATGCAATTCCCCAAGCACAGGAAGCTAAATCTTTGGGTATTGAATTCACCAGAAACCTTTCATGGGAACCTTATGTAAATAAAATATCGGACAGAGCAAACAAAGCTTTTAACATATTGAAATCTATAAGTGGTATCTCATGGGGAGCTGATTCTAAGATTTGGCTATTGTTATACAAGTCATTACTTATAAGTCATTTTGAATAGGTATGGATATCTTTGTTATAGTATTAATTTTTAGTTGGTTGAAAAAGCGGAAAAGTTGCAAAATAAGAATTTAAGACTCATATTGGGAGCTCTTGTTACTTCACCCATACTTCAATGCAAGTGGAATGCAATATTGCTCCTATAAGATTCAGATTTAATTGTTACTTCTATATAACACCAACCATCCTACTGGGATTTTTGATATTTATATGTAGTATTTATGAATTTTACTTCTTTGAGCACATATTTAAGTACCTAATACTCTCTAAAGTAAAACATTAATCAATTTTAGTATATAATTCTTTTAAATTTTAGTTGTGTGTATATATAAAGAAAAAATAATAATACGATGTGTGAAGTTTGATAATACAGGTGGGGCAAATGTAGGTATATTTTGTCTTCAAAATATTTTTTACATTATAGTCGTCTGCAAATCTGTTCTTAAAAGATCAGAAGGGCAAGCACGAGCCGTGTTCAAACTAGTTATCGCGTGCGATAAAGCAGCCATCTCTTACTAACTTACTTAGTATCGTATACTGTCATCTCATTCTAACCGTTATCGTGTCGATAAAATAGTGCTAGTGCTTGCCCTGCAGGTACATTATGTTAACCAAAAATATTTGATCAGTTTTTTATGCGACGATCTCTCAAAACCAATCAATAGAGTTTATTGACCTCGAGTGGAAAATAAAATGTTTGTAATCACACGGTGCGATATGGCTAAGGATCCCCATAAATTAAAATTAGCAATTCAACTATAGTGTCAGTTATTGTTTATGTATATTTTATATATATTTATTATGTGTTTAGTTTAGAAAATAGCATAGGAATAACGTAGGAAGTTATTAATTATTTTTTTTTAAAATGTGACACTTTTCTACTACTAGAAGTATCGGTAAACTCAAGCATTAAATGTGTTTATACTGGGTCTTGTACTATAGTATACGCAAAACAATTGTGTAGGTCAAACTTGGACACGTTTTCTAGGAGTAAATGCCAGGTTGTAATAGTGCGTTTGCAAATAACTTGGTACTTAGGCTCTTTTTTTTGGTGGTGGCTGAGAAGCGATGGATCATCGAGATTTTCGTTTTCCATTAAGGATCAACTAGTTTTTTAAAGTTCATATATAATTTAACAAATAGTAAACCCTGAACTATATGGCGGACACGAACACAAACGATTTTCTGATGGACCATCCTAATGGATACATCCTACAAACTATCGAAACTTGTAAGGACAGTTTAGATAGTATCGTTTTAAGACAAATACCGACTAAATGTCTTGCTTTGTTTGAAATCATTTTCCACATTTGACCTATTTGCTGTATATGTCGCAGCCAACTGGATAAATCAGCCAGCTGACAAAGCAGCTAGCCGCTTAATTAAACGCCGGCTCCTAGTAAAGGGCTAAACTTCAGTCAGCCATTTAGTTGAACACAACGTCCAACCACTTGGCTGAACGTTATATCGCCGTCTGGTTATCTAGGGTGACTGTCACTAAAATATTTTTTCTTAGGTACTTCTTATGTCGGCAATACTTTAATTATATTCATTTAACACAATATTAACAATTAAATGGCACAAGCACAAAGCTTTGGCACAGTAACTAAAAGTACAAACAGGTACCGACTTATTAATAATGAACATGAATATAAAAATATAAAGTTCTCTTATGTATTAATTTTAACTATGTATTAATTTATTTATTGAAATTTCCATAATATCAGACTTTTTTAAACAGTTATCCTACAAATTTTAACAGAAAAATAATGTAACGTCAGCCTAAACCAACGGGCTCACCATTCAACCAGCCGGGTGATTGGACGTTCGGTGACGACAATTCATTTTACTAGCGGGCTAGCCTTTTAACTAGGAGCCGGCATTTAATTAAGCGGCTAGCTGCTTTGTTAGCTGGCTGATTTGTCCGGTTGGCTGCGACATATACATATTTTAGAATAGAACTAACATATACTTTCTCGCGGGTGTCGTAAGAGGTGAATTAGGGTTTGTTCGCTTTTTAAGTGAGTTTTGAAGGCTGTGGTTGGAGACCCAACTCCAACCAAACTTTATTTTACATTTTTTTCCCCACTAATACTCCAATTGTATTATTGTAGCTTAAAATGGTTATTTCAGAAGATTTACTCCCCATTTTTATAGCCGCATAAGCCCGTCCGTCATATAGCGGGGTAAGGAAACAATTGCGCCTATGGGGTAGACGTATTTTCCTATAACTATTTTTATTACTTGTCGACGTATAATAAGTTTGAACTCTTGTTCGGTTAAAAACTTCCTTAAGGTTACATAGTAATTTGCCTGGCAGGAAACTCCCTAAAAATAATTATTTTTCGCAGTGTATAAAATGAAGTTAAAATTTACAGGTGATCGACGCTGGTGACTTGGTGATCATGGCCGGAGTGGTGGACAGCCACGTGCACATCAACGAGCCGGGCCGGACGGCTTGGGAAGGGTTCCGCACTGCCACTATGGCGGCGGCGGCGGGAGGCATTACTACAGTGGTCGATATGCCCCTGTAAGTACCCATTGAGTCACTGGTTAGGACTCCTTTACTCTCTCTCTCTATCCGGTTACCGGTATTGGTCCCGTCAGGTTAGCTCCACCACACTCCTTGGAATTAGCAATGTTACAGATCAAAAACCTTAATTATTCTCTCATGCGATTTAGCTTAGGTTCACACATTTTGGTCCCGTCAGGGTAGCTCCACCACATTCCTTGGAATTAGAAATGTAACAGATGAAGTAGCTTAATTTTTCTCTTATGTTCTCAGAAATTCCATTCCACCAACTACAACTGTTCCAAATTTAAAAACCAAAGCAATGGCAGCTAAGGGGAACGTTTTTGTGGATGTTGGATTTTGGGGTGGAGTCATTCCCGGCAACGAGGTAGGGTATGCCTGAACAAGTTTGGTTTACATTTGGATACGACACGTTAAGTCATGTACACACATACATTATATTCACGGCTATAAAGCCCAAAAAGGGCAATCAGAACTTCAGGACTAGATAGATAGCCGCTTTTGGAATTTGAGCAAGAAAAATATAGTAAAATAAATGATGGATGGTGATGAGTCTCACGCCACATCGCCCAACGATCAATTTAATATATATCTCCATCCCAATATCCTTAGTCGTCTTTTACGACACCCACGAGAAGAAATGGGTTAAGAGCTTATTCCATTTGTCTGAATGAAGACGTCTGAAAGCCACAGAATCTGAATTCAGACTAGTGGAATAACGTTCAAACTGAAATTTGTGTAGTGGAATAACAAGCGTCTGCGGCAGTAACTTCGAAGGACGTCTGAATCCAGCAACGACTAAGTGTAATGGAATAAGCTCTTTAATGCTACACATCTAAATCTTACTCTGCAAGTCACACACTTGACATAGGTAGGTACTGGCAGCCCTGCCTGCATACATAAATGTTTATTCAATATTACAGAAAGACCTCCGTGATCTGATACAAGCTGGAATCGTAGGATTCAAATGTTTTCTATGTCCAAGTGGTGTCGAAGAGTTTCCCCATGTAGAAGCTGAAGACCTCAAGAAGGCCATTAAAGTTTTAGAAGAAACTGATAGTGTACTCGCGGTAAATATTATTATTTGTACTTATCTTTTCTATGGACGTTCATGCATTTCATTTGTAAATTTTGTTAATTACGGAAAACATCGTGAGGAAGCCCACATGGATGAGATGTACTTTGCCATGGGACCCCTATCACTGTGAATGCACTGTCCAAGTAAAAGGTGGGCACTCAGAACAGCAGGTGACAAAAACGTCACGTGAGGTTTAGAAGTATAAGTCGTCTGCCACACCTTCGGGGAATCACGGCTTGAAAAGAATAGAATAGAATTTTTTTTATTGTACATTAGTTCCCATTGGGGCAGGCAGAGACTATCGATCGCCACTTTGTACGATCCTGGCAAACCTCTCTAGCTTCATTCACATCCATTTTTTATTCTTAGTACTTCGGACACCTGCCTTTTTGAGCACATTTTCTATTTGATCTAAATGTGTCCTCCGAGGTCATCCTCTACTAACATTACCTTCCACATTGGCTCTATAGATCTCTTTCACCACTTTACTGTCATCCATCCTCTCTATGTGCCCAAACCATCTCAACATTCCTTTTTCTATCTTTCTTACAATATCATCTTTTACACCACACCTTTCACGAATCACATCATTCCTCACACGATCACATAACCTTACATTACAAACTTTTCTGAGGGATCTCATTTCTACTGCACTCACTCTGCTTTCATGCTTCTTCTGCCACACCCAACATTCACTGCCATACATAAGCGTAGGAACGGGGACAGCATCATGCACAGCCATTCGGGCCTTTTCGGACACCGATTGACTAGACATGAGACTATCCAGTGCTCCATTTACCGCATTACAAGGATTAAATTACATAAAGAAAAGTAAACGTAAATTTCATAAAAAATAATAAAAATATTACAAAGGAAAAGAAAAAATATTTCTAGTGAAGAACTAATATTAATTATTATTAATATTATAATCAACACTAATTAATATAGTTTACACAAATAAAAATACGCAAATATACATACTTAAATAGATATATATACAAATACATACATATTTGTAATATCTAAATATCTACTGAGTCATGCTGTTATGAATGTTGGATTTTAATATTATACCAGAGTATCACACATAGTTTAAATATACTCATGTTTGATGGAGAAACTGTAGTTACCGTTTTGTGATTGGATCAAGTGGTTTGAGATCAAATAACGCATGCAGATTTGTTATAAAATTAACACTGAAATAGAAAATTAAAATAAATTGGGTTTTGGTAAGTGAAATTGTCTTTAACTTTTAAAGTAAATGTAAGAGTATGTAGCTAAATAAATTAACCTTTTTAACAAAAAAAAAATACAAAAAAATATAATATGTAAACTATTGATAAAAAATTCCTTTTTTTATTTGTACGGAACTCGTTCCCTTCAACTTTATTGTATTCGTACATAAATTATGGTATTTGCATTTTGCAATTGCGTTAACTTCAGTATTTTACACAGCTTTGCGGAGCTCTTCGTAAAGAATTCGGCCTATAACATAAACATAACCGTCACTTTGGAACGTGGAGCTCTGAGTGCAATATGCGACCAGCCGATCCACTCCTAATAGAAAATCACTGAGCTTTCGCTGCAATCTGTATGAACTAATATTCGTGCTAATTTGTACCTATTTACTTAACAGTTCCATGCCGAAGTGGATTGTGACAACAGTTCCAGCAATAACACCAGTGGAAAAGGTATTTTATTTTTTTATTCATTAAGGCTTTAAATTATAGCGAATAAGATACAAAATTCATTTTTTTTCGAAAAGAAATGAAATTGGATCGAAAAAAGGTCATTCGGTCATTTTCGACTCCTTGTAAGATTAATTTTAGTGTTAAGATCTAGATCTTATTACATTTTCAGACCCTGAAGTTTACAACACATTTCTGGAAACAAGGCCTGGTATAATGGAGGTGAAAGCGGTATCACTGATTACGGAATTAATCAAAACATCAGAGTAAGTAAAACTTTTAGAAGTTGTGTCGGAATATGGGGCACATAGAAGGAAAACATTTATGATACTCCTTTATGAGCTGTTCGCATGGAGTAACTCCATGCCTGTACGTCATAACATTCAGCACTTTGTCAAATATTCCTCTGCCATCGAATTCCTTAAAATTTCAGTTTGTTGTGTGCGTGTATATTTTAAACATCAAAAAGCTATATTTTTGGGAACAACCGATATGTGAATGAAGTTTAAATGCCTAAAAGTTACACCTTAGGTTGGGAGATTTTATAAAGTAAGGTATATGTATATATTTGTATTTATTATACGTTTATTATTATCATCTTTTCCCCAATCAACTTCCAAAAGTGGCTGAGGAATTTATCATTCCAAAGCTCTGGCTACCCCGTAAAGGGATTTATAGCCGTGAGTATATGTATGTATGTATATTATATAGGTATACATGTATATTCATTAAGATATTGTATAGTATATTTGATATAATATATATAATTTAATATACACGTTGTAAATAAGTTTTGTTTAATTAAGTTCTGTTTAAATAGCATATATAGGTATACTTGACCATAATGTTTTAAAGAGTTGTCTATTTCTTCCTCGCCATAAAGTTTGACTAGAAGAAATCGCGCTTTGTGTACATATACTGTTGTACTTATTCTGTAATATACTGTTTGTGTGTTGTTTTGTATGCAATAAAGTGTTTAAATAAATGCAGGTACATACATATACATATACTCATGGCCATAAATCCCTTAAAGGGGCAGCCAGAGCTAGGGAATTAGAAATCCTTCAGCCACTTTTAGATGTTTGAGTGGGGAATAGGTGTTGAAATAAAGGTCGTTGGTAATGGGTCTTCTACCGCATAGCCCAAAATCCCTTAAAACACACGTACACCCACCGGAAGAAATGGTAGTGCTATTCTAAGCTGATACTACACAACTTAAGAAGGCCATTAAAGTTTTAGAATGCCAGTATTATAACTAATTATATTCCCTATTCCCAGCGTGCGAGTTCACGTGGTGCACGTCTCATCAGCAGATGTGGTACCGCTGCTGAAACAGGCCCGCGAGCTGAGGGCCGCCCGAGGAGTTGCCGCCTGGCGAGCCGGCGTCACTGCCGAGACCTGCCACCATTATCTGACCCTGGACGCCGACGGCATCCCTCCCGGACACAGCGAGTATAAATGCTGCCCGCCCATCAGAGACCTACAAAATCAGGTTAGTTGAAATCTTTCGGACACTAAAGATTTAAGTTAATGTGTTACAAAGTTTTTTTTTAAAATCATATATACATATACTCATGGCAATAAATCCCTGAAAGGGGTAGCCAGAGCTTTAGAATTATAAATTCTTCAGCCACTTTCGGAAGATGAGTGCAATCAATCATCCCCCAAAAATCACTCATAAAAACCCCAGAAGGTACCCAAAGTCGCCTCTTATTTACGAACACCCGCTGGAAGAGATGGGGTGATGCTATTCTAAGCCGACACTTTTTAATTTGTTTTATTTTGTTCCAGGAGAGACTATGGAATTATGTGAAGGAAGGTCAATTGGATTTAGTAGTTTCAGACCATTCGCCTTGCACGCCTGATTTGAAATGTGCCAATAATTTAAAGTCGTGGGGTGGTATTTCGTCAGTGCAATTCGGTGAGTGTTACTAGCTTGATTTCAAAATGTATTTCTTATCTATGAGTTATTTATATTATTAAAACACGGAATATTAAACGCGTACAAATAAATAACTTCTACATCCCGTATGCCATTGCTTATATGACTTAGGCATAGTTGCATCAACCATATTCATCAACCAAGACTAGTAATTGTAAACCATTTTGGGGAGCTTAATGTCCAGCTGTGGCAACACCCTCACTTATAAGGGGTGTTGTTTAAGTTGATTTCTTGAATTAACTAAAAAAATAGTTATGGTTATACAATCATTTCATATAATATTTTTTGCTTTTAGGTTTATCTTTATTTTGGACCGCTGCCAGCGCCCGAGGATTTAGTCTACCACAAGTGTCCCGTTATTTATCGGAGGGTCCAGCCAAATTGTGTGGGTTTTATGGAAGAAAAGGAGCATTGCAGCCGGGATTTGATGCTGACTTGATATTTTTTGATCCTGATGCAACCTTCACAGTGACTCCTGATATTATACTACACAAAAATAAGGTACTGGATTAATCTATGGGGCACCGTCAAACCCAATAAGACTGCACGAAAAATTATTAAAATATAAATCCATCTTTTACCATACAAAACCATCTTTATCCCACGCAACTTCCAAAAGTGGGTAAGGAATTTCTAATTCCTTAGCTCTGGCTACCCCTTTAAGGGATTTATAGCCGTGAGTATATGTATGTATGTATAAATTTTAACAAATATTCGAATGTACTGAAATTTATTTTTATACTTTAGTAGTTACAAGTAGTTGCTGTGTAGTGCCGGGTTAGAATAGCACTACCCCATTTCTTCCGGTGGGTGTACGTAATAGGCGACTTAAGGCATTGGGGCCATTAAGGGATTTTAGGCGATGCGGTTGGAGACCCATCACCAACAACCTTTATTTTAACATCTCCTCCCCACTCAACTTTCCAAAAGTGGCTGAGGAATTTCTAATTTCTTAGCTCTGGCTACCCCTTCTAAAGATTTATAGCCGTGAGTATATGTATGTATATGTATGTATGTTACAAATAAAATAATGTTTCAAAAGTTATCTACACAAAAAAATATGATTTCAAGCCGAGTATTTAGGAATACAAAGCCGACCCCGAGCACTACCTAGTTAACAAATCCTTTAGTGTAGAAAATTTATATTAATATATATTTTATTTATTTTCCAGTTGACTCCGTACCTGGTTAAAACACTTCGAGGTGTGGTTAAGAAAACTTTCCTACGAGGTACTCTGATATTTTCTGATGATGAAATCTTAAACGAACCTCGCGGGAAACTATTGCTTAATAGATTTGAATGACTGTATAGTAATAAATAAATGTTAATGCATTTACAATTGTTAATTATATTATACTTGCTAAAAACTTCCCAGTTGCTAGTTTTATTTTCTATAAGCAACAACTGCCTGAAGTCGGTAATTAAATACACTTGTAGTGTAGTATGAGCGAATCATGCCCCCTATTCCTAATGCATGAAGTTTTTTATTCAGTATTAACTTAAGTTAAAATTTAACTTTTTCCATCATTGTCTTTAGAGGAAATAAGATCGGCTCATACGTAATACTACGAACTAATACTTATCTCCTAGTCCCAAGTAATGCAATAAGTATGGATATAGGTAGTCCGTAGGCTATATAATACTTCACGTAAGTGTAAGTAGGTATATGATTTTCTCAGCAAATTTAAGTCCTATTTTACAAGCAGATTTACTAAAATTTAGTATCAAAAATAGTATGTAATCAGAAATAGAACTATGATTGGCTGAATAAATTTGGTGACATTCTCCGTTTTTAAAGTTATAAAACTACAATTACAAAAGTATTTTTTTTTTCGTTTGTATACCGGGGGGGAAATCCTCAAACGATCACCCGCCACTCGAGAGTGCAACGGGGGTATGTCAGAGTTTTACTGACTAAAACCCCCCCGGTTCGGTGCTGCTGGCCCTGCGGCCTATGCGGCGTCACCTTGACGTTTGTTGCCGGGCGGCTGAAGGCCGCCCTGGCGTGGCAAAGGAGTGTACCTAAGCTAAGTCGGATAGGGTGAGTATAAAAATAAAATAGAATCTAGGCGTTGAGTCTGGTGTGGCTCTAAATTTAGTGTAAAGTTCTACGAACTCGCCGGCGGGGTCGGTGTCGGGAGTGGTAGTGGTTGTTGATGAGCGCATGCTTTTGCTAGTTTTATTTCAGAGGAGTATTATACGTCAGAGAAGTGTTTGAGCATATGTAATCATATTCTTTCGGACGTGAACTAGACTTATTAATACTTTTCGACCATAATTCCAGATTAATATTTTCAGTTGGAAATCTGTACATTACAAGGTTATCTTTGTTTAAAAATTTGTCTATAGTCACTACACGGCCTATATCGATAAGTTTTATCGAAACTGAATTTCACAGGATGTTTACAGCACTACTGAATATTATTGTTTATAAAAAGAAAAACCATAGATATATTATGATTTATGGTAAAAAAAAACACTGGCCACTTTGCAGTTTACGTCAGATTTAGTTCCTTTCCCCCGCATTGGGGGCGCTTCAAATCAACACAATAAATAGCTGTCATTTTAATACGTATCATCAGTCCAGCATACTTATATTTATATAGTGTAATGGAGGTCAGTGGTACCGACTTTTTTAACTCTGAGTGTCACAAATAACAAATCCTTGAGTGTGAAATAATGAAACAGTTTACAGAGATGTACAATTGGCAGAGTTATCGCTAAAAGCGATCTCTTCCAGGCAACATATGGAATAATTGTTATTAATTAAATTATTACTGTATTAATTCTTTTATTAAGACATTTCAATACATAAATAAATTAGCCTGTACGATTTCAAATTATTCCCCTTATAATGGTTATATTTTATTTACTGGCAATACTAATATCGATGACAGCGACGGCCTACCGGCTAAGAAAAGTTCGTGGATCTGTATTAAGAAGTGGAATCGACCTCCATGGTCCTCCATCGACCAAATAATGACATTGTAATGATAAATTTTAACTAGGGAGGCCTGAAGGCTTCACAATGCCAGAAAATACGAGCTCAACATTTTTTCATTAGTTTTAATAAGGTTACATGCAAAGACCTAATTTTCTCTTCAACATTTGCTCGCTTCAGCTCCAATAAAACTCAAAGTTTCAAGGTTCCGGGAACTAATATGCTATCTCTAGTACCAAGATAACCAACGAATTGTTTCCTGAAACTGCAGTCTATGATCTCTCTAAGACATTAGTTACCAAAAACGAAGGGCGGGCTGCAATATGATGTGAAATTGTGACATTGTGAGTTTTGTTGTTTTGTTTTTTGCTCTATGTAAAATCCATGGATATTGAAGGATAAGTACTAGTGTCTAAACCTATTGATACAAAAAATACTGCGATTGCGATCACAAGAATGATGTTTATAATTTTTTTATACTTTATCGGCGAGGCATTCGGTAACATACAAAGTAAGATAATTTATGGTAACGGAATGGACATGGAACGGACTAGTGATAAGATTTTATTTTCACATGGCAGCCCTAATTTGGCCAAGAATGGGCCAAGCCGAGCCAAATTACATTCTGGTATGAATATTTTGACGTTGACGTTTGAATTGAAATTGAATCAGTAGTACATATATTGTAATCTGTGAATTGAATTTTGAATTCAACCTGTAAACCTCCAATCCAAATTGTAAATCAAACTCCAGATTATATTTCGATAAATGTTTTGAAATTAATAATTTTCGGTTTGTAAAGTCACATAAATACTTGTTCTTATTAGTAAATATATTTAAACATTTGATGATACAACGGTTTGTAAAGTTAACTTCTAGTGGTTAACCTAGAAACATGATATTTAGTGCATTATTTTGGTGATATTTGTTTTGTGTAGATATGCCCAGTCTTATAACTAGTCAAGAAATACCTCGTTCTTCGATAGACGGCACCAAGATGCAGCTGGAGTGCCTAGAATTAGCTGGTTGTACACTGGACCGGTACATATGTGCAGAGAACGCTAAACCATCGTTTTTGGAGGTATATTATCTGTTATTTATCTTTATATTCCAAGTTTTCCATCACTTATTCATCTATGCGAATTGGAAATAAAAAATTAAAATAGCATAAGTGAAATATGTATGTAAAATTTAAATGAATGCTTTTATATGTTTTAAATGTAATGTGACTACATATTAACTAAACTCCATTTATGTACATATCTTGTAATTCTGCAGTGTTGTAGTTTCGCAGTTTATTACTATGCAGTATTAACTCAAAGATTTTTACGATTTGACCAAGTGTTTTGGTGTATTTTAAATTATTGGTGAATGATATCATTGGCAGCACAATACTATACTATTATAGTACCAATATCTCACCACCTCACAAAACATGCATACATAATAAACATATACCTAATTTACCACAATTGCTATTAGAATTAGAGAGTATGACATTCCTTACACCATTGTCAGTGAATATACTGGGAAAGCTGAGCATCTCTTCTTAGAAGTGCGTCTCAGCTTCAGCAGTATTCTTCTCGGAGTCTACTATAGCCCTTGTATGACAGTCAATTACTTCCATACGTATGAAAAACTTCTCGATGATTATTCTCCTAATTTTGATAACACAATAGTCATGGGTGACTTTAATACATGCCTCTTAAAAAACGATCACCGCTTAAAAGCATTATGTTCCATCACAACTGCAAAAAATCTTCACATCTTGCCTCTTGATACTACTCGCCATCCACCTCACTCCGATCATACACTTCTAGATTTAATAACAGTCTCTTCTCCTGATCTTGTCCTCAATCATGGGCAACTAACTGCTGACTGTTTCTCCTACCATGATCTTCTTTATCTCTCTTATAAAATCCGTACTCCTAAACCGAAAAAGCGTACAATTCTCCAGCGTAATTTTAAGAGAATGGATTTGCAGCAGCTATGTGATGATGCAAAAGATATTGATTGGAAACAACTAAATAGCATAGATGACATTGATGAAAGGGTTGAACGGTTTAATACTCTCTTGACCGACCTCTATGACAAACACGCTCCCCTTCGCTCAGTCCGTGTGAAGCAGTTACCTGCTCCATAGCTTACGGACAAAATTAAAAACCTCATGACTAAGCGGGATCATGCTTGATAGTGCTATAAAAAGCAACAGATGGATGAGCACTTACAGCAATACAAGGAGCTTAGGAATCGCTGTAATAGAGTGTGTAGAGACGCAAAACGCCAATATATCCATACTTCCATTGATGATTGTGACACCTCTCAGTTATGGACATTCCTTAACACACTGGGCATAGGGAAATCTCAGGCCAATTCTCCTATTGATACAGACCTCAATGCACTTAATATGCATTTCTCCACTCCTCCTTTGAACATTAGTGATCAATGTAAAACTGAGGCTCTGAATAATCTTATTTCAACACTGTCTTTAATTGCCCACAATTCACTTTCAAATTGGTCTCTGGTAGTGACGTTAAGAGATGTATATCTAATATAACCAGCAAAGTGACGGGTACGGATAACGTTAGTATCTTAATGATTAATCCTATTCTGGAAATAATTTTGTCAGACAATACAAATATAATGAACTTATCCCTACTCTCTTGTTCTTTCCCTAGTATGTGGAAGAATGCCTTCATTGTTCCTATTCCTAAAGTTCCTAACCCAACCACCTTATCCCAATTTCGACCTATTTCCATCCTACCATTCCTATCAAAAGTCCTTGAACGCCTCGTATTCGAACAATTTGCCAACTTCCTCTTCACTCACCACCTGCTCAATGATTTCCAGTCTAGTTTCAGAACTCTGTCACTGCTCTCATCAAGGTCACTGACGATATTCGGTTAAATATGGAAAATCACCAAGTTACAGTGCTTACGCCCGATTTCTGAATTGAGTATTCAAGCCGAGAACGACTTATGTATCGTTTTGTCTCATTCAGTTGTTAAGATTTCAATGCGACAGAACGATACTTAAGTTGTTCTCAGCTGGAATACTCAATTCGGAAATCGGGCGTTATACTTGAAAACCTCATGTGATACGATCTCTTAACGTATCTCCGACTTAACTATCTTAACCTCACAGAGGAGCTACTTAACAAACTCGAACGTCTCCAGAATTTATGTATCCGATTTATATTGGGATTACGTAAATACGATCATATTTTTGAGTATCGCGCTCTACTAAAGTGGCTCCCTATTCGACTTCGGAGGAATACTCATATTTTATGTGTTTTGTATAATCCCCTTAACAATCCTGCTGCCACCCATTATCTTCAGTGTAAGTCCACATACTTGTCCTCCCACGGCCGTGCCTTGCGATCGCAGGAGAATAAGATGTTGAGCGTACCTCCTCATAGCAGTACTACATATAGTGATTACTTTGCAGTCAAAGCGGTTAATTTGTGGAACTCACTACAAGATGACATACGGCTGTCATCATCGCTAAACATATTTAAAAATAAATTGAAATCTCATTTTTTTAAGACCTTAGGTTGGTAGATTTTATAATGATAGGTATACGTATATATTTGTATTTATTATACTATATAAGAATATATATAATTTATTTTTATATATGTATATGTATATTATTAAGATACTGTAGAAGTATATTTAATATAATTATTATACATATTAGATATATAAATTAATATTTAGGTTAAAGTTGTAAATAGGTTGTGTTTAGTTAAGTTTGGTTTTGCATACTGATTATCATTTATTTCTAGTTAAGAGTTGTGTACTTGTTTTTCCTCACCATAAAGGTTGGTTAAGGCGATAAGTCCGCCTTTGTGTACTAAGTTTTAATGTTCTGTACTTTTGTAAAAACATTATATCTATTCTGTATGCAATAAAGTGTTCAAATAAATATGTGGTTATGAAAGCAAATGTTATCAAAGCTTCAAAAGTTAATAAAATAGATTTAATTACTTATAAGATGGACACTGACAGTGTATTTATTAGGTGAATATTGTTGTAGTATAGCTTTCATGTCTAAACAGAGTCATTTTATTTAATGTTTGTGTGTTTCAGATAACTGGCATTGCGTCTCAGAGAGCACCAACATGCAGTGGATTAAATACAGGAGACTACAAAAACTTGGCTTTACTATTGAACCACCCAAACTTATCACAACTGAAGATAGTAAACAAAGTTCCATTGCCGCCAGAAATAATGGAACACTTTGCTCGTATCCTTTTTCGTTTAATATTTCAATATCTACACATACAATAAAAACGAATATGTGTTTCCCATTTTATCCTTTAAATGTCGAATTGGAATAGTGGAAAGTTACTTGTTGAACTATACAATGTATATACCAACCATCTTATGTAGTTAAACGCATGTCAGAGTGAAACACAGTAAGTCGAAAAAATAAGTATCGTAGAATTTGTATCGAGCAGGAAGGGCGACATTTCGAAAACTTTTTGTGATTTAATAATAAACAATCAATAATAATAAAATTTTTTTAGTTATATTCGGCCCAATCTTTTAAGTTTTTTCGAATTACTGAGTTTAAAAAATTTTTTCAAGTATGAAATCGTGGAGATAGCTCAATCACATTTACATGGCAAATAGCTGACGAAATTGAAAAGTTTTTAAGAATAATTTTGGAGACATTTTTGGGATAAGTTTTTTTTTTAAATCGTTTTAAAAGAGATCTTTAATTTAAACATTTTAACAAACTTAGGATTCAACATAATTTCAATCTTTTTGTTCATGAAAACCTCATGTGGGGATTATTACTAATAAATAAAGGAAAGAAAAATTTCGACACAGGCGGGAATCGAACCCGCGACCTCGGGTATACGCCCCGACGCAATTTTTCTTTCCTTTATTTATTCTTTATTTATTAGGATTCAACATTTTTTTAATGGCTTAATAGTAGCATATCGGCTCACAATTGCTTTTGTTTTTGCAAGTGCTACTGTTTACCTATTTCAGAAAAAAAATCAAGCTTGTATCTCAACAATTGATGTCTCTGTGACCAATAATGTCAAATAAGCCAAGGTTTGACAAAAAAAATATGAAAAAAAATCATATCTCGAAAACTACAAAAAGTCGCAGAACATACATGGGGTAATTCGGGTACCCCTAGGGTATTCTGTCCTTGGACTTCCTCTTGACACTATTTCTTGGGACACCCTGTATATGTGCCACATGCAATCTTTTATTTCTCCTTAGTTATCAGGATCAACACTATTTTATTTCTTCTTATCTATAGTATTTAATGAGGTTGCTTAAAAGTGAATATTCCTTGTATAAGAAATCCCGTATTTTCTTAACATAATATCAGATATGCAGTGCCACTGTTTGATGGGAGTGTTTCCAGAAATAAGTAGGGTGTGGTTAACCATTGACAGCAACATATATGTCTGGGCCTTTGAGCATGGTAGTGATGTGGCCTATTTTGATGGTTTAGGGGAAACTATTGTCAGTGTCGGCCTGGTCAAACCTAAGAGTGGAGTGTTTCAGAGTTTCGTCAAATATCTTCTTGTGCTTACCACCACAGTAGAAATTGTAGTTTTAGGTAAGTAAATGTCTTTACTTAAAGATATATCATAGACTTAAATATTTTATTCATACTGAGTGATATGAGACAAGTAGGTTTTTAGTTAGCAACATTTAAATAGTTAAAATTGCACATCATTCCATATAGGTGAGTGAAACAAGAGTTTATCCACTAATGTTAGTACGGCACAAGTCATTATTTATAATGTAATTTAAGAATAACTTCTCGTGGACAACATATCTTTATCTCATTCAAAATGACGAGCTCACAGTATAATAACGTGTGAACTATGGGCCTGTCTTTGTGGTTCTATCTTCCTAAACTGTTATTATCACATTCCATAAATAAGCGTAAAATCCTTTATATTGTAAAACTAACCAGATCTTATTTGTAGGTGTAACCTTTTCATCAAGTCAACCAGATGGCACTGGAGTGTTTGAAGAGATGCAATTGGTGCCCGAGCCAGTTTTTGTCTTGCCCACTGACGGAGTGTGTATGATGACTATCAAATCTACTGATGATGGACGTATTTTTATGGGAGGCAAAGATGGATGTCTTTATGAGATTACATATCAGGTAAATCTGAAGTGTTTTATTAATCCCATTCATGTTGGTTTTTAAATTAGATTGAAGGTATTTTTTTTTACTATTTATTTTATTAAAAATTATCTAAGCATGAAAATAAATTTTGTCTCAACATTAACCTTTTTACCTGCTTTGTAATAACTTATATTTAAAACATATAGAAAAAAAGTCATTTGTATTTTAATTCTTACAATTTTGATTTACTAAGCGGTATGTATTTACTTATTTTAATACTTAAAATACTTATATTGATAAAACATTATTTGTTCTAGGCTCAACTTGGTTGGTTTGGAAAACATTGTAAGAAAGTGAACCATTCTACTAGTGCTCTATCATTCCTTGTACCTTCATTCCTTAATGCAGCTTTATATGACGAAGATCCAATAGTGAAAATTGAAATTGATAATTCAAGACATATCCTATATACACTCAGTGAAAAGGGGTGCATAGAAGTATTTGATCTTGGAGCCAATGCTGATAGTATTAGTAAAGTTACAAGACTGACTCAAGGAAAAATTGTTTCATTGGCAACTGACATAGTAAAGTGAGTTACTTTTTAACATTAAATAAGAGGCAACTAATGGTTAAATAATTCTATAAGTAGTTAGTGCCATTGAAGTTTTATTTAGTCATGCTAACTACTTTCAAACAGACCAATTTAATCCCATCACAGACTATTATAGTATAATATGATTGCTATTTATATTAGTGCAGGCTTAGAACGGCACCACCCTTTTCTGCCCACAAATGTCATAGGAGGCGACTAAGGGTATGGGGCTTTTTTAAGTGCGACAATATAAATAGCATACATTTATCCCTCAAAGACACATAGGCACCATATTGTTTGTGACATTTTTTCCATACACCTTTCTAAATCTCTGGCTAACCCGTTTTGAAATTAATAACAGTGAGTATAGGTTAGATAGTTATAAAATTAGTACATACATACATACATATACTCACGGCTATAAATCCCTAAAAGGGGTAGCCAGAGCCACTTTTGGAAGTTGAGTGGGACCGCATCGCCCAAAAATCCCTTAAAAAGCCCCAATACCGTTAGTCGCCACTTACGTACACCCACCGGAAGAAATGGGGTAGTGCTATTCTAAGTCGACACTACACAGCTAAAATTAGTAAATTAGTAAAATTATAAAATTAGTCTTCCACTTGAATCACTTTGTCCATTGATGATATCCATATAATGATTTTTTTTTGTTTTATTACACTAGATATTTCCCAAGATGTTTAATAATATTAAGTTAAGTGTTTGTTGTTTTCCAGAACTCTAGAAGGTAATAATTTCAAGCCAGTTATAGCAATATCGGCTGTAGACGAATTTGAGTCCGAACATCTAAATCTAGTGGCTGTGACCCAATCAGGAGCCAGACTGTACTTTAGCACAAGAAGTTTAGAGTAAGTACATCATATTTCGTTTAAGCCTTTGAAATTAGGAATTACAGTATTTACTGTCCCATGATAAAACATAGTTTTGCACATGGAACGTTTTTGTAAAGATTAGGTATGTATTTAGAATAGACATTCGTGCTATAAACTAAATTTTGTCTGTCGTGATTAGATGTGCTAGGGTTTTCTAAGGAGATCTTTTTAAGTAAAGATAATTAACGGGTTGGGTGCGCTTTATTTTACATAACTTTTTAACTCCTATCATCGGAGGTCCGAAAATATTTCACATACCTTAAATGCATGATTCATGCCTATTTGCATGCATGCTTGCTTGTTTATCGTAGTAACGATATTATTAATAAAAATAATATGACCATTGAATGGAATGTAGAAAAAAGATCTTGAAGAAAATATAGTTTTAAAAAGATTCTTGGTTTTAACAGTATTAATACAAAAATTATGATCAGTAACTGTTATGAATTCTTTAAATCTTTTTGTTCATGAAAACCTCATGTGGGGATTATTACTAATAAATAAAGAATAAACAAAGGAAAGAAAAATTTCGACACAGACGGGAATCGAACCCGCGACCTTAGGGTATACGCCCCCGTCGCTCTGCCAATTGAGCTACCGAGTCAATGGCTGCCAGCGCGAAATTCTTCTATCCTTTATTTCTTACACACGTTTAAGTAGTGTTTGCGTTTCCTACCTCCGAATTTTTACTAATTCGAAAGGCCACTGGTCTACCTTTTCAGATAGAATGCAAATGTTGAAAACGCCTAATTTCGCGCTGGCAGCCATTGACACGGTAGCTCAATTGGCAGAGCGGCGGGGGCGTATACCCGAAGGTCGCGGGTTCGATTCCCGCCTGTGTCGAAATTTTTCTTTCCTTTATTTATTCTTTGTTATGAATTCTGTTGGTAGTGTTGGGATCAGGTTATTAAAATAATAAACTTGCTTGAGTAAGATTTCTATTATAAGTAATTTTATTCTTCACGAAAAAAAAAAACTCATCTTATATTTTACCTATCCGATCTGAGTGTGTGTGTTGCCACAATCAGTGTTGCCAACAAGTCTAGACCTTATTAAATTTATAATCTAATACTCCCACTTAAATTTTATAATAGACTGACAATACTTAAATAATACACTTCAACACTTGGTCTCTGTTATTAATAAATTTACCAGGAGGTAGAGCTTTTGTTAAAAAATCTGCAAGTTGACAATTGCTAGGTACATACTTAATGACAATTATATTGTTTTGCACATTTTCTCTTATGAAATTGTATCTTATGTCAATGTGTTTGGTCCTCTTATGATAAATTGGATTATGAATTAGTTTGATAGCACTCTGGTTATCTATACACAAAGTGATCATTAATTGTGATTCATCAATATCAATTAATAATTGTCTAAGCCACAAAATTTCTTTGGCCGCCTCACTTGCAGCCATATATTCTGATTCTGTAGTTGATAATGCTATAGTATTCTGCTTTCTACTAGCCCAAGTAACAGGCCCTCCATTTAACATAAATATATACCCAGTGTTTGATTTCCTAGAGTCAATATCTGAAGCAAAATCAGAATCAGAATAACCTATCAACTCACTATCACAGTTATAAGTAATACAAACATCTATTGTTTTTATTAAGTACTTAATTATCCTTTTAACAGCATTAACATGGTCCTTACTTGGATTATTTAAATATCTACTTACTATATTTAATGAATAAGATATATCAGGTCTAGAGACAGTTGACAAAAACATAAGGGCTCCCACTGCCTCTCTATATGGAAAGTTTGTGACATTTTCACAATCATTTTTCATCAAACTTATATTATTATCAGCAGGGGTACTAGATGGACTAGCTCCTGACATATTAAACTTATTTATTATGTGTTTTATATACTGCTTTTGGCTAATAACAATTGAATTATTACTTTTAGTTATTTCCATACCAACAAAACTATTTAGATTCATAACTTTTATCTTAAAATTCCTTTTAAGATCATTAATTATATGAATTAATGTATCTTTATTTTCTGATAATAACAATGCATCATCAACATAAAGCAATAAAATAACTTTAAAACTATTGAATCTTCCAACAAAAACACAGTTGTCTGAAGGACTTACTCTAAATCCATAGTCAGTCAAAAAAGAAGAAAATTTTATATTCCAACAGCGTGATGACTGTTTCAAGCCATATAAAGATTTTACTAACTTACAAATCTTTCCTTGACCAGCTTGGACACCTTCAGGCACCTCCATGTAGACATCTTCTTTTAATTCCCCATAAAGAAAAGCTGTTTGTACATCAAATTGCTGAACTTCATAATTCTTTTGAGCTGCAAAAGATAATATTACTCTGATCGAGTCATACCTGGTTGTTGGTGAAAAAGTTTCCTTGAAATCAACATCTTTTACTTGTGTAAATCCACGAGCACAAAGACGAGCCTTGTATCTAGTGATATTACCTTCCAGGTCTCTTTTTACACAAAATACCCATTTTGAAGTTACAGTTTTCTCATTGTTTTTCTCAATTATTTTCCATGTTTTATTTTCCTCCAGTGACTGTAATTCCTCTCTTATAGCTGCTTTCCATTTATGATTATCCTTACAAGTTATCGCTTCCTCATATGTATTAGGTACCTCAAACTCACAAAAGTTTGCTTCTTCATTCCTTACCCTTCTAGGTCGTAGTGTAATGTTTCTTTCTTCATCACTAGAAATTATTTGTGAAGGTTGATATGTTTGATCATTTTGACTGTTTGTGCTTTCAAAACTAGTATCTGATTCATTTTCATTATCTATAGTTGTCCCTGGGGATTCTGTACTTTGATGCTGTATGGGTCAAACTTGGATTATTGAAGTGTCATTTACCTCATTCTCATTACTTAAATCAATTGAAACACAATTTTTCTTTGGTATATTTGGTGTGTTTTCATCGAAGCATACATTTCTACTTATTGTTATTCTTCCAGTGTCAACATTTAGCATCCTATAATTTTCATTTTCATATCCCACTAGCATTAGTTTGATACTCTTCTTATCTAGTTTCTTCCTTCTTTCATCAGGTATATGAACATAACCTGTTGAACCAAAAACTTTTAAGTGTCCAAGGTAAGGCTTCTTTCCATTCCATAGTTGATATGGTGATACATCCTTTGTTTGAGTAGAAGAGCTTCTATTTAATAAATATACTGAACAGTTTACTGCTTCAGCCCACAAATTTAATGAGATACCATGAGAATACAACATAGATCTTGCACTCTCCATAATCGTGCGCATTTCTCGTTCCGCCCTACCATTCTGCTCAGGGGTGTAGGGTGCTGTGCGTTCATGAATAATCCCTTCACGGTCTAAATAGTCTTTAAATTCTCCATTCACATACTCACGTCCATTGTCTGTATGCAGTATAGAAGTACTATGCCCAAATTTATTCTTCACTATTGCATTGTATCTTTTGAAGCAATCCAGGGAGTCACTTTTATGCTTTATTATATACACATGTCGGTAACTGGTAGCACCTTCTTTAAACAATATGAAATATCTTGCACCAGACATGGATGCATGTTCTAAAGGCCCACATACATCACTGTAAGTTACTTCACCTGGTTCAGATTGTCCTCTGTGAGATTTATGAAATGGCAAGCGACTCTGTTTACCATACTGGCATGCTTCACACTTGAAATCTTTATCATCTGGCGAGATCATTGGAATTGCACCATTTTTACTCATATTTTGCACTTCTTTAACATTTAAATGTCCCAATCGTTCATGCCAGATTTTCAGGCTTGATTCTACTAAATTGCATTTTTCTTGCACTATACTTTCAATATTTATTTCATAAAGGTTATTCTCTTTTAATATTGCTGTCATAACAACACTATTTTCCTTAAATATTAGGGCTTCTTTATTTCTCTTGACTATACTATAGCCCTTTCTTGTAACCATGCCTTCTGAAAATAGATTTTTACGTAAATCAGGCACATAGAGTACATTTTCCAAAACACTTTGCTCCCACTGACCATTCACATATCTTTTTATCATAATATTTCCATATCCATGTACTTCAATTTCTTTCTTATTTCCCAAGCTTACAGCTCTGGCATTTTCATTCTGTTTATATTCATGAAGGTCACAAAAGAAATCACGTCTATAGGTCATATGTTTAGATGCCCCACTGTCTAGGATCCACTTATCTGTGTCTATTTGAGATATTGAACATTGCTCGACGCTGAAAGCCATAGGTTTTTGCTCTTGGGTATTTCTACCAGATTTCTTCGGAGCTCGACAGTCTCTTGCGAAGTGTCCCCTCTTGTTACAATTATAACAGATAAAACGGTGATTACTCTGTTGACCTGACTTGGAACAAGGATAGGTATTTTGTTGTTTTTGAGATTTATTCTGCTTTGTAGGATTCTTTGAAGTTATTAAGGCACTCTCGGCTTCTTCTTCATTTGTCAGGCTAGCTTCCTCGTCTAGTAATCTGGCCGTCAAGTTGTGTATAGTTTGTGATTTAGGATCTAAAGATAACCATGCTTGACGTAGGGATCTATACTTAGCTGGTAGGGTGCTTAATATTTTGGTCATAATAGCTGTGTTACTTATTTCTTCTCCACTTTCTTTTAAGTTGTTTTGCCAGATTCTCCACATTGGCAATGTGCTTAGCAATACTGTCAGTTGACGCCATCTTGTATTGATAGAACTTTTCGTGCACCATCATTTTATTAAGTTCAGACTTAGCTTCATATATGGATTCCAATTTTGACATGATTTCTTTCGCTGTTTCACAATTCTCAATCAGAGAGATTTGACTTAGATCCATAGAAGAAGTTATGATAAACATCGCCATTCCGTCATCTTTCTCCCACTGTGTGGTATCGGCGACTTCGGATTTTTCAATATTAATATTCAATCCTTTCGCTTTTAGCGCACAATTAACTTGAAACTTCCATTGTCGAAAGTTAACGCCGCTGAACTTGTCAATTCTCATTGAATTATTAACCTCCATTTTGTAGCGAGGTTATACGAACCACGTTTCTTATTTTCACTTTAAAAAACTTTCACGTAAAACTGCTCTTTACTCAATTTATATTTTTCTCGTGTCCTGGGCCCATAACCTGTTGGGATCAGGTTATTAAAATAATAAACTTGCTTGAGTAAGATTT
The DNA here is from genome assembly GCA_963576735.1 of Bedellia somnulentella. Lineage (NCBI taxonomy): Eukaryota > Metazoa > Arthropoda > Insecta > Lepidoptera > Bedelliidae > Bedellia > Bedellia somnulentella. The sequence goes on along the minus strand of OY755173.1, from coordinate 4,646,075 downwards.
CTATTATAAGTAATTTTATTCTTCACGAAAAAAAACAAAACTCATCTTATATTTTACCTATCCGATCTGAGTGTGTGTGTTGCCACAATCAGTGTTGCCAACAAGTCTAGACCTTATTAAATTTATAATCTAATAGGTAGTATTAAAAATCTATGAATAAATAAAGTATGAAAAATTAAATTATGAAGAGTGATTGTTATGAACACAAATCGTTAGTAAGACGACAAATGATTTAGAATTGAACGACGTGATAGCTCAATGGGTAGAACACCGGTTATCGTGCAAGCGACTAGTGTTCAAATCCTGGATCGGGCCTACACCAATTTGCCTTTCTAAAGACATATATGTGGTTAATTTATCATGATTGTTAACGGTGAGGGAACACATCGTGAGGAAACCCACATGGCTGAGTCGTACTTAGTCATGTGACAGTGTATTCGTACAAAACGGCGATAGGCCTGCTCCCTATCACGTGAGTACACTGTCCATGCAAAACGTGGGTACTCTGAACACCGGGTGACAAAGTCACGTGATGTTCAGAAGTATTAGTACCTCTGCCAACCCCTTCGGGGATATACGGCTTGAACGTTTATGTTTATGTATGAATTTTATGTGAGCCAATATGGACCCTAACGGGTTTATGCGGACGTTTACCTGAAAGTTATCAATGATGTAATGAATTGTCTCATCTGTTTAATTTATTTAGTTTACAAAGAGCTCTATCGAATCATATTAGGAACTTTATCATATGATTTTGTAAACATTTTAATATCCAACCTCACATTTGAATTATGAACTTCCAGTTTCCAAGGATCCACAGGCAGGCCTATAGATCTGACATTACTACATGTGCGACTACCGCCGGGATTCACTCCGAATGCATCGGTCTTGAAACCAAAACAAGTCCACAATGCGGTCTATCAGAATGGTAAGAAAGTAAAAGTTGATTAAAAGATTTTATTAGTATGATCGTATGTGGCCAAAGGTCATATTATTTTGTGACCGCAACAAAGCACAAAGCAGACAAATTTTATAAGTAGATAACATATTTTTAATTTTAACATGCTGGTGGTGGTGCAGACGTTGAGACGCTCGTGTCTGTCGCATAAAGGCAATATGTCTAGAGACCCATCAATTGACACAATTTCAAAAGCACCCTCGCGAGTTTTCTAATTCAAGTCTTGACTCCCGCTACAGGCACGCTGATGATGGTATGCGTTGGTAATGGGGAAGCAGAGACTGTGTTTTATATCCCGCGCGATGCCCGCTGCTCCTATTTCACACAAACCATCACTTAACTGACACAACTTAATAAAAATTCTGCCAAATTTTCGGTTTTTAGCGTCGTGACTCCGTCTAACCAATACCCTCGTTATGCAGGCACGTTGGTGATGGTATGTGGTGGCGGCGCTGATGCAGAAACACTCTGGTGTCTGTCCCGCGCGGTGCCCGCTGCACCTTTTTCACAAAAACCACACTTGACACAACTTATCGAAGAAACTACCAAACATTCGGTTTAAGCGACTTGATCCCCTCTAACCAATATCCTTATACAGGTACACTGGTGATGGTATGTGGTGGTGGTGCGGACGCAGAAACACTGTGGTGTCTGTCCCGCGCGCTGCCCGCTGCTGCTCTGTCGGAGGCTCATTCACTACTGCCGTTAGATGGACCCGCTTGGGCACTGGCTGAACTGCCTACTACGCACGCGCCGCAACTGTCGCCGCCGATGCTGGCTAAGAAAGGTATTTAATATTATAAATGTGAAAGTTTAGATGTGTGTTTGAGGCAAAAAGGCTCCTCAAGTACATAATGTATATGAATGAAATTTGGCAGAATGCTAGATAATGACCCAAATTGTAACATAGGATACATTTATCCCGGAAAAAAATAACTAATAAAATATCCACGCCTGATTGAACTAAGAGTACCGGAAAAAATGCCTTAAGCTTTGTCATAAGCAAGTTTGACAGTAATAAGTCCGTCGCGTCAGCTAGTAAATTTAATATATAGTTTCTTTTTCTTTTTAAAAATCTAAATAATCTTGGCGAAATAAATCAGGTGCTTGTGTGCTGAACGGAAAGTCGATTGATTAATAATTAGAGTTTCCTTTTTTATAATTAGAAATCTATAGTGTCTTCTTTAAGTTTGCTTATCACACAACACTTTCACTTGCTACTGCACTACCTGGGTGTGATACCCATTTAATCACACGTGTCCAGTAAACGGGTGATACAGTAAAATCCTAGTCGGTCCAGTGAATATCATTTGGTGAAAAGTTTATTGACAACGGAGTCCTCGACGGACGTCGTATTGATCTCGCTAGTTTACTCGGTACATGTGACGCTGTAACTTATTATTTTGTGTTTTTATCTTCGGTAACATTGAGAAGTGGTCAAAATTGCTTGATACCTTGTTTGATTGAAAGTCCTAAGCACTGGCCCTTTTAGAATTTAAGGTGTGACGATCTACTTACGAACCAATAAAATTGAATTAAAAATTAGCTTACGTTCTTATTATTTGCCAGACCCATGGCGCATATCCCGCTGGGCGGCGGTGACGAGCGCGGGCGCGGTGCTGCTGGCGGCGGGCGGCGCCTCCGACCTGCTGCGGACCCTGCTGCTGGACTGCCGCGGACCCGACGCGCAGCAGGTCAAGGACTTCTTTCAGGTAATGATTGTGTGACGTCACAACTTTAGCAAAATAATGAGAGCATTCGGGGACTCTCTTCGTAGTTAGCGTAGCAGGTCAAGGACTTCTTTCAGGTGTAATAGATTGTAACTCTAAGAAAATGAGCCTCTGACCTGCTGAAAGAAGAAAGAAAAACATTTATTCATTGCTTAGCACGGGTTACCAATACATGAAACAATGTAATATAACATCATGGGACTCTCTTCGTAGTTAGCGCAGCAGGTCTAGGACTTCTTTCAGGTAATGTTTGGGTGATACGCAATGACTCTAAGAAAATAAACCTCCGACTTTCTACGAACCTTTCGCTTGGGCTGCCGCGGACCCGACGCGCAGCAGGTCAAGGACTGGTAATGTTTTTGTGATACGTGATGACTCTAGGAAAATGAGCCTCCGACCTGCTGCGGACTGATGCGAAGCAGGTCAAGGACTGGTAATGTTTGGAACCAAGGTCTTCTTTCAGGTATACGAACAAACACGTTGTAGGAAAATCAAAAAGAACATCAAGGGACTATCTTCAAAGTAAGCGCAGCAGGTCAAGGACTTCTTTCAGGTAATGTTTGGGACATCGTAGCGTTAAGAAAATAAATACGAACATCGGGGGACTCTCTTCGTAGTTAGGGCAGCAGGTCAAGCTTTTCTTTCAGGTGTAATAGATTGTACCTCTAGGAAAATAAGCCATCGACCTGCTGCGGACCTTACTGCTGGACTGCCGCGGACCCTACGCGCAGCAGGTCAAGGACTTCTTTCAGGTATACGAACAAACACGTGCATAATAATCGTAACTAATTAATAAATAAGTTTTGATCGATTTGTTTTGATGAAAAATATTCAAATTATATTCTTCATCATCATAAGTCATAATATAAAAATACTTTGCATACCGAATCGCTTAAAAACCTTCGAACCCCTTGGTCGCCGTTTCACACCCAAGGGGTAGCATCGCCATTACCGCAGGGTTGAAGTTATAGTGAAGTTCCAATGTATCAGTATGTATTGATACCAATAGTGTATACATATGAAACACATATTTTTCTTCCAAATACAATACAGCCGCTTTTAAACCTCAATTAACCATTTCCCCCTTGTATTCTAGCTCCAAAGCACTGAGCAAGCGTGTGCATGCGCTCTACATTTAGCATGCGAAGACATGAGTTCCGACCCCACCATTAGCGAATGGGCTGCTCGAGCTTTCTACTTGTATGGGAGCCAACCCTCGCCAGCGCCTATGTACCCCCAGCATCCTTCGCAAATACCTACTTCTACTACTTTTGGTAAGTATTACTATCATAGACTTATAGGTAACTGTAGCTTAAATGGTGGCCGAAATACTTAAATACCAACATTTACAAAAAATACAAATGCCATATTCAAACATACAAATACAGACACGCAATTTATGCAACTGAAATATTTGCGTTTGTACCCTTTAGTTATTAGTAATCCCACTAATAAATTCTTACCTCTAATATCCTACCTTTTTGATAATGTATATGCGGATGTGATATTCTCCTAAACTCTTCCGAGTTTTGTTTATGGTTTCAACCATAAGACGGAATGAATTTGAATTCTCATGGAGATCTCATATCCTGGCAGTTACAATACACATTACTAATATTATTTACTCCCGTATTGACGTATATTTTTCACTTGGGGTAACCAGACATCAAACAGTCAAATATAATGCAGATGGATACATTTAAATTAGTTAGTTGATTAAAAATATATTAAATCTCCCAGGTTCACCGAAGTTCTCTCCCCGCCAAATGTCAACACCAATGACGATGCGGGGCGCACAACAAGCTCAAATGAATCAAAGCCCTCATCCTCAACAATACCAGCAAGGAATGAACCAATCATACACCTCGCCCAACCTTTCTCTCGCCCAATCACCGTACAGTCCGTCGAACCCAATTCCTTTCAACCAATCAAATTACGGCGCCAACGTGACGCAGCAGCACCGTGATACCAATTGTCCAATCCAGATTGAGTATAGTGCGAAGCATAACGCATTCTACATATACATAGGGAGAATACTTATACCGATTTGGAATCTCAAATGCGTTTCCAAATCTAAGACGCCTGATAATAGTGAATTTGTAAGTATTCGATGTTAACTAAAACTTTAATAAAATAGTCAAATGAAGGGAATGAATGAGAGGGAAACAGTGTAATAAAGTTAAATTATGTTTTGGCTCAGTAGTTTGTTTCTAATAGCCATGCATGAGCTATGGCTGTTATCGCTATCTCGTCTATATGAAAAATGGATGAATGGAAATTTCCACTAAATCTCTAATTCAGACTGACTACCAGATCAAAAGAGAACATCTAGCTAGAAAAATAGATCTACAAGTAAATAACTTCCAGACCCTCAAATCTCAACTTTCACTCTGAATTATGCCAGAGGTACTTTGGAGTATGACGCGACAATAATTTTGGTATCTTTCTTTCAGAGAAAATATAAACAATAAAAATATATCACTTATTTATAAAACAATTATTATTTGCGTTTGATACAGATGTCAAGCACAGTAACGGGCGAAGACTGCGCCTACATAGTTCAGAAGTTGCACCGAATTGCCGCGTTCATGAACCGAGCAGTGGCGCCCCCTAACTCGGAGGAACAAGCTTCTCTACATGCTTTGAGGATATTTGTCAGTAAGTATTCAGCTTTAAATATATTATCTGCACTAAGTTAGTAAACAAGGAGAACCAGAATTCAGCTTTACACATAAAATCACAACTAAGTCATTAGCCAAAGTTATAGAATTTGTAATTTATTTGAAACTGGAAGTAAAACAAGAAAAAGGTGGTAACATGAAGGATAGTAGATGAACGGTTTCCAGCCAAATCGTACATCAAAACTGTGATTATTTGACAGCTAGTATTTAGATTGATATATACTATCACGGTTAAGGAACTAAACCAGGGTAGCTAAGAGTTACGGAATTTCCTTTTTATTTGAATATTTTGGTATAATGAAGGGTTTACGGCGACATCGCTATGAATCAGCTAAAAATACTTCGTTATCGCTTACATTACTGATTTTGAATTCATGTTATGTGATATGTCTAAGTTTTGATATTGGGGTACTTAAAAATTATTAGCTTAATTTATTAAAATTAACATAGGGTTAACAATGGTTTTTAAATGTTAATATATTCTAAACTCCGGCTATATATATATAAATATAGCACGATTATAAAACATACCTGCTAAGCAATTTATAGCTAAGGTTTGGGTGAAATAAAGCATGCATTCTCAAATGTTAATAAATTGTTAAATTTCAGATATGGCCGTAGAGATGTTGAGCTTATGGAAGGTGCTGTGTGAACATCAGTTCCATGTTATCGCAGCCAGTCTTCCTCCAGAGCAGCAGAATGCTTTGCAAGCAGCCAGTTTTAGGTAAGGAACAGTGTTAAGTATTAATCAAACAAAATATGCTATAGTCAAATTTTTTTTTTTTAGGAGACTAACTAAAAGATAAACACTACTACTACTACTAATAACTGAACAGAGGTTAATTAATCTAGACATCTATTGATGTAAAAAAAACTTCTGATGCTGCTTCTCCTTCACCCTTGTCATAATTGCCCTTATTGTCGAAATTATATATAAATGTCACAAAAGTGCAGCTTCAATTGACAAAGAGATCTGTCAAATATATACTGGCAAGCAGTGCAAACATACCATGTCCCATTTTCAATTTGGCTTCCTGTATCTCTTGCCCAATACTGGCCTAGAGTTGTTACTTAGTCTGAGATAAATTGCAGGGAGCTTTTATTCGGCGGTCAAGAAGTGGCGTGCCTATTGCTGAGTTCATTGGTGGCAGGATACCTTCGAGACAACGCATCTGTTGATGGGATCTCGCAGAAACTGAGGCAGCTTTGCCCAACTCTTTATCGGTCGGAAGACGCGACTTGCTCTAAGGTATATTTTTATTAATTTAACCTACATGTTACCTATAGTTAGAATGTTCGGACCACGTTTAGAGTCGGGTTTGATTCCCGCGGACATACAAATATAATAAGTAAAGTATCCCACTTTGCTTGAGATATTGCAGACTGAGAAGGTCACCTTATTAATTGAAATGAAAATTATGAAGCTTCTCAGGGTAGGCTGGAAATTATAATTGAAACAAATATTGATTTTCGGATATTTTAATCGCGTGTTATTACATTATTTTTAAAGCCCGACGTTTCGAAAACTTTTCAGTTATCATGGTCACGGGATAATAACACGCGATTAAAATATCCGAAAATCAATATTTGTTTCAATTATAATGTGCAATCGTGAAAATCTTAGAAAATACTAGGCTGGAAATATTGAGATGAAGTACAATATGTTTTCTTTTCCAGGCAAATGAATTGTTAATATTCGCTAAGCAACAGAGTAATCCCGCTGAAAAGGAGGAGATGCTGCATAATGCGTTGAAGCTCTGCATGGTAAATATTAAATTATGTAACTAGTCAAATATCGTTATTTTGTATGAAAACGTGGAACTTTGTACAATGTGTCACCCTGACAATTAAAAAACGGTATCTTAATAACTAATTTATTTCAGGTCAATAAACCATATTTCTAAACGTTAAAAGATTCTGGTGTTTATATTGGTATTCTATATACACATTAAAGTCACATATAGTGTCATTTTTATAACTATTACTTCAAAATCATATCTAATGAAAGTTTACTAATTTACTATTATCATGTTTAAATCATAAATCTTTTTGCCATTCGTGTAATCAAATTCTCATACATTAAAATCTTCCAGGACGTCGCTCCCAACGTGAACCTCCCGCTGGTTTGCTCGAAACTAGTTTCAGCTGGTTTCTACACCGGGGTCGTCGACCTGTGCGTCGCGTGCGCAAGGAAAATAGATCCCCAGAACAAAGCATTGCACTATTACAAGAGCGATCAACAATCGCAGGATAGAGAGGGTCATCTTACTTATTATAGAAGGTAAGGTGGTTGGTTGTGACTGGTTAGATGTAAATATCGGTTTAAGTATTACTCTTTGGCCTTTAAGTGCTTCTGCACAAAAAACATTTTCAAACTCCCTGCCACATAGTCGTTTGGTATTTAACTAAATGGAGAGGTTTGAGCATTAAAGCTCATACAGTAAACACAATCAAGCCTTTATTGTATTCTTCTAGAAGTAGGCATTATATGGTTCGAAAAAATACTAACTCAAATACTTGTTACTCGTAAATAATTTATCCTACACATAATATTTATGTTGACAAAGGCAGTTTATACATAAAAACATAATGCTTACCATTCAGAATGGAGATCTACCGCGAAGTATGTTCCGCGCTAGAACGCCTATACGAGCAGGGCGAGAACGGGGCGGCGGCGCGGGGGGCGGGCGCGGGGGCGGGCACGGCGCCCCCCTCCACCCCGGCGTCCCCCTCGCGCGGGATGGCCGACCCTATACCCACGCTTACACCGGCTGATGCCGATTGTTTGGTGAGTAATTCATGTTTTTATAATAGAAAAATACTTTATTATATTTTACTGATTGAGGAATTTACACACATGCATACATATACTCACGGCTATAAATCCCTAGAAAGGGTAGCCAGAGCTAAGGAATTAGAAAGTCCTCAGCCACTTTTGGAAAACTGTTACTGTAACTGAGGAGTTTCTGATTTCGAATTTACGTTTACTCCAAAATGTTCAAAAAGTGCCAGAATTACAGATCAAGTTACCCCTTTGTAGGATTTAAAGTTTTGTGTATGGACATAGGTAAGGTTTCAACTTACCCATGTCACTACTCACTATTTTTTTGCATATCAAGAAGATATATTTACAAAAAATCAGTTTGGCAGTCTTATCATAAAAAACCTTGTTCTAGATTCTAGAATGATCCTATTTTATTGATTGGGTCTTTATTAAACATGTTTTCCGTAATTTCGCCAGGGTCGAAAGTTGGTGTGGGAATGTCTGTCGCGTGATGATGAATTGCTCCATGTAGCAGTGTACGAGTGGCTTGTTACGAAACGACTGGGCTCAGGTAATTACACATTTGGTTACAAGTTTCTTAATTACACATAAAACCTTTTTTTCCATAAATGTATTGACATAAGTCGTATGACATGACTTAAAATCTTCCTCAACTCTAATGAATAACTCCTCTTACTTATACAATAATATTTTATTTGAGTATTGCATGTCAAATAGCATTGTTGCCACCTATAAACTGCTTTATCCCTAGACTTTGCCACACGTTATTTCTAACCGTACCTACAATTCCAGAACTTCTCTCCCTGGGCGCGTCCCCCCCCTCCTCGCTCCGCGGCTACCTTTCCCGCGCCGCCGCCGCCGCGCCGCCACCCGCCGCCCTACAACTGTCCGACCTGCTGTGGAAGGTGCTGGAGCGCCAGGGAGACCATCTGGCCGCTGCACACGTCTTGGAGGGACTCGCCACCACGCCTGGGTATGGATTATGGAGATGATCATAGCTAAACTTTTTAGATGTGAATTGGATATGATGTAGTTAAAAAATAATTGCTGCTTCTGTAAATATAAATAGTGTTACTGAACTAGACAAATGATTATTGGCCTATATACATACTGCCAGTCAAAAGATAAAATAGGATAAAGGTAGATCCGGCTCGAAGGACCCAAAAATTGTAAAGGCAGATACTTAATCGTGTAATGGTAGTGAAGTCAATGAGTCTCTTATGTTAAACTGTGGAAGGTGCTGGAGCGCCAGGGAGACCATCTGGCCGCTGCACACGTCTTGGGGGGACTCGCCACCACGCCTGGGTATGGATTATGGGGATGGTCATATCTACACTTTTTAGATGTAAATTGGATATGGTGTAGTCTAAAAATAATTTCAGCTACTATAAATATAAATAGTGTTAATGAACTACGCAAATGTTTGATGTAGTTTGTACGTATTGCCAGTCAAAAGATAAAATAGGATAAAGCTAGATCCGGTTAGAAGGACCAAAAAATTGTAAAGGCAGAAACTTAATCAGAAAAGCAGAAATTAGAAATTGGATTGGTGTAGTATAAAAATAATTTCTGCTACTGTATATATAAATAGTGTTAATAGACTAGGCAAATTTTCAATGTAGTTTGTACATAGTACATGCCAAGCAATGGCAAAAGAGAAAAGGATAAAGGTAGATCCGGCTCGAAGGACCAAAAAATATGCGGGTAGATACTTATTTCTGTAATGTTTGTCAATGTCAATGAGTCTGTTATTTTAAGCTGTGGAAGGTGCTGGAGCGCCAGGCGGACTATCTGGCAGCTGCACACGTCTTAGAGGGACTCGCCACCACGCCTGAGTGTGAATTGACACTAGCTGATTATTAAGTGACAAAAAAGGCATTTATTTTACAAAATTGAGTTGTTTCACAATAACTTGGTTTCGGTGTTTTCCTTGTGACGCAGCAAAAAGGTCTTTTTTCAATAACTGATTAACATAAAAATTATGTGCTGATGGCCATTTTTATTGCGAAATTTAAACAGATTTATTTTATTTTATGTCACGACAGATATGATACTTTTTAGATTTAAATTGGATAAGATGTAGTCTAAAAATAAATGCTGAGCTATAAATATAAGCAGTGTTAATAAACTAACCAAATTATGCCGTCAAAGAGTGTTACCACTGTAACTTTCAAACAATATTACTAACTATGACCCTCTGTCTGTTTCAGAACCGGTGCAACCCTAGAACAACGCATCTCCTGGCTATCTAGCGGGGTGGTGTGCGTGCGAGGGGCGGGGGCAGCGGGGGCGGCGGGGGGCTCTGAATTGCTGCGGCGGCTGGAGGAGGCCAGGGAGGTGTGTATATACTCAAACGTTCTCTCAATATATCCCCGAAGGGGTTGGCAGAGGTACTAATACTTCTGAACATCACTTTTCACTTGGTACACAGTGTACTCACGTGATAGTAGGCAGGCCTGTCGCCGTTTTGTACGAATACACTGTCAAATGACAAAGTACTTCTTGGACATGTTGGATGTCTCACAATGTTTTCTTCACCGTTAACAACTATGAGAAATAAACTACACATATGACTTTAGAAAAAAACGAATTGAATTTGAACCCTTAGGGCCTGTCCACATCACCACGGCACGACGTCGTCACCGTAGAACGGTGCCCGTCGCGTTGCCGTGTCGTGCACTCGCACGGTGTGGCAACGCCGCCGTGGAACGGTGCATCGGACGACTCGTAATCCGGTGACGCGGGTATGATATGATGCGCTCGATCAGTTGGTGTGTTATTGTCTTAGCTATTAGTTGCACGTGAATAAAATATGTCGGAAAACATAGATAATGATTTATTGATTTCACTTATTGAAGAACGTCCAGTACTTTGGGACAAAACAATAGATGATTTCAAGGACAAAAACTACAACGAGACTGCTATTTCGTCGGCAACGTGTAACTTTACGACGTCGTGACGTACATTTTTACGTTACGGCAACGTAATTTCCCACGTCACGGCAACGCGCCGCATCACGGCACCGCAACGTTCTACGTTGACGACGTCGTGCCGTGGTGATGTGGACAGGCCCTTACCACCTGCAAGATAAAAGGTATTCTACTCACTGAGCTATCACGGTTACGGTTGATTTATCACGGTATGTATATAATTATAATTAAAAATCTGTGACGCCTTTCAAATGATTTGTATTATTATTATTTAGCTTATAAAATCTACGTTTACTATTTATGTTGATTGTTTAGTGTTCCTTATTGTATGTGGGTGTAACTATGCTTTTTTCGTATGTAGCAATAAATAAATGTGTTCTTTCAGGTGGCAAGAGTACAGCGGACAGTACGAGCTGCCTTGTGCGCCTTACCAGCGGCCAGAGCGCCTGCTGCTGCCGCCGTAAGAAGACTGGATGATGCACTGCTTGATATCACGCAGGTAACATACACACCTCGAATGGGGGGGGGGGGAGTGGCAAGAGTACAGAGGAGAGTGCGAGCTGCCTTGTATGCATAGTGCATTCCACATGTATTATATAATGTAAATTATACTAACTTTAAAATGTAAATCGGCTGTTGTCGGTGGTCGGACACAAGTGTGCCACAAAAACCAACCAACTCACAATATGACACATTCAGTAGTTTCATAGACGAATCACACGGTATCAAATGTCTTGTACCATACTCTAAACAATAAAAATAAACAAATTCGTCTCTTACCTAAAAAATCGAAACATTACAGCTATACGAAGAATACGCAGACCGCTACAACCTATGGGAATGCAAGTTGGCCATTGTGCAATGCTCTGGCCACAATGATCGTCTGCTGGTAGAGAACATCTGGAGCAATATCCTGGCTGAGGCTGAAACTGCTGCCAGCAATCTGGCTAACCCTGATGAACGGATGAATTGTGTCCTCAGCAAACTTACCACGCTGGGCAAGGAGTATGTTAATACTGGACACTGTTTTCCTTTGTGTGAGTTGGATTAATTTTGGGTTTACTATCTTATGGTCATTAGTTGAGATTGAGTTAGCACCTGGCGTTTATGTCAATAGTAACTAACTTACACTTCTTCTTCTTATTACCTCACCGTTTACAGCCCTTAACAAATTCCCCATATTAGAGAAGCGTATAAACAAAAGGTGTATTTAAGACATGCAATATAATTTCATATTCCAGATTTCATCGTACGCCAACTTGAGATCACAAGTTGTAAGTTGAGAGCTGACAAACGGATGGTGTTTAACACAGTCCTTAGTATAGGAGTTTCTTTGGAGCAAGTATTGGATATCTATATCAAGTGAGTACCTCAATGCTATATCTCTTTAATTTAAAAAATACTTTTTATTTTATAAGATAAGAAATAAGTATTTAAAAGGACACAAAGACCCTGAATTTTTAAATAAGACTTAAAAATTTGGATAAATTGTATATATGTTGTTCATTTAAATAAACACTTCCAATATAAAGTGGTTTGTACAAAATACAATTAAACCGCAAACGAATATTGTATTTCGTACAAACACTATGATAATGGTAACTCTCTTTATCTTTTCCCCTGTCCACTACAAAAACCTTCCCAAACATCTCCAACTTCCATCTACCCAACATACTAATGCAACACGGTATCCTCAGACTGGTGAGCGTAAACGAGCGCGTGTGGCTATCGCACGGCGACGAAGGTCACGTGTGCGGCGCCGCGGCCAGTCTGCTGGAGCGCGCGCCGCAGCTAGTGTGCGCGCTGCCACCCGCGCCGCGCCGCCGAGCTCTGCAACGCTGCAAGGACCTGCATGAGGCCACGCTGTCCGCTGCGCAGGTAAATACCTACAAAATGACAGAAAATAACTAGGTTGGCATAGAAGCTCCGCATACCGGAAATTGGAGCTATTGGTTTCTTATAGAGTTATATGGGAAACTTCTAGGGAGATTATTCCTCGATGGTAACATTTTTCGAAAAAACTCTCCGTCACGACCTTGTACTCGATGCGTATATGACCATCATGCAAAGTTTGGTAGAGATCGGTCCAGCTTGAATGTCAGAAAACTAAATACAAAAGTGAGGAGTCAATGGATGCTGAAAAATAATACAAAAATGTTAATAACACTAGGACGCGCGCTCGTATTATAATAATTATGAACTTTGAATGAATGCATGAGTTATAATGGAAGGTTAATTAGCGTACGAGACAAAGCCTTACATCAGATTTATACCATATTCAAGTTGTTTACTACGAATGTTGACATTGTTATATACCTAAGAAACAATGAATTTTTCCACTAAATTCTGCTTTAGAACTTAATGTTTTCTACAATATCATCACATTATCTATGTTATAAAATATGATTCGGCTAACTAATAGAAACTACTCAATATATTTGCATATAACTTACAAATAAATTTATTTATTTTATTTATTTATTTACAAAAACATAAACATAACAGATATAAACCTAATTCGTTCGTTCTGTTTCAGGCAAGACCGAATACTCAGAGACTGATTGACAGACTTTCTGTGGCGCAAGGACATCTAGATCGTCTCGATTAATAATTTTATAATAATTAGTTATTCTAATGATTTGTGCCTGTTATAATAATTTGAACAAGGTATTTTTTTAAATAAAAATATTGTGAGTGTAAATTTGGTATAATAATTGCAAAAGTCTTGGGTAATTTTCATACATTTTCAATTACGTTTTTGAATCATCATTTTTACAAACTTTTTAAGAAACAGTGTTAAAATAAGAAAATAAGTGTTACAACGATAAACTTTTGTAAATATTAAATTTTCAAATTAAAAATATTCTCTTTTAATTTTCAATACCTACCTATACCATCTACTATAAATCCCGAAACGGGTGGCTACAGTTTTAGAATCAGAAATGCCTCAGCCACTTTTGAAGAGAAAAGATTTTAGAATGAAGGATTTGTAATGATGCGTCTCCAGAGAGACAGACAGACATCGCCCCACGATCACTTTATTAGCACCAAAAATGTAAGTCTTCACTTACGACACTTACGAGAAGAAAAGGATTAGTGATATACTAAGCCGTTAAGAAAAACTAAAGGTTTGAGTTGAGTCGCTGATTAATATTTAAATACTCATAGATGTAGTGATACATAGTGATATACATCGTTACATCAATCGATACATCGTTTTAGTGTCAGAACCATGACTCGACCCGAACGGCTACCTCAGATAAATAGTCATGTGTGAATATAACATCCACGTCCTTGGATTGAGCGAGACAAGATGGAATGGTTTTGGTGAGGAAGTTGCTGACTTTGGCTACACACTTCTGTATAGTGGCAAAGAGGATGTGGACGCAAGTAGAGAATATGGAGTTGGCCTGCTTCTCAGTCGATGTGCAAAAAAGAGTCTGTTAACCTGGACACCTGTGTCAGGACGAATCATAACAGCCTGATTTGACTCACGAGCACGCAAGATAAGCGTAATCCAGTGCTACGCTACGACAAACTCAGCCACAGATGATGTGAAAGCAGCTTTTTATGAGCAGCTCGAGGCTCACTGAGGAAGATCCGAAAACAGGACATCGCTTTCTTGATAGGTGACTTTAACGCGAAGCTAGGCAATGATAATGAAAGAAGAGAACACTATATGGGTACTCAAGGCGCCATCGGAAACATAAACGAGAACGGAGATCTTTTCCGTGACTTGTGTTCCGCAAGAAACCTCGTTATAGGAGAAACACTGTTTAAACACAAAGAGTGCCATAAAACAACATGGATTTCCCCTGATGCGGTGTAACTCGCAACCAGATTGATCATGTTGCGATCAGCCGCACATGGAGATACTTCCTGTTGGATGTTCGTAACCGACGTGGTGCCGACATAGACAGCGATCACCACCTAGTTGTTGCTGAGGTAAGGCTCAAGCTTTCCTACCCCCGCTGCAACTTCGAGAATATCTATAGAAGCTTTGAAGTCCAGAAACTCCGGACACCAGAAGGACGGGAAGAATTCCGATTGTCTCTCAGGAATCAGTCCGAACTTTTAGCATTAGAACGTTCGGAATTAGAAGATGAGCAAATTGAGGAAACTTGGGTCCGCGTTTGCTTTGCCTTCACAAAGGCCGGTGAAAAAGAATTTCCCCGAGGAGGGAAGACTGGATGTCCTCGGAGCTGTGGCAGCAAATAGAAGAAAGGCAAGGGATCAGGCTGTAATTCTTGTCAAGCACTGAGCCACAAACTACTAGCCTCCAGAAGGGCAAGCACGAGCCGTGTTTAAACTAGTTATCGCGTGGGATAAAGCAGCCATCTCTTACGTACTTACTTAGTATCGTATACTGCCATCTCATTCTAACCGTTATCGTGTCGATAAAATAGCGCTCGTGCTTGCCCAGCTGGAGCGCTACAATATCCTTCGCAAAAATATCAAAAGAATGTGGAGACGTGACCAACGCAGAGCCGCCGACGAACTAGCGGAACGTGCAAACACCGCGGCTCGCCACAAAGAGATGCGCCAGTTGTATGACATCACGCGCCGACTTAGCGGGTGCAGAGCACGTATGGCCAAAAAACCGCTTAAAGGTAGCGACGGTAGCCTCATATGTACCTCAAACGAACAGCTGCATAGATGGACTGAACACATGTATGAAAAGATTGATGAATATAAATGAAGCTCAATAGGTTTGCCAGGATTCTACAAAGTGGCGATCGATAGTCTCTCCCTACCCAAATGGGAACTAACGTTATGAGTATATGTATGTATGTGTAAAGGTCTAATACAAAGATTACTTATTTACTGTGAATGTAACTGTACTTAACTCTATACTCAACACTATAAATATCAAAACAGGGGTGGCTAGAGAAAAGAAAATTAAAGGTGATGGGTTTTTAGCCACAATCCCAAACTCATTAGCCATATCCGCCCCGTACAAAATCCGCGAGCAGTAAAGTGAGTTCTATTCTAAGCCGATAAGATACAGTGTGTATCGTACGGTTCTACTTTTAGGTGCCTAAAGTCGTAAATAAAATGATGTTGTTAAAACCAAGAACAAATTCATTGCCACATAACAAATTTATTTACTGACTATTTTGTACACAAGTCTATTACTAGAATCTTCGTAATGTAACAATTACAGCGGCTCCCGATTTATCACCTATTTTTTTGTCAATTAATTTTCGAAAATATTATGTTTATGTCCCTATAATACATAAAAGGGGTATCCAAAAGATAAATGATATTTCTAAGCTACATTTCAAAAGATTGGGAGATTAAGATTGTGAAAGTGTTTCAAATCCTATTGCTTGTGTTCAGCTGTAGCCTACAGGCTAAAACTAAATAGTACGATAAAAATGTTGTCTGTAAATTCGTTTTTTACGTAATAAAGTCCTAAGTATACAGTTAATATTATTGATTTTCAAAAAAATATAATCTATTTAGCGGTTAAAGTAATCCGAGTAGGTACTATTTCTATTTATTGTTCTCGTGGATCTTTTTATTTAGCAATAGTCCTTAAGTGTTTAACCGACTGCTTACAAGGAGTAAGTTTTTAAATTCATCAAAATTAATGTGGATGATTGAAAAAAGTCAGTGCAACGTTTTGAAAGATAAATTCACCACACTGAATTGCATTAGTGAAGCATTGGAATTGAAAGTCAGCAACGAATTCCACTTGTCATAATAAACAAACATATACTCACGGCCATAAATTCCTTGAAAGGGTAGCAAGAGCTGGGGAATTAGAAATTCCTCAGCCACTTCTGGAAGTTGCGTGGGGAAAAGATGGTGACATAAAGGTTGTTGATGATGGGTCTCCAACTGCATCGCCAAAAATCCCTTATAAGCCCCAATACCGTTAGTCACCTCTTAAGTACACCCACCTAAATAAATAGGGTAGCGCTTTTCTAAGCCTACATAGCTTATAATAAATGTATCCTTTATTCCCTGAATTAGTTACTGCTAGTTATTGGCGTGTAGTGCCACTATCTCTTTCTACCTACGGGTGTAGTAAGAGGCGACTAACGGTATGGGGCTTTATAAGTGGTTTTTGAGCGATTCGGTTGGAGACGCTATTGCTACTATCTTGTCCCCTACCAACTTCTAATTCAGGCTGGAAAGTTTCTAGCTTTAAAGCTCTGGCTACCCCATTTTGGGTATTAGTGGTGTTTGGGCAATGCGGTTGGAAAAGATACTTTAGCATTGCAACGATTGAGCTTGGATTTTATTATTGGTGGCACAAAATGCGAATACTTTTTCGGTGGGGTGGGGAGGGACACAAGCGATATTGGTACAAAAAAAACTTTATTTTCTTATGTCGTAGTACATGAAAATGTCATCTGGATCCGCCACTGCTCACAACTTAAATTCTAAAACGTTGTAAATATATATAGAATTTAATCGTGAGAGTCTATAAATAGCTTAGTGCTAAGAGCATTCAAATTATTTTATTATATATCGTAATATTTTGACTTTTAATAAAATAAATAAATGTATTGTGTGATAAACAATTGTGTTGATCTGGGCATTAGGAACCTGCCAGATGGGAAGTACCATTTATCCCGTACCATATAAGAGTTAGGGTACTGCTTTTCTCTCAGCCATATCCTCTAGTAAATATAGTGGAAGGATTTTATTTTGGTCCCAATTTATCAATCTCAACAAGTGCGGAAGTAATCTATAGATAAACACGTATCCTTGTAGTATGAGAAATAAGGACGTTTATTTTTAGGATATTTGTTTAATATTTGGTTTAGAGCAGACACTAAATTTGTTTGTTTACTCTTCTTATTAATCAAATATCACACGTCAGTAACTGATTTATTGGTTTACTTCTCTAATAAACTATATGGTCAGATGACAAAAAACATGTAATCAGAATGATAATTAAAATGTTTTAGTTCATGAAAACCTCGGGAGTCATAACATAAGTTTCACCGAATGTCACGAGTATTAGGAGCTATAGCTATATACTGCGCTAAGTTATATGCACCAATATGTTTTGTTCTACATTATTTTAATGAGGGTGGATGCAAATAACATCAATAACTAAAAAATCAAAGTACCTTCAAAGAAAATATGTTTCATATTAATAAGTTTAAGACATTAATTATAATCTGCTTCTCAAACTGATAAACCATTACGAAAGATTTTCGGTGAAACGTGATTCGCGCTAACGTCTTTCGAGCTGGCGGCTTTCGAATTCACGTACTTTCGAGCTGGCGTACCACTCAAATATTTTTTCGAGCTCGCGTGCGTCAAGCTCGCGACATTCGGTGAAACGTATGACTCCCGAAAACCTCATATGGGGATTATTACTAATAAATAAAGGAAAGAAAAATTTCGACACTAGCGGGGATCGAACCCGCGACCTCCGGGCCCCCGTCGCTCTGCCAATTGAATTTTTCGAAATTTTTCTTTCCTTTATTTATTAATCAGAATGATATTGAGGATATGATGAATCAATTATCGCGATTTTGCGTTTAATCTCTCAGACACAAGTCACAAACTTTTCCGGATTAAAAATTCGGTCTTTTAGCTATAAAGTATCTCGGGAATTAGATATATTTTGTATCCATATTTCTACACAAAATATAAGTCGATTAAAGAGCTTGTAAAGAATGAGTATGTATTTAATTTTGAATAAAATTGTGGCGATATAAAGTAAAGGAAATTGAAGTCTAATGGTCAAGTCTGAGTCAAATCCCACATTACCCGCCTGACTTACGCGTTACGCGTTAATAGCTCGATTCATGATAAAAAAAAAGTTAAATTGCATGTTTCGCAGTTGATGTTTTTTAATAATATTTCTAAAAAACAATCGGCAAATAAAATGGAAAATCGATGAAACATTTAAAATCGCAAAAGGCATGACTTTTTTAATTAAGTATATAATGAAATTAAACAGAAAAATTTTACTGATTCATCTTGGATTAAACTTATTAAATGTATTTCATGTTTCGATTAATTAGTAATTATTTCTGTAGTAGTATGAAAAATTCTTTGATTTTTATATTTTTCAATTAACTTTAGTGTGTTTTAACCTGTAAATCTGTGTTCGGAGAAGTATGCACTTTTCTGTACTCGTGCTAAGAAAATAAAACACCTTTATCCAACGCACAAAAAAGACATATGCACTGGCCATAGTTTTACTATCATCAGCCGACCATAAAAGTGTGAGGTCGTACGTCGAAAATGGTTGTGGGCATGCCCAATTTCCCGCGCTTAAAGGCGTTTGGACACCTTTTGTTTATGTACATTATGTTATAGTGTCTGTCTGTGTATATGTCACAGGCATTTTGATCCCAATTACATGACAACAGCGGTGACACTAAATATTTATCAAAAAATATAGTAATAATTTAAATGGGGGTCTAAAAAAATATCTTTTAGGTTTTAAGAATCATTATTTCTCTTAGACAAACGTCTCGAACCAAGAGTGTTATATACAATCAATATACATATACAATAATATTTTTAATATTTCACGAAGTGCGTAGAGTCAAACTTAAATCGCTTTTAAATATAAGGTCACATTAATTCTAACGGCTACAAATTCCAAGAAGGCATCAAACATTAGCCCCGCCCCGGGACGGCACTCAGCTGCGCGGAACACCACAGCTACAGGGCCAGCAGAAACCAATTCTTTTGAAAAAAATACCCAAGAAGGGATAGCCAGAGTTTCAGAATGAGAAATTATTTAGCACTTTTTGAAAATGTTACTTGTGATGGGTGACCGCATCGCCTGATAATCAATAAAAATCCCGAATACCCTTAGTTGCTTCGTACGAAGAACCATGTAAGAAAATTGGTTTGTGCTATTTTAAGCCGGCATGCGGCACTGCAAAATATTATTTGCTAATGACATTTCCTCACTCCCATTTCTTGTAATTATATATCCCAGATCTGTACTTGCCTCTACCGAACCCTTCAAGGGTGATTGCATCTAGCAGTTGTTATTTGTTAATTTAAATCCCTATTTTGTTTGGTGTCCTTACCTCGCCTATATTTCCCTAACAATTATATTTCTGTAATATAGATATTTTCAGTAGTTAGTAGTAGTTCTACTGTAGCAAAAGAGTTTGCTTTTATGTTCGCGACAAGGGAAAACCTTCAACTAAGTTATTCTTGGGAAAACATCATGAGGCACCCATGAGGCTGAGTTGTACTTAGTCATGTGTCAGAGTATTCATACATAGATAGAACCACACTAGAAGCGTGAACATAATGTTATCGCGTTGGCAGTATTATGAGTATTGTTTATCATTATCACAATGTTCCAACCTAGACTACAAACATAAGGTTGTCGATTAATACTGACTGTAAAATGCACAATTTCTTTGTTTTGATATTTCGGGTGTGGTGATTCTGGCTAAGTTAGTAAGTGAGTATTTTTTATTCTTTACACTTTCTTCGTTTATAAAGTGCCTCAAAATGTTTTAATTGGTAAACTCCCCTTTATTCCTCTTCTTAAATAATGGATGTTTGTTGTCTGCATAGGTAAGTTGTCAAAATATATTTACGTTGGTAGATCTCTGAGGAATAAATATACCTAACATAATTAAACAAAGAATTGCAAAAAAGCCTAGCGTCTTTTATATGCTTGTGTCTTTTAGCAATAATTGATAACATTTTTGAAGCAAACTATCAAATAAACAAGTAAAAATGATAATTAAATCTATATATATAAAACAAAGTGGTGTTAGTTACACTATTTATAACTCGAGAACAGATGAACCGAGTTGGCTGAAAATTGTTAGAGAGGTAGCTTAGAACCAGGAAAAGGACATACGATATATATCATCATGCTAAATATCGTAGAGGGTAAGCAGTATAGAAAGAAAAGAAAGAAAGAAAAACATTTATTCACAACTAAAGTAAAAGTATAAAAACTTCACACCATCCATCCGTGCGAAGCCGGGGCGGACCACTAGTAAATATTTAAATCCGAATTACTCTGGATAAATCACACAGATCGAGTATTCCAGTACTTGGTAATTTAGTAATTAGGATATTGTGTTATGCTAGGGGTTGAGATATACTCTTCGATGATATTTACTATAAATTAATCATATTGAAAATAGAATGCCGTACCAGGAAACAAATTTTTGGCACCCGTATTTTCTGTCCAATTACAACAACTGCGGAGATTAATTTAGTAGTAGTTAAAGACTGCCAACCAGCTCTAGGCCAGAGTAGTGGTGCTAGAAATGGTGAGGCGACGAAGTTGTTTTTTTTTAAGTAATTAAGTTTAAAATATTTTTTTTAATCGTTTGTGGCATCACAACCAACGACGAAATGTATTCAATGCACATAAAATTCTCTCAAGTAATACGTTCAAATCATTTGGCCCAAGGAATGCGTAAACACAAAGTGAATAAAAAAACACTTTTGAGTATGAGGCGCCCTCTACGCACTAAATAAAAGATTCATATGAAATCCATATGTGCTGCTTTGAATTCTGAACAGCAATTACACTGCTCAATATTAATATAAGCATTATTGAGATCCATCCTTGAAACTTATAATTAGTGGGTATTGTGATTGTAGAATTCCAATGTATACTTGGTTGACGCATTGTATAATTAAAGTATTTAGACTTCCCGCGTTGACCACTCACATTAGCTCTTCTCTAGGAAGTTCTGTCGGAATCTAATATATCTAAATAAATGTTTATTAATACATACATACATACATATACTCGCAGGTGTAAATCCCGGAAAGTGGTAGCCAGAGCATCGAAATTATAATTCCTCAGTCACTTTTGGAAGTTAAGTGGAGTTAGGATTGAAAATAAAGGTTGTTAGTGATGGGTCTCCAACTGCATCGCCCAACAATCACTAACATACATGTTTTATTAATGATATGTTAAATATGTCTTAATGATATGTTTTATATCCAGAAAGTGCTAGAGTATGCAGAATAGGTCAGCACTAACTCATCTGTAATAGTTCTTAAGATCACGACATAAATTACACTACTTATATAACTACATCAAACATTTTCCAATTTAGGTTCTAAATACATCATTTTCATAACGCTCATTTTATACCACTTCAAACGGCCATAACTTTAATAAACCTTCGTCGTTTATGCAAATGCATAAAGTTAAAGTTTTATATCTTATTAAGTATATATAGGTATTATTAAATAGGTCCTAACAACATTCAATGCATGTGTAAATAAGAAAACTAATATACTATGTTCCCTGACAGTAACAAAGAGGTTTATGATCTAATTTGTTTACTCAGATCACACCTAGTTCCGGAATCTATATATATAAAACAAAGTGGTGTTAGTTACACTATTTATAACTCGAGAACAGATGAACCGAGTTGGCTGAAAATTGCTAGAGAGGTAGCTTGGAACCAGGAAAAGGACATAGAATATATATCATCATGCTAAATATCGTAGGGGGTAAGCAGTATAAAAACTTAACACCATCCGTGCGAAGCCGGGGCGGACCACTAGTTAGTATATAAAATAAGAATTTTATAAAATAGTATGTTATTTTAATGCATGGCCTTATTTCTCTAAACTATTTCAGGGTTATAGAGTATGTGGGAGTCAAAAATCATTATTTATATTTTTCCAAGGCTTCGCAAAACACATCATCGGTTTTGCGTTATTTGTGAGACATGGCATAGATAGTTAAGAGTATCGCTCACAATCAGATTTTTTAAACGTCTAAATTTTCCAAATAGTTGTATAATCTTGTATGTACTTGTGTAATTTTCCAAATAGTTGCAGGATTCCATTTTCATAATTCTTGTAAATTATTTTTCTTAAAACTCATGTTATGTATACCATTATTCTTGGCGTAGATTTTATAGCAAAAACATTTTATTCCAGACATACAACCGTGATAGCTCAGTAGGTAGAACACCGCTTATCGTGCAGAGGATGAGGGTTCAAATCCCGGGTCGGGCCTACACCAATTTGTCTTTTCTAGTCATATGTGTGGTCAATTTATCATGGTTGCTAAAACATCGTGAGGAAATTCGTACAAAAACGGCGATAGGCCTGCCCCCTATCACGAGCGTTAACTGTCCAAGCAAAACGTGGGTACTCTGAAAAGGGGTTAGTGAGTGACACTTCATTGGGGCAAACTTTACTGGGCCTTGTTCAATTAAACTGACAATCCGACATATATGTCAAAACCTGACAAATTGTCGGATTGTCAGGCTATGCTTGTTCAATAAAGATGGTAATTATGTCCGCCATTGACAGGTAAAATCGTGACAAATTGTCACTACACTAAACGCGTTCAATAAAACTAAGGAATTGTCGAAAGCCATTATTATTATTATTATTAGATGGGCGATAAGCGCCACGGGTTTCCGCACTGAGCCCGGCATGGCAAGCCATTGTGCGTGGACCAAGTGGTCATTTAATTCTCCCAACCTAATTCCGTCCAGAAGGCGAGTAGCTTATCCAGGTCAGCTGCTGCCTCTGGAAGCGACTTTATGGATCCTATCGTGTTAAAGCGAATGTCGGCTACCCCCGTGCATTCCTGGAGCACGTGAGCAACCGTTTCGTCAGCTTCCATGCACGCTCGGCACATGGGGCTGTCGGTAATGCCTATAGTGTACAAGTGTTTATTTAGTGTGGTGTGTCCTGTGAGTACTCCAGTCACTGTCCGCAGATCTTTCCTGCTTAGTCGCAGGGCGCGCCCGGTCAGCTTCCTGTCAAGGGTTGGCATGATTTCCTTCGACTGTCTGCAACCGGGCTCCTCCTGCCAGTGTATCTTGGAGAGGGAGTGAGTGCGTTCTATTAGCCATGCGCGAAGCTGACCATAGGGTAGGGGTATGATCGGTTCAGGACCATACAGATCCCTTGCCGAACCCCCCCTAGCCAATTCGTCAGCAGCGTCGTTATCCAAGGAGCCGCTGTGGCCCCTTATCCATTGTAGGGTTATAGTGTTATTCCGAGCTGCTTCCTCAAGAGCTCTGTGGCACTCCAGGACTAGCCCTGAGGTGAATTCACAGCGATCCAGAGCCTGCAGCACAGATGCACTGTCCGAGATGATTCTGATATGCATATCGGACACATCTCGGGCTTTGATTGCCATGGCCGCCTCGGTTATTCCAAGACACTCCGCTTGGAATACCGTGTTGTGTCGACCTAGGCTTTTGGAAATTTTAATATTGAGGTCTTGTGAATATACCCCGGCTCCAGTCCCTTGGTTGGTCTTGGAGCCGTCTGTGTATACACGCACCTCTTTAATATTGGAGTAGTCATGCTGTTCCTCTTCGAGTATAACAGTATAGTTGTGTTTGGTAATTATAGTTTTAGTTATCCTATCACAGGGCGCAGCAAGCAATGGCTGATATTGGATCGCCGTTGTGTGTATACTGGTGTGTAGGATTCTGGAGTCATTTCTAAGGTGCCCTGCATTTTTCAGCCTGAGTGAGGACATCGCCGCCTCTTGCTGTATGTGTAGGTGTAAGGGTGGCAGGTTCAGTAACGCCTGAAGAGCTGCAGTAGGTGCGGTTCTCATACAGCCTGTAATGGCCAGGCAGGCAAGCCGTTGCATCTTTTCCAGGTCAATTTGGGCTGTTATTAATTTGGTTCTCGGCCACCAGACCAGTGAGCCGTAGGTTATTACTGGTTTGATAATGATGGTATAAAGCCAGTGTACGATCTTAGGTTTGAGTCCCCAGTTCTTACCTAGTACCCTATTGCACTGCCATAGCATAGCGCTGGCTTTCTTAATTATGTTATCTAAATGAGGTTTCCAGCTAAGCTTATCATCTAGGGTTATTCCTAGATACTTAACTGTTTTTGAGAGAGTGAGTTCAGTTCCAAAAAGTTTTGGAAGTTCAAAAGGGGGGAGCTTTCTTTTGTGAGTGAAAAGTATAAGTTCAGTCTTTTTGGGATTTCTTTTAGGTCGTATTCGTTGCACCATGTCTCCACAACTCGCAATGCTTGACCCATTTTTTTGCAGAGCATGTTTACATGGTTTCCATTTAAGAGAATTGTGAGATCGTCAGCGTAGCCTACCGTTAGGTAGGATAAGTCATTGAGTCTCTTAAGTAGGGAGTCGACCACCATGTTCCATAAGAGTGGGGAGAGGACCCCCCCTTGGGGGCAGCCTCTCGTCACAATGGCTCTGGTGGTGTCATTTACAGTTACTTGCACCGCTCTAAGTCTCAACATGTTAACAATCCAACCCCTGAGTGTGGAATTGACACGGAAATCTTTCAGAGTTTTGTCGATACAAGGTATGCTGGTTTTATCGAAGGCACCTTCAATGTCTATGAAGGTGCCTAGTGTGGACAACTTTGAGTTGAGTGCACATTCTATTTTAGATATTACATTGTGCAACGCAGTCTCAGTTGATTTATCTTTGGTATAGGCATGTTGATGTGTATGGAGGGGTTTTTTCGTAAGTGATTTTTCTCTTATACATCTGTCACAGAGTCTTTCCAGAGTTTTTAAGAGAAAGGATGTAAGGCTAATGGGTCTAAAGGATTTCGGGTCGGTATAGTCCGACTTACCAGGTTTAGGTATGAAAGTTACTTTAACTTCACGCCATGCTATCGGTACATATCTGTATGCGATGCATGATTGGTAGATTTTGACCAGCCAGGAAGACAGGATGTCTCTCGCCCACTGTAGTAAAGCAGGGAAGATCCCATCTAGGCCTGGTGATTTGAAGGGGTTGAAAGACTTTATCGCCCATTCAATCTGGTCTTTAGTGACAAGCTCTTGTGCGAAGAGCCAGTCCGCTTCATTGGGGTAGATGTTCTGCTCCTCATTCCAGTTTGCATCATCTGTATGATGACAATCTGGGAAGTGGCAGTCTAGGAGCATTTTATGTGTTTCTGTATCTGTCGTAGTATATGTGTTATCAGGTTTTTTAAGCGGGCCTACAGCGGGATTACTATTGGTAGACAGAATTTTCCGTACCCTCGCCGCTTTATTGTTAGATTCAATTGATCCACAAAACTTTCGCCAGGCTTGCCTTTTGCGAGATCGAATACGTTTTTTGTAGGTGGCTAGCATGCATTTATAGTTGTCTCAGTCTATAGGTAGCCTGGAATTTTTTGCTTTATTAAAGAGTCTGCGTAGTTCACCGCGCATTTTTTCCAACTCAGGGCTCCACCACCTACTGGTTTCTTTCCCTGGAATTGTTGGTTGTTTAAGCGGGCAGGTGGATTCAAAAGAGTCCATTATAGCTGCGGTGACCATTTTAAGGTTACTTTCGATATGTGTTGGGCCATCCGTGTTTTCATTGGTGAGTGTGTTAAGTTTAGTCTTTAAGAGAGATCTGTAAGAGAGAACGTTTGTGACTCGTGGGTTACGTTTTGGGGGGGGTAGTGTGTAGTCGCTAGCTAGGTTGAAGCATATCCGCCGATGGTCAGCGCAACTTAGCTCCTTTGACACATGCCAATTGGAGACTAAATGTGAGGCTCCATTGCTAACTAGAGTGATATCGACTATAGTTTGGCCTCTGGATGTGACCCAGGTGGGTTCTGATCCGATATTAGCTATGTTAAGGTTAGTAGAGAATAAATAGGTTGATAGTACCTTTCCTCTTTGGTTGGCCGCGTGGCAGCCCCACAGCGGGTGATGCGCATTGCGCATTCGCATCAGCTCCGATGATGAGCTCAGTACCGGACTGCTCACAGTACTGCACCAGCTCGGTCATTTCTTTGGGTGGGCAGTCGTCGTCACCAGGCATGTAGCAGGACGCTAGGACAACATCCTGGGTCTCCTTGCTAGCTGTGGTGATCTTGGTGGCTATCAGGTCTCTAGAACAGTATTGGATTAGTGGCATGCTTTGAACACATTTAGGAAGATAGATGCATGCTCTGGGGTTAATACATGTGGTGTCGTATAACAACTTACCTCCGATGTTGCTGAGACCACATATGCGGTTTGCCCTGATCCACGGCTCCTGGATCAGTGCAATGCTGTTGGGTGATGTATCCAGCACTGTGCGTAGGGTAGCCGTTGCCGCTTGACTGTGCTGGATATTGGTTTGGAGGATGGGAAGAACTTTAGGAGGGGGGAGCATCGCTAAGAACCTCCCCCTCTAGTTCCTCCTCCAGATCTAGTTCGGATAAAGCCCCGGGTGATGACGTTAGCATGGCCTCGTCCCAGGGTTCCGGGACGGATTCACCGCATGCTAGCCGGCCGAGCTTGTCCACGGTCTCTTGGAGAGCTTCCGGTTCCTCCACAGGCCTGCTGGTGGAGGGTTTCGGCTCATCCGGCCTTGGGATCGTGGTGGCTGGCTGGTTGCCAGAGGGCTCAGCGGATTCTTTGGTGTTGGGCGGTGTATCGCTTAGCTTCTTCCTCCCAACTATAAACTTCGCGTACACCGGCCCAAATCCAAAGGCGATTCGGCGGTCTCTAGCCATCAGTTTCTCCACCTCGTCCGGTGGTAGTCCCAATGTTAGGAGGGTGCCCTTCTTTTCCCCATCGACGGTGGTCGCCTTGTATAGGTGCCACTGTGGTATGTTATACCAACGGCCATTCTGCTTGCAAAGCAGAGTCTGCAGCCGTTTCAGTGGCCCCGTATACCTGGGGATGAAGAGGGCTATTCGGGTGCGGGTGGGGATATCAGCCTGGCTGACAACCCGGATCTTATCACCCGAGGGGAGCTTGACGGCGGATGCGAATTCCTGTATCCAGGTCAGCGCAAACTCGTCTTCGCACAATATGTGAAGCGTGCCCCCGGACAATTTTGGGCATCCTCGGAAGCTCGGCGCTACCGTGACGTCAGTGTCCACGGTATCGAAGACCTTCTCTTCTATAAGGTTCCCGAGATATTCGGCCTCTAAAGTGGTCAAGTCTCTCAGGGACGTTGAGGTGAGTGCCACTTCGAACCTGGAGCGATCTTCAGTGGCTTGGGCATATGTTTTCCCTCCCTTGGTGGTTTTTGCCCGTTTGGGCTCAACCATCTGGGCGGGGGACCTACTGTCATCCGGTCGGCCTCTCTTAGATGCCTCGTGAACCTTGGAGGGTCCCGATTCAGCTAAGGGGCGATTGGATTTGCTGGCACGTTTGCCGCGGCTCCCATGGGGTGCGTCGCGCCGGTGGCGGTTGTCTTCGGGCTCCTGTGCGGGGTTATTGCCGCCGGATCCCGCCCCCGACCCCCCAGCTCGCGGAGGTAAGTCCGCGCTCTGGGGTGATCGGGGGCGAGAGCTCGGCGCGCTAGGCTCTGCCGGTCCTGCATTCGGAGTCCGCCTGCGGATGAGCTGGCTCCCGTCCCCTCGCAAAGCTTGGGGGCGAGATCCATCTCCTCCGCCACAACCCACCTGGCTCTGTGACGGCCGCGCGACACCCCCCGCGAGCTCCGCAGCTTTACGGGCTTTGGTTGAGCGGCGGTAAGCGCCACTCTTACGGTTTCGATGGCGGGTTCTCCCCTGGTCGGGGCTGCTTTTGGAATTTCCGTTGTCTCGTCCCTGCGCGTGCGCAAAGCGCCCGCGTGGGTCGGTCAACGGCGATTTGGGGCGAGGCTTTCTAGCCTGCCTTAGGGGCACGGTTTCCCACGTGCCATAGAATTGGTCCCGGTTGCACGGTGGGGACCCTGCGGAAGACGTCATCGCCTCTTCGGTCTTCCTCTCCTCTTCTCTTCTACCTTCCTCCTCCAGCGAAACTTTGCCCCCCCCAGAATACGAGGGGCAGCCTGAACCCTGCAAGCAGGTTTCAGGGAGGGATTCCCGGTCCCGGTTGGGACACGTACCCTCCTGGGGTAGTATTTCTCTTTTGCGTTGCGCCATTTTTGGAAAGTTGGGGGGTTTTCGGCATAGGTTTTGGTTGACGCTTGCATCAGAGTGATGCAAAGCGCGTAACAGGCGGCAACGACGTGAACGATAACCATAGCCTTGCCCTGGAGGTTCAAAACCGACCCCTCCAGGACCATTCGCCAGCTTGGATAATTAAAATAAGTTTAACCCTCCAAAGCTAGGGAGGTCCTCAGTCTCGGTTGGCATAGGGCCTTAATATACATAAAACTAAACTAAAGATCTGAAAACCCCCCCGCCCTTGTCGAAAGCCATTGTCGAGTTCCATGTTAAGGGTCCTTGACAAATTTGTCACATTGTCACGACATATATGTCAATTCCTGACATATTTGTTTATTTTATGTAGTAGAATATCAAAATGTGGAAGGTAAAGAACAAATATATTTAATAACCGAATGATTTTTTGCTATCGGTTTATTTCCTTAGTCGCAAAATGGAAATGAACAACAAACTGACCATTTTGGGCCAAATATATGAAAATTGCAATATTCATACAAAGTTTTCATTATCTCTATTTTCCCTGCTCGACGTAAGCACCATCTCTTTGAACAAACGTTTTAAATTCCTCCAAATAAGTGCGTGACACACAGTACTTCACGTCATACGTCAGTTTTATTGAACAGGGCCCTGCGCCAGTCCGTACAATGTATTTTATTTATTCGTACTAGCGAATCGTGGAACCTTATACTTATATATATTTTTAAAAACAATTTAATCAATAAAATAACGGCAAATATTTTTATTTACAAGAAATAAAATACAGTAGACCC
Organism: Bedellia somnulentella; assembly: GCA_963576735.1. NCBI lineage: Eukaryota > Metazoa > Arthropoda > Insecta > Lepidoptera > Bedelliidae > Bedellia > Bedellia somnulentella. The sequence goes on along the minus strand of OY755173.1, from coordinate 4,616,444 downwards.
AGAAAACAAGTAAACATAGCACAATGAAATACTTGGAAACAACATTTTAAGATGAGAAAAGTTAATTTAATTTGACACACATAGCTTCTACAAAATCAAACCACAAAAGATAACAACTGCCACTAACCCATCATCGTGTGGCTACATCTCGGAAGTAGCTTATACACACAGAGGATGATTTTGACCAAAGTGTACTTTACATATATCAGTAAAAGTTCTGTCCCGCCTTATCTTAAATTCTTCAGTTGAATATGGTATATGATCACTGTGCTGGCGATACGAGTAGTCGTAATTTCTGTACTGTCTCGGAGTGTTCATGACGTCATACACAGTGTCATAACTGGACGCCGCCGCCGCAGCGACGTAGCAGACGTACAATATGACGACGAGTGACAGAATGACACGACGAGACATCGTGAAAATGATCGGAAGAATTAGAAAATTTTGTTGACACTATTACGAAGAGTTTCACTTTGAGAATGACTCTAATAGTCAGCTATGCCCCTATTTATTGATCTGACAGACCGTAAAATATCTGTAGATACTAGCCCTATAGGCCTGATGGTTTTGGCGAGGCATTTAATTAATTAAAAGCAGTTTGATTCACTTCACGGTGCATTAATCAAATTAAACCAGAAATTTTATAATTATTTACACATATAGAGAAATTATTGATTCAGTTGAAGTTTGGTTTACCATAAGGGAGCTCGTACTTTTTTTTTAGATTACACCTTAAGTTCAGAATAATAATAATTTTATTTCATAACTAGTGGATCGGCCCAGCTTTGCACGGGTAGCGTTGGTTTTTAAATATCCGAGGTTTCTTCAATCACTGCTCAAGCTTTGCAATATTTAGCGCTTTAATGAACGGTTCAATATCTCCGTTATTAAGCAAATTTTCAGGTTAAGTTGAAATTGAGTAAAACGCAATAAAGAATTTATAACAATCTAAAAAATAGGAAACCATCCCGCGATGTAGGATGCAACTAATAAGTAATATGTAGATTAGTAAGGATTTGGTTTTGGTCACGGGCGCGATGGCTTATTTCATGTATAATTTCGGTGTTTCTGTACCTATTTCTATGATTCTTTTTTTATTGAATAGGTAATAATGTTAACTTTTTATAATTAGAAATGAGTGAGAGTATTATAAACCAAAGAGTAAACAAATATAATCAGAATGCTCCGAACTGCTAAGCTATCAGGAGTTACACGTGTTATTGTGAGTCAACCATAAAAGATAGTCATATGCTGTTCCAGAATATTTTTAAACAATTTTATGAGGAATATTTCTATGTAATCTTAACCCATAAGGCTGCACACGCGACGGTAGTTTAAAAAATGAAGTAACTTTTCTTCCGTTTTTCAAATTTTCCCAAAATCCCCCTTCACTTCTCTGCTGAAAATTATACAATTACCTGCCCAGGAGTACGAAGAATAACTGTGCCAAGTTTCGTTAAAATCCGTCGAGTAGTTTTTGTGTCCATAAGGAATATACAACGCGACAGACAGACAGACAAATAAAGTACTGATTACATTTTTGGCATCAGTATCGATCACTAATCACCCCCTGATAGTTATTTTGAAAATATATTTCATGTACAGAATACAGAATTGACCTCTTTACAGATTTATTATAAGTAAGTATAGATGTAAAGATGGTTCTAACGCGTCTCTTCGATCATCTATATACCTATGCTTAACATAATTTCTATCCATTTTATTTTCTATATACGTACTTCTACAGTTATATGTTGAATTAAGAATATTCACACAGAACAATAATATAATAAAAAAATAAGAAGAGTGAAAAAGGGTAATGCGGTAAATGGAGCAATGAATAGTCTAATGATCAGTCAATCGGTGTCTGAAAAGGCCCGAATGGCTGTGCATGATGCTGTTCTTGTTCCTACGCTTATGTATGGAAGCGAATGTTGGGTGTGGCAGAAGAAGCATGAGAGCAGAGTGAATGCAGTAGAGATGAGGTCCCTCAGAAAAAAATTGTAATATTAGATTGTGTGACCGAGTGAGAAATAGTGTTATTCGTGAAAAGTGTGGTGTGAAAGATGATATTGTAAGAAAGATAGAAAAAGGAATGTTGAGATGGTTTGGGCACATAGAGAGGATGGATGATAGAAAATTGGTAAAAGGGATCTATAGAGCTAGTGTGGATGGTAATGTTAGTAGAGGACGACCACGGAGAACACACTTGGACCAAATTGAGAGTGTGCTCAAAAAGGCTGGCGTCCGAAGTTTGAAGAATAAAAGAGCATGTATGAAAAGATTGATGGATGTAAACGAAGCTAGAGAGGTTTGTCAGGATCGTACGAAGTGGCGATCGATAGTCTCTGCCTACCCCAATGGGAATTAATGGCGTGAGTATATGTATGTATGTATGTAACAATAATATAAATATACAAATGTTAAATTCCTTTAATTTTTTTTTTTCTACCATTTTTTTCCTATTGGATTGTATAGTGCTGTGTGCTCTCCCCATCAATCAACTCCTCCCTATCTTGACCAAGACCAGTCAATTGTGACCTGCTACTGCTGCTGCCGTGGCCAGTCCGAACAATACCTCCGAGACCCAACCAGCTGCCTCTCTTCTAAGTGCAATGCGCTTTGCCCACATTAGCAATTAAGTTTTGCGCCTCGTTGAGCTTTATTAATCGGTTGTTCTATGGTTTTTCTCGTTATGGATTCGGTATTTATTCCTGTCAACCGTGATAGCCCAGTGGGTAGATCACCACTTATCTTGCAGATGTAAGAGGTTTGAAACCCCAGGTCTTGTCTAAACCAATTTGTCTTTTCTAAAGTCCACAGTTAATTTATCATGGTATTTCACGGGAGGGAAATCATCGTGAGGAAACTCACATGGCTTAGTTGTACTTTGTCATGTGACAGTGTATTTCATACAAAACGGCCATAGGCCCGCCCCCTGTCACGTGAGTACACTTTCAAAGCAAAACGTAGGTACTCTGAACATCAGGTGTCAATGTCACATGATGTTCAGAAGTATCAGTACCTCTGCTCAACCCCTTCGGGGATATACGGCGTGAACGTTTTAGTTGGATTGAGTCATACCAAATAACGCAGGCATATATAAACTGCACACACTACTACCACAGGCGGGCAGATAGACGGACATGGCGACATGGGTTTGTTTTGGTTTCGCCATGTCTTTTATTTATTAATTGGTTTTACCAACCGTTTTTACAACAATACACACATTAAATATAAGACAAAGTGACAGAGTAGCTAATTGCAAAACCAATTATAGGTATGCACCACTTGCACATAATAATAAAATATTAAAACTACTAAATACTACACATTACCTATTTAAACATATAATTATACTAAAGAAACAGTTGTTAAAGAAAAAAATAAAAGATTAATGTTCGTAAAAGCGATTGAGTGCAGTTTTAAAAGTTGTCAATGAGTCAGCATGAATGTCGACAACAGAACAAGACGCCTTTAACAATTTACATAGTCTAGGAACAGGGGAATGGGTACCGTGGACAGTTCTGTGAAGAGGAGGGTGTAAGGGTGTTATCTTATATCTGGGATATCTGGAAGGAAAACTGAAACAGAATTTTGATAGTAACGAGGTGCAGTCAAGATTGCCCCTGATAATTTGTAAGGAAATATCAAATCCAAAAGTTTTAGTCGATAATTTAATGATGATAGTTTAAAATATGACATATAAACGCGATGTGTATGAATCAAACTTTGACGAGTTTGTATTAAACTTGTTTGAAAGATACCACATAAATCTTTTTTGTTCTATTCTTAGTGAATGGTTAGAGTAATAAGGTCTCCATACTACGCTGCAGTATTCGATTATAGACAAAAGAAGACTTCTGTAAAGGCATAGTGTTCTCATAGTAAATTTGCTATCAAGCGTAACACCAAGATCTCTAATTTCACTCACTTCCTCGAGAATATTGTTTCTTAACAACCTTATCATATCAAAATATTGCGTGAAGTTTCTGAATTTAATATGCTATTTGCTGAAACTTTAAAATTTTAACTAAATAATAATTCCATTAAACTTAATCCGTATATTTTCTACAGATTCTTATTTAAATTCAAGTAAACTTGTTGGCCATGGCAACCATGGCTGGATGCGGCGCATTCTTATGCTAATTGATATTATAATTAAGAATTTGTTTTTAGCACCATAACCACCATAACCACCATAACGTATAATTTTATATGCTTTATAATTTGGCATATAAATTTTTCTTACAAACATGCGTGTATTTTGACTCAGAAGAGATTGCTCTTAAGTCATTACTACCCAGGTGGAATCAAATATTTCCCACGTATGACACACGAGAACTATTAGTCATCACAGTGCTGGGTTCCTTAAAGCCCTTACCTGGCGCTCGCTGAGAAGAGAACTCTGCACACTTGTATCACATTCATGCGCAGATCCAGCCAAATGGACCTACGACCTCACACTTAGGTCTGCTGATAGCATGATGATACTTACACTTCGGCCAAGAGATTTTTAGGTGCCTTTGCTCGCAACCTTTTTTGAGGGCTGGATACGCCCCTGATCACATTGAATTATAAAAATATCAGTCCATTCTACTGCCTATATTTCCTAAATGCTATGATTTCGAAAATGTTTGAGGTTTGCAAACAAAAATCCTTGGTCACTATAAGTTGAGAGAACGACAGTAAGTGAAATCAAATATTGTTAATGACAGTCATTATCGTTATTAACCACGCACGGCGCCAACAGTAGCCCCAAACCTTTAGTCCTACCTATAGGACGATATGGAAAGATCAGGTTACCTTGTTTCAACCAACACCACACGGCGATATCATGTATATATGGGTTAAATTATTTGCAATTGAAGCCTTAGCTGTGGAGTGTCATCTTAGAAATACTTAGAATACCACACATTTCTCCAGTGGGTGTCGACTGTCGCAACGTCCACTGCTGGAAATAGTTCTCTCCCAGGTCCGGTCCGGTCCGGTGTGCTGCCCTCATCCATCATCATCAGATTTAGGGAAATTTGGGTTTTTTAAATTAGTTATGTTATGACCCACAAATGGCTGTGTTGTAGTAAGTCATGTGACAGTGTATTCGTACAAAACGGCGACAGGCCTGCCCCCTATCACGTGAGTACACACACGTGATGTTCAGAAGTATTAGTACCTCTGCCAACCCCTTCCGGGATATTCGGCGTGAACCTTTATGCTATGTTATCTTGAATTAATTATGTACGATGTGGTTTTACAGAATTCATCTCATTTATTTCAAAAAGTGATAGAGGCATATCTATTTCTAAAGCTTTGACTACCCCTCCCTGGGATGTCTGTATGTTTATACACTTTTTAAAATCTCGCAGTTTGTAGACATTATACATAATAATCGGTGACCGCGGCAGCAGTAGGTGTGCCGAGTCGTCGGGCAAATATATCACGTAAGTGATTTAAAAATATCGTTGGTTAATCCCGATTATATCCCGATGCAATATATAATCCTGTATGTTTGTATGAAATCGAATTTTCATCGGCGTACATCTAAACAATATTGTTTACACCATTTTTATCCTTAAAGGCAGAAGTACCTACTAATTCCTCTGAAGATTATCGGCGTTTGTTTGTTGCCTGAAAAGCATATTCACATAATCAATGCTTTTAACGAATATACTGTATACGTGTATACCTGACTGTTTTATCCGACTACCTATTACGTACGACACGATATGACTTAAAAAAGACACAGAGAAGCTTTGTAACTTTAAAAAAACATAATTTTCTAGTCCATTTATCAAGAGAAGTTTTATATTATATTTAACATAAACATAAAACGTTATACGAACTTTTTTTTTCATAAATTTACAACAGATAAATTAAACGATGGAATTCATAATTTGAACCACTTCCAAATAATAAAAATAAAACACCATTATTCTTCTTTTAACTTATTGTAATAGGAACATAAATAATAATGTAAAATAATAAATCACAATTCTCCCACTCAAACAGCACAGAGCAAGATCTCACTAATAAGTACACAGCGGCTAATTAATTTTAAATAACCAATATCGCGTGTTCTACCAAAACAGTTTACCGCTACTTGGTACTTATGTATCGCTTCGATATAGATAAATTACTTTAAACTACTTTATACATTAGTAAGTGCAAATAGTGGCACAGTAGCTATGTCAAATAATATAATAATTGCACTTTTAAATACGAGCAGGTAACTGGCTTCTAACACCAACTATGAAAAACATTTAGTAATGATCATAAATATCGCATTAACACTAAGTCACTAAGTCTGAGCTACCATCGAAGTAGCGGTTAATTTATGTACAATAACTTATACAAATAAAGCACAAATAATCACAATCCTCATCGGCCCATCCTCATGATGTTGCGCCGCCGCAGCAGCCGCTCCAGTGCGTAGAACACGCGATCGCACCCTCACTGACACTGAGCAGTCGTGTGGCCAAAGTGGACCTTGCAAATGTCCTGCCAAGACCTTCCTTCTCTCGCTTCTTCGGTCGGATAAACTCTCTGTGCTCTGGGCTGGTAATAGCCGTAACTATTATAGTGTCTCGGCCGGCCGTTGATAGCGTCATAAATAGCGTCGAAGAAAGGCGCCGCGGTGACGCAGACGACGCACAATATCACGACGAGGGTCAGAATGAGATGACGAGACATCGCGGAAATGATCAGCTGATTTAGTTGGCAATGAGTTGGTGTCACTCGGAGTACTGGCTCGAGAGTGGTACGTTTGCTCAGCTGCCGCCTTATATATTGGCCTCGTAGTTCATCAGCAGATACGAGCCCTGCGTGCGCGCCCCGGGTTCATGGTCTGTGCGTAGCATTGGATTGATTAGCGGCAATTCACTGTTTCACGATACATTATTTGTCAACAAATTGAGTCAGTTTTTAAATTATTTACTCGATGAAGAGTTTATCAAGTCAGTTGAACTATGCGCTTGACATTGTACTTTTACTTGAGATATCATACATTTTCAATGATGTGTTTTATATTAATTATGCATTTTCCTCATACGCATGCAATTTTATTTTATAGTTCTTCAGATCCAAATATTATTTTATACCCACCTTCTTACACTCAATTCTAAAAATATAACGTAAAGTGGTTTATTGCCGTGTAAACATTATTTAATATAACTTATTTTTAATATTCCCAAAAGTCGTTTAAGAATCTTAGTCGTTGTTTTACTATATATTTCATTCAAGAAATTAAAAATCTAAATGGAAAAGATCCGTGAAAATTTACTTGAATATTATGCATTCTTACAATAGCCTGTTACCAGCAGTAGACGTTTATTTGCTGATGATGATGATGATTTACACCAATTAACATTCGATACATTTGTTTAATGTAGTTATTTTATTACTCTTGAAATATTCTATACTAGCTGACCCGACAAACTTCGTACTGTCAAATTTGCTTATGACATAGCTTAAGACGTTATTCCGGTACTCTTAGTTCAATCGGGCGTGGATATTTAATTGATCAAATTTTTCCGGGATAAAAAGTATCCTATGATACAATTTGGGTCATTATCTAGCATTCTGCCAAATTGTATTCATATACATTATGTACTTGAGGAGTCTTGTTGCCTCAAACACACAAACGTCTAAACTTTCACATTTATAATATGAATAGGATAAAAGGATAAATACGTCCATCAGATTAAATGAATGTAAAGTAAAGGGTTTTTCATTTAGAACTTTGTTTTTTAAAACACTAGTGCGAAATTTTTCTTTTGTTTGTTTCTTTTACACTTTTTATGTAGCGTCGGCGTTCCCTACCTCCGGATTTTTCACAAATTCGGAAGGCCACTTGTCTACCTTTACAGATAGAATGCAAATGTTGAGAACGCCTAACAATCACATAATTAGAATGTTTTGTTAATGAAAACCTCATGTGAGGATTATTTCTAATTGTAGCTCTGTAATATAATGGTGTTTCCTCCTCTCCATAAAGGGGTCAAAGAAGAAAGTTCATCGCAAAGCAGGCAGGCAGTGACGCGACTTAAGAAAACCTTAACTTAATTTCTTAGTTCCAACTAAACAATCTTGGTAGTTCAGTGAGATGGAAAGAGGTTTTCTTCAGATGCAAAAAGACATGGGCCGGAGACAAACTAATATTTTGTTCCTTATATCACAATATCTTTTGTTAATTTATCGAATTCACTAGTGGCTTCTGAAAACATAGTGAGAAAACTTACACGATTGAGTAATATTTCGTCAACAACAGCAAAATATGGTTACAGATGTTGTTCAAACAAAGTAATATGTCTCTAAAAGATACCTTTGCCATTTGTAAGGGAATACACGCCAAAAAATGATTCTATGTACTTTCCGAATGTAAGAGCTTAAATTGGACTTGTAGTAAAAGATCATTGAAGTTTCATCATCTACCATAACCAAAAGACGGCTTCTGATGGATATAGACCTTCCCTAAGTATATCATAATATATCTATGGGCCTCACCAAAAACATTCTCCAACACACAATCGGCTTCCTGCGACTTTCACGAAACTTGGTTGACCTTGCGGGAGGCCACTCCAGAACTTCGAGCCCCAACTTTCGTAATTTCTGCGTACAATGTACCCTGCCCATTGCTACTTCAGTTTTGCAACTCTTTGGACTATGTCAGTTACCACGGTTCTGCTACGAATCTCCTAATTGCAAATTTGATCGCTTAGCGAAATTCCTAACATTGCCCTCTATTTCCTCCAGGTGCCTAATAAGGTTCAGATAAACATAAATCATATATTACTGTCAATACTTTGGTTGGATACATGCTATCTAAGAAGGGAATTGACGTCCAACGACAAAGTTATAATTTCAACTACTCACGCTTAGATTAAAAGCACTCCTCGCAAAATACCTATGATGAATAACAATGAGCCGGTAACTGATGTAGATGCCATCATGTAACGTAAGATTGTCAAGTTCAAGTTGAACGCAGCACATTCACCTTACAAACGTTTTCCTTGAAATAAATGTGCTTCTAAGCATGTTATGTTATGTTATCTCAAGATTTTTTGAGGTTGTAATAAGTTGTCTGGATAAAGTAAAAACATCATTGCTCTACAAAATTTGTAAGGTGACTATAAAAATAGCTAAAATTGAATATTTATTTAATGTAGAATTCCTCCGTGGTCACGCGGTTAAGCGCTTGGCTTAGTTCGGAGGTCTCGGGTTCGTTCCCCGGGGGAGGGGGGGGGGGGGTAAACTCACAAATTTAATTTGTAAGATTTAATCCAGTATGGAAGGGTATTGCATGCTTGAATCCACTGATTATTCGAAAATTAAGATGATTCCGTGCTCGGAGGGCACGTTAAGCCTTCGGTCCCGACTACTATCACGGTAGTAGTCGTCAGCCTGCCAACCCGCAATTGGTCAGCGTGGTGGACTAAGGCCAAATCACCCTATATAGGGTAAGCTCAAGCCCCTCGGTGGGGACGTATATGGACTGTGAGGTGAGGAGAATTAAAAACTTCAGGGGCGAAAATACTTTTAGAACTAAAATGTAAGCATAGTTTGTGGTAACTTGTCTATACTTATAATATTATAAAGAGGAAAGGTTTGATTTTTTGTTTGTTTGTTTGTTTGAATTGAATAGGCTCCAAAACTACTGGACGGATTTGAAAAATTCTTTCACTGTTTTAATGCTACACTATTCCCGAGTGACATAGGCTATATTTAATTTTCAAAAAAATTAGGGATCCTTACGTAAACTTCAAAAATGTAACCCAAGGTGTTAAAGAAATACCAAAAAAAATCCTTACATCGCATGCGCTGCGAAAACTATTGAAAATAGAATAAAATTATGTACTACAATTTTATAGAACACATCATTATCTAAAAAAAATGCCCCGACAGCATGTCTCTAACTATTATAGTTATCTCACAACAAGCGTCATTATATAAAATTATTTAAAATTAAATTAAAATCCTGCTTTAGAAAGGGCTCTTTATTTGTACCTATCTAATCCTTATAAAAAACGTATATATTATTTCAGACTACTTCAATACCCTTATATTACTTTTTGAATTATTCAATTCGAACATTCCATTCGAAAGTTATCTCGAATTAAAAAAATTGATAAAACTCCGCTCGATTAGCTATGCATAGTAAGTTGTTGCAGGCGTCACGAAGGGGTACGGGAGGCTGCTTATCAAAGAGTTAAAGCAAAATTTAATTGTAGCGACTATTATCACTGGCCCAGTGCCCGGTCAATTAGCTCATATACCGAGGATACCGATGATCCCAACTGATCTGCCAATTCCATTTAAACGGCTACAATTTCCGGCTAAAACATTTTTTGCTTTAACAATTAATAAGTTCCAAGGCCAAACCTTCAAATTAGTAGGGATTGACCTGCGAAAGAATTGTTTTACTCACGGTCAACTGTACGTTGGCCTGTCGCGGGTGGGAGCTCCTGAACATCAATTTATTTTGCTGCCCCAAAATACAACAACGTCAAATATTGTTTACAGGGAAGCTCTAACTCTATAAATTGAATGGCTTTTGATGTAATTACTCATTATGAAAAATAAAAAAAATAAAAATATAAATACAAAAAAATATAACATACATACATACATATACTCACGGCTTTAAATCCCTAGAAGGGGTAGCCAGAGCTAAGGAATCAGAAATTCCTCAGCCACTTTTGGAAGTCTGCTGTGTAGTGTCGGCTTAGAATAGCACTACCCCATTTCTTCCGGTGGGTGTACGTAAGAGGCGACTAACGGTTTTGGGACTTACCGTTAGTCGCCTCTTACGTACACCCACCGGAAGAAATGGGGTAGTGCTATTCTTAGCCGACACTACACAGCAAAAAAATATAACATAGTTTAAAACTTAAAAAAAATATGTTAAAATAATAATACATGTAATAAAATGAAAAACAAAATGTTAATGATAATTCATGCCCGAGCGAAGCCGGGACGGGCTGCTAGTATTGTATAAACCGAAGAAATCTGAAATGAACCCTTCTTGGACAAATATACTCGTAAACAGATTTACGGATATTATTTATAACCCAAACTATTGCAATTGTCCCGTGACCGTCTTTTCGTACAAAGCTACGTTAAGAAAATCAATCTTTTAAAAAACTAAATGTCTATGTTCTTCAACGACAGTTTTACTACTGTTAATTTTACGAGATAGCATTATGTTGCACATACAAACAAAAGCTGGCAAAAGAGTTCACATGTAGGTTCGGTACAGCTGTTGGGGTGAAAGAGACATGAAATGCGTCATTTGTTCAGCGCTCTCGCTTTTGTAACCGAAACAGCCGGCATTAAAAAAAATACCAGAACCAGAAGGCATCACAAGAAAAAATTAGAATCCAAATAAATAAGAATTAATTATTATTTTGCATGCCCCAAGAATGCACCAATTGCACCCTTCGAAAATTGCAAAACGCAAGGTTTCGAAGGGCTTGCACAAGTAATTTACGACACTCACCTAACAATGGTCGGCCCCTACAATATATCTGAAGCCTATATTTAATGCCAATCTCGTTCCAACTTGCTGACGATGACGTAACGAGCACGCTTGCACTATCAACAAACACATTTGAAAAGTAAAGAAATTATGTTTAATTTTGAGCGTGGATAATATGTCTGCCCGTGGTGAAACTTTGAATAAGTATACATACATACATACATATACTCACGGCTATATATCCCTTAACGGGGTAGCCAGAGCTTTGGAATGAGAAATTCCTCAGCCACTTCTGGAAGTTGATTGGGGAAAAGATAGTAAAAATAAATGTTTTTGGTGACGGGTCTCCAGCCACATCGCCCAAAAATCACTTAAAAAGCCCCTTTACCCTTAGTCGACTCTTACGATCACCCACGGGTAGAAACGGGGTAGTGTTATTCTAAGCCGACACTTCACGGCGAATAAGTATACCCTTCTTAATTTATTTACTTTCCCGATTTCCAATCACATTTGATGGCTTTACTTTAAGTTCATTATTTACGTGACGTTACGTGATAGTTCAATAAACTATCACCTTATGCATATGTAAATATGAAACGAATAGAGAAGTTCTTCATAAGTAATTAAGAGTATAATATTTACTACAAATAAGCTAAAAAATGTTCAATTCCGCACATCTTGCATAAGTGCCTACTATCAATGTATGTGTTTAAAAAAATCACCTCCTAAATATTCATTTCGTCTTGGTATGTCCCAATATTCTACAGAAATATTAAAGCCATACAAATATATTGTCAAAATATCAAAGCTTTGTCGTAACGATAATAAACTCTGGTGTAACTGAAATGTAGAAATATGTGGTAATTCTGTGGGTAATGCTGTGGGAAAGAGTGCGGGGCAGTACGAACACCCTCCTGGAGGTTATTGCTGAAAGGGTGGATTGTCATATACAGGCTTACTGGATGTCCACTCATGTACATTGTAACTATTTATTAAAGTTCTACTAACATAGATACAAAGTCTTGTTTACTAATAAATATGTATGGATATTTTTATGTCTGAAATAAACTTTTTCATTCATTCATTCATTCAATGTGCAACACCAAACCATATACTGTATGAACTTTGAAATTAGTAGGAATGTATGAAGATATTTCAAATTTCAATTAAATATTTATACGACTAAATAGACGTTCTAGTCACGTTACAATAAAAAAAATACAATATAAGTAGGAGTACGAGTATGAAATAATTTATCATTCTGTTGTAATTTAATGTTTTGCACACATTGGAATTTCCGGTTGGTTTTAAATACTTTTTTATATTAAGTATATATAAAACTTTATTCAAGAATAATTAAAAATATTTACATAGACAATTTACAACCTAAATTAAAATATAAAACTAAATAAATACCTACTAAAGATGGAAAATTTCATGAAATTCATCGCTCTCGCAAAGCGGTATCGTGCCTAAAATACTGGCAGCATTTCCTCTTTGAATGGCTATGCTAATTCGTTGGCCGAGGTAGCTGCCAGCCCTAGGATCACCACTGACTTCCACTAGGCGGGCTGAGAGATCTTTTAAGAAAACCCGCGCCTCGTTGCCCCATGTGCCGAGAGTTTCAACGGCGAATGGAATAAAATGATAATCATTCAGTAATCCAGAATATTTTCGACGTTTGAAACTCTCGGCATTGGCTGCAGCAGCACCTGTTTGCGATGCCGACCCTGATAAATGGCAAGGCGCTAGGGTATCAACACACGTTGCATCCCATATTAACGCCCTGCCATTCCTCCAAGGCAACAAAGTCATACCGTCCGGTCTCTTGCCATCGTCCCGTATCAACCCAGGGGGTTCCAAAACAGCTGGTACATGGACGCTGACAAGAGCCCGACGGATGATATCGTTGAGGGCAGCATGGCGTGACAGGCGACCTGCACTGCGGGGGCACGAAAGACCGTGGTGACCCTGAAGATCGACTTGCACTCCACAGCGGCAGCGATGAATTTCATTGATTTGGGCACCAATTCTCAGACAGACCCCCAAACAAAAAGTAGACCTATCGAGAAGGGTACCAATCGCCTCAGATGGTAACGCATTCAACCAATAACCCGACTCAGGCTCTGCAGAAGCCATAAGACGAGCACGCTGTGCGGGGTCGGAAGCAGAATTCAAAAGGTTTAATTGAATCCGTCCGCACAGTATGTCATCCCATGACCTCTGGCTAGCCAATTTTGTCGGGATAGAAGAATTGGAACCAAGCATGGATATCCAAGCAATCTTGGCATCGCTCATTCCACTGACCTCGGCCTCACCTAAAGAGGGACTGATAATTTGATGGTATAGGGTCATAGTGGAATGCACAGATGACAAGAAAGCTGGTAAAGCCACATCGGATGTTTTGCGAATACCCAGGCCACCAAAACGAACTGGAAGGGAAGCCTGAGCCCAGCTGTTGTCATCGAATTTACAATTTAGGATTTTGCTTAAAGTATCTTGTATAATGTTGTCCAAATCATTTAATGCCGAAACATGCCTCCAGATGTCGCAACACCTTAATACATATGTAAATTTAGGAACAAACAAACAGAATTTAATTAGCGTGTAGGCCAAATGTGGATTGATAGTTTGCAGGCGTTCTGAAGATTGATTGAATTTTGAAATTTTATCTTTAACAAAACCGGGCACTGAATCCTCGTTCAGAGGGGCACCTAGAAGATGGAGCGAATCATCACTAAGGATTGTAATATTTGGGGCTATTTCATTGAATTTTTGTATAATCTGAGATTTATTTTCGTCTGTAAGGCTTTTATTTATATATAATTCGCATTTGTCAAAATTTAAATCAAGGCCAATAGAAGAAAAACTCAATTTTAAATTCTCAAGGTCTTTTAAAACTATGTTTGCATTTCCACCTAAGGTTCCATCGTCTAGGTACCACACATTGAACTTGGAGGCGAGAGATTCAATGAGTGGATGAATGGCTAGGCTGAATATTGCTGGCCCCAGGGGGTCACCTTGTTGGCAACCGACACACGATTTTATTAAATTTTGTTTATATAATAAATTTGAGGGTTTTTTATAGCTCTGCCAAACATAATTAAAAATTGAAGGTGCTTTTTCTTTCACTTGAGCCAACAAGGCGGCCCGATCTACTGAATTGAATGCGTTTTTCACATCCACCTTCAAAAGGACTTCGCCGGCGCCATGTGCGATGTACGTCCGAGCCGAATGAACCGCGGCTTCACAACCACCGCGTGTGCCAAACCCCAGTTGTACTGGTTCAAAGTATGTTCTTAAATCTACGAGAATATATTTACAACAAATTTTTGACACGACGCGGCGAATTGTGTTACCGACAGCAATCGGTCGTATCCCTCCATCTTTTTTTTTTTAAAGCGCATAGATTCGCACCATATAACAAATCCAATATATCGTCACAGACAAGGCCAGACAACATAAGGTTTACTAAGCGGGTCAACTGTCCAAGTAACGTATCCCTGTGCTCCCCGCCGGCCCCACACAGAAGATCTTTGAGATGTTGTGGTGTGAGACCATCGAGGCCACCTGCAGACCCGTTCTTAAAGGACAGTATCGCCGCCAGCGTATCCTGTGCCGTCGCCTCGGGTGTGACGCTATATTGGTTTGGAGCATCTGGCAAGTTGATGTCACTCCTTGAAGGCGGATGCTTAGCCTGAAGCGATAGCAGCGTTTCTGACGTCTCTGGTGCTAAGGTATCGCTTGAAAATAATAATTGTGCAGCACCTCTGATATCTCCATCTGAAATTTTGTTTTTTATTTTACGGTTTATGTCGAAAGCTTGTTGTGGGTATTTTTTGATGATGGTTGTGTCCAAAGGAATTGAGCAATTATTTTTAATTGTCTGCGTAAGGGATAATTTAGAACTTTTTGGTGCGTGTAAAGTTTTGAAACAAAACAAGAATAGGTTTTTCCAGCTTTGAAAGTCATTGTTGTCAACCACGGCCTTTACAGCTTTGGTGAGTGATAATGTAACTGAATATCGGGCTCCTCGGGGTATTCTTTTAACTATGGGAATTGATGATTTTAATTTTGACAATAGTTTCCAAAATGATTGTGTATCTTCATGGGGGCTTGTATCAATTAAATCATTAAGAGATGGTGATGAATCTTGCAAAATTACTTGAGATGTAATGCGCTGATTGTGGCATTTTGATATGTGTATATTAAGCCCACGTTTTCCCTTAAAAAACCGTGGTTCACAACAATGAGGACATTTTTCTAACTGTGACGACACCGTAGCTCCAGTTTGAGAATTAGCACTCAAATCATCTATAGGCATACCAATAAAAAATCATATAAAAATAATATTATAAAATCTTCATGGACTTGTTTTCGTGTTGTTCTTTGCAGGGTTTTTTACTTTTCCGTCAATAGCTCAGCCGGTAAATGACAGTTTCTATGGAGATGGTAATAGTCGCCTAGGAGATTGTATAGTTGCCATGGAGATCCATAAACGAAAATACTGCGCAACTCAAATTGTTTATTTTCACTTGTCAATAAAATTTCACTATTTTGATTTTGACGAAAATATTTATGATGCTTGCCAAATATCCAACAAAAATTTATGTAGGTTCACTTCTCAGTTTTTAAAATATATTTTTATTTGTGTCAATTATCACAATTTACCGTGATATCATCAGAAATTAATAATTTTAGTGAGCACGATGTGTACGTGACCTAGTATCAATAGGCGATCAAATATTAAGTTGTATGTATATGAGACATATATGAATACACTGCACATCCAGAATATATAATGCCTTATTACAATATATAAAGCACTGATTATCTTAACTGATGATATCTATAGTTTTATAATAAAGAAATACAAAACTGGACGTGTTATTTATGCGTTTTCTTTTTATATTTCTTTGATTAGGGTACGGGAAAATTTGGTACGGCAGCCACTGATGTCAAGTAATAGCATTGGAATTGCACTCTATCAATCTCGAAACGTGACAATTGTTGTACGTATAACCGACACTCATCTATTTATAAGTATAAAATATTCGTTTTCTAAAGCCTAAATCAGACTAAGAAAGTGATCTTTACTATTATGCTATCTCTACATTGAACTTTGTGGCTTTTCATGCGCCGACTTCCTAGATATCACAACCATATCACTGCCTTGATTGTAAACAAAGATACGTTCACTTTGCCGACTTTCGATAGCTTTACCATTATAATTACATTGTATGTACTAAATTTATTCACAAAGTGGCTTTGATATATTTGAACGTGAGACTGGTAACCCGCTTTTGTTTCGACTCATACTAAAGATAGCATACGAATCCTTTAATAAGTTAATGTTCTTCAAAGCCGATACTACACAGCTTTTCAATCACTTTAGGACTAATCGATAACGCTCTACTTCCTTAAAGGAGGAATCCTTTCACAAGTTCTTCAGTTATCGGGAAATATCTGTTGTATTTCAGATATTTTATATTCTTCCAAACTGCGTTAAACGTTACGTATAATAAATGAAAATACGTATAGTAAATATGTTCAGAGTACCAAATTATTGCCTAAAAATTATTCACGTGATAGGGTGCAGGCCTATCGCCACTTTTTACGAATACGCTGTCGCATTCAGCCACATTTAAAAGGTTGATAGGGGAGAAGATGGTAGAAAACCTCCCGACACCGACCCCGCCGGTGAGGTCGTAGAACAGAACACTAAATTTAGATCCACACTAGACTCAAGATAGAGTCTCTTTTATTTTTATACTCACCCTATCCGACTTAGCTTAGGTACATTCCTTTGCCGCGCCAGGGCGGCCTTCAGCCTTCAGCCGACCGGCAACAAAAGTCTAGGTGACGCCGCATAGGCCGCAGGGCCAGCAGCACCTTAACGGGGGGGTTTTAGTCAGTAAAAGTCTCTCTTGAGTGGCGGGATATCCTTGGAGGATTTCCCCCCGGAATAAAAACGAAAAAAAAAGATGGTAGAAATGTAGGATCGTTGGGGATGGGTCTCCAACCGCATCGCCCAAAAACCACTTTAAAAAGCCCCATACCCTTAGTCGCCTCTTACGACACCCGTGGGTAGAAAGGAGTAGTGACATTCTAAGCCGGCACTACACGGCAAGTAATCTATAAATATGTATTATACACAATGGTAAGGGCCGTATACAGGATACGAACCCATGTCTGTCTACATGGAGACAATGTTCTTCCCATTTAACTATCAAGGTAAACTCAAGGAATTGCTTGTTGAAGAAATTAACGCCCGATTTCTGAATTGAGTATTCCAGCTGAGAACAACTTATGTATTGTTCTGTCGCATTGAAATCTGAACAACTGAATGAGACAGAACGATACCTAAGTTGTTCTCAGCTGGAATACTCAATTCAGAAATCGGGCGTATGATTCTGTATCTCAAACAGCTGGCAAGATTCGATGGCGTTATTTTTGTAGTAACGGATCGTGGAAAGAGGTTCCTGAAAGTTGTAACAAAGATATTATTATAAAATGCACTACGTAGGTACTTTGTTTCTATTACAGATACATATGATTCACAAACATTAAATGATTCATTGAAGTTTATTGGAACTAAGTACTCCGAGATTCTTGAATTCAAGTTTAAAGCTTATTTTGTTGTATGAAGTCTTTTACTAGTTATTTGTTAAATAAAGTAATATCGAGTATTGACCTCACGAAGATACCTTTCAATTTATTCTACTATCAAGTGAGTCCACTTGTTGTTTTTTTTAACTCCAGCTTCAAAATATTAGTTAGAAACCAGGGATTTAAGGGCTAAGTTTAGTTTCACTCTTGGTCCTTAGAATAATTTTAAGGAAATAAACTAATTCATTGCTGTGTAGTGTCGGCTTAGAATAGCAATACCCCATTTCTTCCGGTGGGTGTACGTAAGAGGCGACTAACGGTATTGGGGTAACGGATTTTTGGGCGATGCGGTTGGAGACCCATCACCAACAACCTTTATTTTACCATCCTTTCCCCACGCAACTTCCAAATGTGGCTGAGGAGTTTCTATTCCTTAAGTTCTGGGTTCCCCTTCATTTTCTTATAGCTGTGAGTATATGTATGTACTAATTCATTATTTAAAAGCCGCGTTGCGTAGCTGATGTTTAATATTCACAAAAAATATTAAACACAACACTTAACAAAAAAAACATTTGTACTTAAAGTAAGTATTGGATGCGTCTACGTGATAGAGGTTCTAATATTCACATAAACCATTAAAAACCGCTTTATGAATCGTTAAATGTTGGAGACCTCTTATTACAAATAAAATATGTCAAATCATGAAATTATCGTGATGACTATGACGTCGTGAATTTATGGTAAGTAAACTTAAATAAAAAATAAAAATAAAACCACAATACTACTGTAATTTCAAGTAGGAATATTGTTAACTTTTTCATTAAGAAGGAGTAATTATAATTTTAACGGGAATATGTTGTTATATCGCATATTTATAACGGCTTTAATCCTAAAAAGTATTACTAGCCAGTCACATTAAGTAGGAAAAAAGCTAACTTTAAGATACATTCAGATACGCATCAAACATCAACCACTTCAAAGCCCCAGTATCCTAAAATTCCTGAGTTGCTTCGTGAAGAAGGATGAAATATTGCAATGTTGTCAATACAACGCGATATCATCAAATCAAATATGCATGTTGGGGTCTTGTTTCTGTCAGCAAATTGATGCTTGAATGCTTGTTAATAAGTTTATGTTATAATCCTCTATGCAAATTTGTGATGAGCGTAGCAAGTAGTGCTTCAGCAATTATATTTTTTATAGTCTTGATAAAGAACACTTATTACTAAACAATGTCAATATTACTAACCGGTTTATAACAAAGGACCCCTACTCTGATTAAATTGAAGATGATTTTCTTTGTCTATTTGTGCAATCGCGTTTAAGTTTGTGTAAAGAACAAGAAGAAATATGCATTATTTATTTATGTACCGGTGCAGTTAGTCAATTTCAAGGGCGATATATGTTGTTGAAGATAATTAGATTCGAGCATGTAACAATTTTCATTAAATTACGATATAAACAGAAAAAAATGATTGAAGATTTTTTTAAGATTGAACTTTCAATAACGAGGGTGGAGTGATAAGTCTGGTAAACCTATATCTTCCCGTGGGTAATGTGCGGGGCGACGAAAGTTTGTTCGGCGAAGTGGCTGGAGATCTATTATCAAAATAATTTATTCTTACTATCTCCACTCTAGTCAACTTCCAAAGGTGACTGAATAATTTCCAATTCTAAAGCTACACCTTTTTAAGATTTATATAGGTAAGCATAGCATAGCTTAGAGATTTTTTCTATTACACAATAACTCATTTAATTCAGTAAAACTTAGATTATACCAGTCACATCAATGGTTTTGTAGTAAAAAAATCCCCTCATAATGACTCAACGCCAGACCTACTTGTTTAATAATGGCCACATACCTCAGTATTGTATTGTCCACCTGGTACGTGGAATATATAATACATCATATACATTTACAAGTCTTTACTTTACTTGATTCAACGGTATAGCTAGGGATATATGGTGAAATATATAATGTATTTAGGCTACCTTTAAACGTTCATCAAAATCATTATGATTTAAGAATGAACCCTTTGATGAAGAAAGTTAGGCGATGAATTTCTAACATACAATACATATACTCACGGCTATAAATCCCTTAATGGGGTAGCCAGAGCTTTGGAATGAGAAATTCCTCAGCCACTTTTGGAAGTTGATTGGGGAAAAGGTAGTAATAATATATAAATGTTTTTGGTGACGGGTCTCCAACCACATCGCCCAAAAATCACTTAAGAAGCCCCTATACCGTTAGTCGCCTCTTACGATCACCCACGGGTAGAAATGGGGAAGTGTTATTCTAAGCCGACACAACACGGCAAAATTTCTAAATTCCTTATAAACTTACTTCCAGACCTTTCTATCACATCATTTTGCATATGAAACTGATGACTGATTTGGCTGTGAAGTATAAAACAACATAGCTTGCATATGAGTGGCAAATTGAATATGTATTGGTTAAAGATTTATTAAAGAGTCAAAACATTTGTAGGCAATCCATTCCAATCAGATTAAGAATTAGGGCCGGAATACGAAAAAATAAGCGTAAGTTAAGTGTTGTGGTATACTATCCCCTTGTACTGCACATTTTGAGTGATGTCTTATTTGCCTAATTATCTGCTGAATGCAAACAGATATAAATAAGCAAATAATTATGTCTACGAAAATAAGGAAATGTAAGGGAAGCAAGAGATAGTCTCTGCCTACCCCAAATGGAATAATGGGCGTGAGTTTAAGTAACATACATACATACATATACTCACGGCTGAGGAATTTCTCATTCCAAAGCTCTGGCTACCCCGTTAAGGGATTTCTTAACGGGGTAGCCAGAGCTTTGGAATGAGAAATTCCTCAGCCACTTTTGGAAGTTGATGGGGAAAAGATGGTAATAATAAATGTTTTTGGTGACGGGTCTCCAACCACATCGCCCAGAAATCACTTAAAAAGCCCCTTTACCCTTAGTCGCCTCTTACGATCACCCACGGGTAGAAATGGGGTAAAATTATTCTAAGCCGACACTAGAGTTTAAGTAAGTAAGTAGTTATGTCTAAAATATTTATTTCTATAAAATAGTTACAGCCCCTCGGACCCATGCATACTGTAAATATCAGGGGAAATAACACGTGATCTTCATAAATACTACTTCTGCAACTCCTCAAGCAATTCATAGAACCAATCGTAAAAGATTATAACATTTCGCTTCCACAAATGGCGGCCAGCCTTGGCGCCAAATGGTAAGTGGTTGACAATGAACTTGCGAGGAACGGAACGCGGTGGTTTCCGACCGATGCTAACTAAGGTTCAAGGGTGGACGCCTACTCACTGCAATTGACGATTTTAACGAACCTGAACTTGAACTCTTTTGAAAAGAAGAAAGTTCAACATAAGTATAGCATTACCAGCTTGTCTGTCTCGCTGTAGAAGGGCTAAAAATAAATGTATTTATTTGCCTGAGATGTTTAGAAAAATTACTGTAGGTAGTGTGATTTTAAATTATTCCACTTGTTTAGGTTATTATTTTTTAAATTAATTATAAATGCCATGTTTCACATTTTTCTAATATTTATTTAGGTTCATTTAAGTTATTATAATTTATAGGTTGGATTTTTTATTTTAGTAATTTTTATTTTTTGTTGATTTTTAATACCATGTTTCACAATATTCCACTACTTTTTAACACTTATACAAATTAATATCATATCATAACAAATCACCTTCGCCATTATTAAATTATTATTTTCTATTGATACCTTCGTATAGGCTAGATAAAGCTTTTGGTAAATAACTTTATATTGTAGGTGGATTGCATTATCGAAATGATTGTTATTTACCTACTTTTCATCACCTCTGCTGTGTAGTGTCGGCATAGAATAGCACTACCCCATTTCTTCCGGTGGGTGTACGTAAGAGGCGACTAACGGTATTGGGGCTTTTAAGGGATTTTTGGGCGATGCGGTTGGAGACCCATCACCAACAACCTTTATTTTACCATCTTTTCCCCACGCAACTTCCAAAAGTGGCTGAGGAATTTCTGATTTCTTAGCTCTGGCTACCCCTTCTAGGGAATTACAGCCGTGAGTATATGTATGTATGTATGTATGTTTTCATCACCTCTTATCAACAAATCACAACATCGAAACTCTGACATTCGGTATCTGAAATAACATTAAAAATTTGCGAATGCATTATCTGACAAAAGTTCGTTTATATAATAATAATAATACAACGACATCCACTTAAAAAATACGCAATAGAAAAAACCGGTGTTTTTTTTCTAGTTTTACTTCTGTGCAGATTTTTGTATTTTTATTTGCAAGTTGGATGACATCTATACTAATATTATAAAGCTGAAGAGTTTGTTTGTTTCAACGCTAGGATCTTAGGAACTGGCCAATCAAATTGAAAATTTCTTTTTGTGTTGGATAGTCCATTTATTAAGGAAGGCTTTAGGCTATATATCATCACGCTGTGACTAATAAGAACAAAGAATTAGAGGTAAATGTTACAAAAACGGGGATAATTATTCATATTTTAAGGCTTCCGTTGTGTGTGCTGCGTAAACGGTTTAAGTTACACAAAAAGTATGTATTAAAGAATTATTCTTTTTTAAATGATCTAAAAAAATGTATAGGTCTGTATATGTCTATCTTTTAAGATTGACTCACTATAACCATTTTTATGGTAATAAAATTTGGTTGAAATTAAAGCATTATTGCTAATTATATGCCATAATATTTTATCAACATAATATTAACCCTTATCCAAATAAATGTGTTGTTGATTAAGAGTATTTAATTGTGAACAAAGCGGTCCTTGACATGACTCAATTTTAATTAACATCTTAGAAGATAATGCAATTTTAAAAATACTCCGCATCAAAATTTACACGCGAGGATGAAGTGCAAGACAAGATGGACTGACTGATTCAGAATCAATGCTCAGCCGAAACTACGAAAAACGCCTTTTTTCTCATCTAATGACAGAGACCCTCAACGGTTCAGTTAAATATTTCAGTTTGACGACGTGAAAGTCTACACTTTTCACAGTACGAAGTCTGTCGGGTCAGCTAGTATTGAATGATTAGCTTTGTCATAATTTTTAGGAAGTGGTAGTGGATATAGAATTTACGAGGAGATTAAAACCAAGGTTCAGAAATCATACGTGTGGCGCAACGGTATTTTAAGCTATGATCGCAATTCATATCGGTCAGCGCTGACCCTGTCGGGAACGAATGACTCATAATCGTAAATCATAAGACAAGTTATATACTATTGCTATCTTGAATTTTATGACCTTATAATTTTCGCGACTTCTTCCCAGTGAATCCTTTCCGGGTAATCCAGGGTCAGTTTGGCCTTCCCGTGGACAATCAGCGCATTGCAGTGACCCATTCCTAGATGTCGACCAGGAACTGAGCTAGTTCCGGGAATACTTACTGAGATACAAGGTGAACTGTCCAAATGGAATGATTATACAATTCTTAGTGTGCCGCATTATAGTATGAAAGAACATAAGTATTGAAGTCATTGCAAATTGTATAAAAATAAATACGAACTGTCGTTCCGAATAACGTTATTGTTATGTTACTTTCATTACAAAAAATATCTACATACATACATACACACACATACATATAATCACGGCTATAAATTCCTAAAATTGGTAACCATAACCACAGCTTCGGAATGATAAATTCCGCAGCCACTTTTGGACGTTTAGTGAGGAAAGGATTATAAAATAAAGGTTGTACCACCGTATCTACTGCTTGTTTATTTTATCTTCTCCTTGAAACACACGCTTGACATTCTGCTAAGATTAGTCTACGATTTTCAAGGTGTAACTGACCAGGTTTATTTATTTGCATAGCTTTATCGTCCTTTATATTTCCGATTCAATCAATTAAATTTAAGAGACCCATTAAACGATAGCTGAGTAAACGATTGCGGCAATGTAAGTGTTGCAATCAACTGGCGAAATCACGCAGTTAATTGGGCGCCTAGTCAGTTCATGAAACGGGAACATTCAATCACATTTCTAGTCTGTGGGTTAAATTAAAATGTTAAAATATAAACTTGAACGAGCGTCAAACCATTTGACTTATTGATTGGTTAGCCCGACCATTATGGCTGACATTGGCAGTCGGGTGATTGTAATTAAGTTAGGGTGACTACGAGTGATAACGAAAAATGAAACTGCTATGGTTAATTGTATTACAAATTAACCTGGTGGACTCCAAAAACAAGAATAAATTATTATCTATACATATGTTACGGACATACAGTAACAACAAGAAAAAAAATAAAAAATATTTATCTCAACATGAACTCAACTGCTTATTATCTTTTATGACAAAAATATTACGATTGATTGATTCTAAAACGCTTCTCTCCGCTCCGCTCTGCTCTGAATTTGAATAGGTACCTAGGTGAAAACCCTATCTAACCTTTTTTTTCTAATGTACATGAGAATAACCTATGTCAACACCTTGGCAAAAATATAGTTAGCTAGGCAGTTAGCAAATTTTCTAAATAGAATAAACGCATAGTCACTTTATTTACTTGTGCCTAACAAACCTTCTGTCAGATAATTAAGCGTTGCGTTCACTATACACCTGCCTGAAGTAAGCTCTTAAAATGAGAGCAGGCATTCAATGAATGGACTAAACACCCAATTAATTCAGTAATTTCACCGCTTAATTGCGACATAGTGTTTGATAGTTCTTATCAAACAAAGTATTTTAAGGTGTTGTGCAGTATTAGCTTAGGATATGACTATTTGGGTGGTTCTATTATAGAGTTAAAATTTTAAAAAAAAACCCAGAAGCGCGTAAATTTTACACCTAAGACGTATTTACGATAGTTATACTAGAATAAAATAACAACAGAGTTCAATATTTATTAATTTATTAAAAAAACTTAGCAAAACTTAAATTATACCCACACTGAATAAGCGTTTTTACACAGGAATGACGGAAAATAATTAAAAACTAGTGGATCGTCCCAGCTTCGCACGGGTAGCAATGTTTTTTTAAATATCTGAGGTTTGTTTCTTCAGTCACTACTCAAGCATTGTGAAATTCAGCGCAATGTTTTCAATTTATTAAATTTATAGCACTCCTTAAACAGTGTAGTTTGGTGATTTTTAATTGACGGTTTAATGAACGGTTCAGTATTTCCGTTTAATAGCAAATTTTGGAATAAAACGCTATGAAGTATTTATAACAATCTAAAAAATAAATAATTTCATTACGTGATGTAGGATGCAACTCCTGGTGCCATCTAGTATGTTATATGTAAATTAGTAACGATTCGGTTTTGGTCACGGGCGCGATGGCTTATTTTATGTATAATTTCGGTGTTTCTCTACCGATTTCTATAATTCTTTTTTTATTGAATAGGTAATAATGTTACCTTTTTTAAATTAGGGATGAGTGAGAGGTTTACAAACGTAAGAGTAAACAAATATAATCAGAATGTTCCGAACTGCTAAGCTATCAGAAATTACACGTGTTATTGTGAGTCAACCGTAAAAGATAGACATAAACTGTTGAAGATTTTTTTTTAGATAATTTTATGAAGAATATTTTCGTCATACATGATTTCTATGTAAGTTTAACCATTAAGGCTGCACACGCGACGGAAGCTTAAAAAATGGAGTAACTTCTCCCGTTTTCCCAAAATTTCCCAAAATTCCCCTTTACTACTCTACTGGAAAGTATACAAAAACCTGCCCAGGAGTATGGAGAATAATTGCACCAAGTTTCGTTAAAATCCGTCGAGTAGTTTTTGTTTCCATAAGGAACATACAAACCGACAGACAGACAGACAGACAGACAGACAGACAGACAGACAGACAGACAAAAATTTTACTGATTGCATTTTTGGCATCAGTATCGATCCCTAATCACCACCTGATAGTTATTTTGAAAATATGTTTCATGTACAGAATTGACCTCTCTACAGATTTATTATAAGTATAGATAGATAAAACCGTAAACTCTCTTCAATAGAACAAAGACTTATGAAATTAAAAGAATATAAAAATATAGAATAATATTACACAGAAATTACAATTATCTCACAGAAATGATCATTTTTTAGACGAAGCCTTAGATAGGAACTATGTTTTATTAGTAGGTAGTAATACTAATAAGTATCGCTTAAAATTGGAAAATAACAATCACATTTATTACTTAAGTTAATTATTTAAAAGTAACCAAAAAAAAAGTCTTTGCCATTAGAAAATATCTTCGTCAGAAGAATCATCGTTACTTTTTTGTTTAGCTGGAAATAAAGTTTTCGGCCCAGAACAGAAGGTTTTTCTGGTGTAGTAACATTCGAAGAGGATGAAGAATCACACCAGCGGTAAAAGGATTTACGCACATTTAAGAACTTATTCACATCACATACGGAAGAAGATTCACCATGAAGAATCAGGTGATCCGTTAACTGATATCGGTGGTGTTGGTAAAGATCGTTGCCATGGTAGTTGTGCTAGAAGTGCAACGCGCAACTATATGCTGGCTCCGTTTCTCTGCCTCTGTAACAGTCTTCTTCTATGTGTTTCCCATCGCAGAAAGACTGGAACAAAACCTCCTAAATATTTACACTGTATAAAATATTGCGTCTTACATTTCGGTACAAATCGGTTTTAATTTAAACGTATTTTATGGGTTTTAGATTAAGGTAGATTGAGCTTAGAATTAAAAATAGATTTAAGTAGAAAAAATACGTTTATTTGCCTAAATTAATCATTTATGGGAGCAGAATATTTTTTGTGTATATGCTACTACACAGAAATGAAATATACAGAAATCACGAATTAAAAGTTGGAACGAAGCCGATGCTACATTTTTTGGTTAAATTGACAATTCAATGCTGTCTACTTTTCGCATTCGTACTGTGCGGACGCTTTGAACGGTAACACGCGTATCGTACGTTCTCTTTTTTTTTTTTAAAATGACGCAAACAGTTAAGTGTAATTCGTGTAACATAGTGGTGGATGAACTTTTATCATATATCCAGAATAAAATATCGGTTATCGATGAAGACACTCTGGTGCGAGTTTGTACTACGTCATTTTCTAGTGAAGATATTAAACAATCGAAGTCACTATTGTTTGATTCCATACCAACCAAGAAGATAAACATCAAACGTAAAAATAAAGGCAAGGAGCAGCGGGATCTATCAGACATTATTGATTTATTTAAATCAACGGAACCAGACGTGATCCCTGTTTTCGTGGCCCGGCAACTGGAGAAGCTACCGCCTATTCTTTTCGATCACTTGGATTGTACTAAATTGTTAAAAGATCTACTCAAGATTCAGAATGAATTAGCTATAATCAAAGTGAACTATGTGACACAAAGTCAGTTAAGTGAATGTAAAACCGAGTTAATGCAAGCGAAGTTTGATTCCCTAGCTCAAGTACCTCTACAGAAAGTGAACTTAAAACGAGGTGCCTGGCTCTATGATGATAGTGGGCCGGTGGGATTATCGGATTTTAATAACTCAATAGAAAATGTATGCTCTAAAGAATCCTTAACGACGAAGACGAATATGAACCAAAGTCCGAAATTTAGAAATATATTGGGGGTGGATCTAAATAAGTCACCTCAACGGTCACCGACCCCAACCGTCGTCGGCGCGGGGAAAGGCGCGGGTGGCGTCGACCAAACTACTTTTGCGAAGGAGGGGCGGAGTGGTCATGTTATTTCACACCAAGCATTACCGAACTCGGCCGAACATGAAACATTGCATAAATGTATTGATAAGGCGTTAATTATATCGAATACAAATATGAATAATGACGGCTGGCAGGTTATTACCAAGCGTAAAAAGTCACAGTATCGTTATCGAGGGGTATCAGGAGCTTGTGAAGATAATCTAGGTAACTTCAAAGCGGCTGTGAAAAAAGTACCGATATTTATAACGAAAGTACACAAAGATACTTTAGAATGTGATATTAAGAACTATATACTACGCAAGACTAATGAGAACATTGATTTGGAAATGATTTCGACAAAACACGCAAATGATTATAATTCCTACAAGTTTTTTGTACCGGAACATAAAATTAATACATTTTTAGATGATAAGCTGTGGCCGCAAGGCATTCTATTTCGTCGGTTTGTAAACTTTAAGCCAAGACGATACGATTCGTCCGTAAAGACAACAATTACGAACAATAATAACATTGTTACGGCCACACAACACCATAAACAATGACAGCCGCCGATGAGAATGTGTTATTATGCAGTTTGGTATCTTTCAACTGCAAAAACGTGAAGCGCTCAGTAGAAGATATTAGGGAATTATGTCGTAGTACGCACATAATTGCAATTCAAGAGCATTGGTTGTTGCCAGATGAAATTGACTATCTCAACTGCATCGATGACGGCTTTGCCTATACGGGTGTATCGGCGGTGGACACGACGGCGGGGATGCTGCGCGGCCGACCCTACGGTGGCGTGGCGTTGTTGTGGAAAAAGAGTATCTTTCAAAATGTTACAGTGGTGCAGTGCAATAACCCGCGTATCTGTGCGATAAAAATAGTCATTGGCCAGAGATCTTTCTTAGTGTTTAGTGTGTACATGCCTACGGATAAAACGGCAAATTTATCGGAATTTACGGATTGCCTAGGTGCGCTAAATGCTATTGTGAACAGTGAAGGTACAGAGTCTGTTTATATGCTGGGAGATTTCAACGCACACCCCGGTGAGCAATTTTATTATGAACTAACTAACTTTTGTAACGATTTTGAGTGGGCATGTGCCGACGTAGTGAAATTGGGTGTATCCTCTAACTCGTACACTTTTGTTAGTGATGCGAATGGATGTTTGAGCTGGCTGGACCATTGCGTGGTTACGAAGTCAGCTTTGCAAACAGTTGTCAATGCCTATGTTAAGTATGAACCAGTCTGGTCTGACCACTTACCATTAGTTATTCAATGTGACATAAACATAATTAATACAAAAATATTGACATGTAATTTTAACGAATTTAATAGGATAAAATGGGGTAATAGAGAAAGCGATCAAATTGACATTTACAGTAATCTTTGCAATGATGGTTTAAAAAGAATAGATTTTCCTCAAGAATTTTCTAATTGTTGTGATAATAAATGTAATGATTTTAAACATAGACTTTATATTGATAAATTGTATAATAATATTATTGATGTTTTATGTAAGGCCGCAACTGATAGTTTTGTTAGTAGGGTGAGAAAGAAAAAGCAAATTATAGGGTGGAATAAACATGTAAGGGAAGCTCATGAGGTGGCTAGGGATAAATACAAAATATGGGTATTAAGTGGTAAGCATACAGAGGGTACTGCCTGGAATGAGATGCGAGAAAGTAGAAAAATGTTTAAGTCACGCGTCAAATGGTGTCAAAATAATGAAGATCAAATTAAAATGGATATTCTCGCATCTCACCATACTCGGCAAGACTTTCGTAGTTTTTGGAAATCAACAAATAAACTTAAACCTAAACAAAGCTTACCCATCAGTGTAAACGGACTTAGTAATGCTAAATGTATTGCTGAACTGTTCAAGGAACAATTCATTGTTAAGTCGCCAATAGGCAAAGCTCAGTCGACTATGGCCGAGGGCCTGGATGGACAGGAGATGAAGACCAGATTTACGGCTAAAGATGTTAAAATCTGCATTCAATCGATATCAAGAGGTAAGTCTCCTGGCCATGACAGCCTCAGTGTGGAACATCTCAAGTATGCTGGTGTTCACCTGCCCCGTGTACTTGCGATGTTTTACTCTTTATGCCTAAGTCACTCCTACATACCCGAGGATATGATGAGGACAGTAGTAGTCCCTATTGTCAAAAATAAAAATGGAGATGTGAGCGACAGGAATAACTACAGACCGATCTCTTTAGCGACGATAATGGCTAAAGTACTCGACAGTTTGCTTAATAAAGAACTTGATAGATATTTAAAAATACATGACAATCAGTTTGGATTCAAGGCTGGACTTTCAACTGAAACAGCAATCTTATGTCTTAAGCAAACTGTCAAGTACTATACTGGGCGTAATACACCTATTTATGCTTGTTTTCTCGATTTGTCGAAAGCATTTGACCTGGTTCATTACGATGTTTTATGGGATAAACTGTCAAACATATGTATGTCAGACGAAATTCTGGAAATTTTTAAATATTGGTATTTGAACCAGGTAAATGTTGTTCGATGGTCGGATGGGGTGTCTGAACCATATACGTTGGAGTGCGGATTGAGACAGGGGGGGCTAACTTCTCCAAGGCTCTTCAACCTATATGTGAATGCGCTAATAGAGGAACTGAGCAGCACTCACGTCGGATGCCACATTGATGACATTTGTATGAACAATTTTAGTTACGCTGATGACATGGTGCTGCTGAGTGCGTCGGTCTGTGGTTTGACAAAATTGATAAAAATATGTGAGAGCTATGCACTAAAACATGGTCTTGTATATAACGAGAAAAAGAGCGAATGCATGGTGTTTCAGGTCAAGGGTAGGGATTTAATAGAAATTCCGCAGATAAAACTAAATGGTAAAGTACTACAAAGAGTGTCTACATTTAAATATCTTGGTCATTTGGTCACCAGTGATCTGAAAGACGATGCAGACATCGAAAGAGAGCGGAGAGCGTTGTCTGTGAGGGCTAATATGCTTACCCGCAGATTTGACAGGTGTTCTAGAAACGTAAAGCTGACTCTGTTCAAATCTTACTGTACATCATTCTACACCAGCAGTCTGTGGGTGGCATACACGCAGAAGCAGTACAGCGCTCTTCGTGTTCAATACAATAATGCTTTCCGGGTGTTGATGGGACTGCCTCGATACTGTAGCGCATCAGGGATGTTCGCCGAGGCGGGGGTTGACTGTTTTTATGCAACCATGCGAAAGAGGTGCACATCCCTGGTGAGTAGGGTTCGGGCCAGTCCCAACACCATTCTGAGGGCATTTTCAGGTAGATTTGACTGTCAGTACATGAATCATTGCAGTATGATTCATTTACTGACTAAAATATAATATTTACGAGCTGATGTTTAATTTTTAATTGTAATTTTTAATTATTATTATTTTTGTTTAATTTAATTTATTTATTTTAATTAATTTTTAATTTAATTGTTTTGTATTTTATGTAATATGGATGTGACTTATCTGAAATAAACGTTTTATTATTATTATTATTATTAATGCAGGACTGTTTATATGCAATCAAATGCTAAAAAACTATAATAAATTAAAAAAAATACAAGTTTTCACTTACTTATTAGTTCTCTCAGTAGAAATGACGCAGTGACTTTTTAATACCCCAATTTCAAAACTTTTTCTTGCTTTTCGCCGAGCCGGTAAAATTTTATCTATACTTATAATAAATCTGTAGAGAGGTCAATTCTGTACATGAAATATATTTTCAAAATAACTATCAGGTGGTGATTAGGGATCGATACTGATGCCAAAAATGCAATCAGTAAAATTTTTGTCTGTCTGTCTGTCTGTCTGTCTGTCTGTCTGTCTGTCTGTCTGTCGGTTTGTATGTTCCTTATGGAAACAAAAACTACTCGACGGATTTTAACGAAACTTGGTACAATTATTCTCCATACTCTTGGGCAGGTTTTTGTATACTTTCCAGCAGAATAGTAAAGGGGAATTTTGGGAAATTTTGGGAAAACGGGAGAAGTTACTCCATTTTTTAAGCTTCCGTCGCGTGTGCAGCCTTAATGGTCAAAGTTACATAGAAATCACGTATCACGGAAATATTCTACATAAAATTATCTAAAAAAAATCCACAACAGTTTATGTCTATCTTTTACGGTTGACTCACAATAACACGTGTAATTCCTGATAGCTTAGCAGTTCGGAACATTCTGATTATATTTGTTGACTCTTACGTTTGTAAACCTCTCACTCATCCCTAATTTAAAAAAGGTAACATTATTACCTATTCAATAAAAAAAGAATCATAGAAATCGGTAGAGAAACACCGAAATTATACATAAAATAAGCCATCGCGCCCGTGACCAAAACCGAATCGTTACTAATTTACATATAACATACTAGATGGCGCCAGTAGTTACATCCTACAACACGTAATGATTTATTTTTTAGATTGTTATAAATACTTCATAGCGTTTTATTCCAAAATTTGCTATTAAACGGAAATACTGAACCGTTAATTAAAGCGCATTAAAAATCACCAAACTACACTGTTTAGGGAGTGCTATAAATTTAATAAATTGAAAACATTGCGCTGAATTTCACAATGCTTGAGCAGTGACTAAAGAAAGAAACCTCAGATATTTAAAAAACAACGCTACCCGTGCGAAGCTGGGACGATCCACTAGTAACAAATATAACATGCTGTCAGCCGTAAAATGCCTCAGTGTTACTGCTACGAAAACTATTATGGTCTGCGATAGAAACTTTCTAATTTTTTACTCAAATTTCATAATTTACACAGGAATGGCGATTTTTTTGGATACAGTAGCATTTGTTAAATTAACAAAGTTTTATAACTCTTAAAATTTAAGAATTACTAGTATCTTTAAGTTTAACATTTTAGCAATGTAAGGAGAGGTAGATTTAAAATTTAAGTCTTGTTTTTATATTTTTAATTTATAAGTTTGACCTGGAATCGGCTTCAGATACATACACAGAACATGACGATTCCATAACTGTGCAATTTTTTTTATATTTTTTGTTAATTTTAAGTGTTTTGATTTGTGATATATGATTATTTACTGTACTTAATACATGCTTGCAACAATAGTCATGTAAAAAATACGATCCATTTTAGTCATTTTACTAAGAGTCACTTTTTTACTCATAGAATAGAATTACCCATTTGCTCTATTCTCCCCGCAGGTGCCGTAGGTAAGTGTGCGCCGGCAATTACATATCGGCTATAGAGAAAACTATTGCTGAAATTGATATTTTATGTACGAAAATGTCTAAATGAAGCAAATACTTACCACTAAACGCATAATTCCATGTATTGTATTGTATACAACCCCTTTCAGACAAGGAAATTTATTTTGAAAAAAAAGTTAACCATCTCACTAGTGCATAATAAAAATCACACACAGTATGGTGATAAACTGTTTTGACATGGCGAATCTCAACGCTATAAAAATCACTTAACGATCTGATATTTTAAAAAGTCATTTTATATTAGCATTATTCATTATGGTGTTAAAATCATTCAAATGCCATTACAATCAAGTTAATCCCCTAGTTCGTAATGCCATGCAAGGTGCAAGCGACTTGTTCTATCAACGATTTCCTTATTATGAATCATATTCAACTTACAATATTTGTTTGTTGACTTTATTTATTTTACATTTTATATTTCTGTGCACTATTTCAACTCAAACTTTTATTTTTCCAGTTCTATTCTAGAGTCTGCTCAAAGTTGTATTTTTTTTCGCGGCGCCTCAGATTGGGAATATTTCTATTAAACCCATCGGTCCAAAATATTTATATTAACTAGGACTGAGCCAGTTAGGTAAACCTCAATATTCTTACTATCTGTGTTTTATTTTTATTGTTTTCACTTTCTTGGATTTTACTCCGGATTTTTTTTGAAGATATTGACGGGCTGCCAAGCCAAGCCAATTTCTTTTCATCTCTCTAGGTGTTCTGAATTACATTGTAGTGAGTATTTGTCTGTGGTGATGGATTTGGGGGTTTGATCGGAACAAATGATTGTATAGCTCTGCTTTTGTAGGTTGTTGAAGATTTTGGTTTGTGACTGGGTGGTTCAGTTCATAGCTGCTTTGGAAGAATTTCCGTACAATTCTGCAAGTGTTGAGGATAGCCGCTTTCTGTATAATGACATATGTGCTGGGATTTAAGTCAAGTGTACTGAGTGATTGGTGCAACTGTTTTGGGATAATACCCTTTACTATTGTGACCCGTTGTAAGTTCCACATTCGCATGATCTCTATTTTTAGGTCGACATATTTGGAAATTTTCTCAGCTAATGTTGTCTGGAGGTTATGGGTGTTTAGTACAGCAATATCGATGAGGAAGGCAGTTTTTGTGATTTTATCTACAAATGTGATGTCCGGTCGGTTATGGTGAACGGTTCTATCTGTAATTATAGCTCGGTCGTAATACAGTTTGTAGTTGGCTGTGTCAATGACTGTTTTTGGTTGGTGTTTGTAATATGGCTGTGTAGGTTCGGTTGTGAGTTTATATTTGTGAATTAGCTTATGGTGAATAATATTGGCTATTTGATCATGTCTATGTTTGTATTCGGTGTTGGATATGGCTTTGCAGGCACTCGTGATATGCTGGATGGTTTCGGAAGCACTTCTACACTTTCTGCATAAGTCATCGGACATATTCGGCACCTTCATTATATGCTTCTGGTAGTTGCGGGTCTCGATGACTTGATCCTGGATGGCTACCAAGAACCCATTAGCAGACAGGCGCGGATCAAATCGCAGGTCGCGCCTACTCCAATTCGTATTTTCTAATGGTAATTTATAATGATTGTTAACGATGAGGGAACTCATCCTACACATATTAAGAGTGCATCTACGAGATGGTTGACTGGCCCTTTGACTTTATGTAAGTACACTGACACATGTCTAAGTACACCTAAGTAATATGGATTTCCTCATGATTCTTTCCCTAACCGTTAACAACTTAATAAATTATCCTCACATATTACTTGGAAAAGCCACATTGGTGTAGGACGGTCACGTCTCCTGTATGAGAACCTCGGTGTTCGAACTGTGCTATCATAAATATCTATTTAAATTAAATAATCATACCTTTGCATTTTTATTTATTTAATACTTATAATTTTAATACTTTATTTCTACAGCTCTGGTTCCATCTTCATCAAAGTAACCAATAAGGGGCTTGACTTGAACCTATCCGTAATGTGTGATCAAGTCATAAGCTATATACACAGTACAAGGCCCATGTTTAATTAAAACAGCGCAGTAAGCATGTATTTTGAAATTAAGATTATTCAATTTAGGTTTATCTACATTATCAGCTCATGTGCATTGAGTTAATGGGCTCGTAAATAATAGTTAATAACAATATCTTAAATTGGCAACAACCAACTGTATTTAGAATATAGCATGCACAGTCTATTGTAAATCGACGATTTGCTTGACATGCATTTCGGACTGGAATTATATTTACATCGTGAAATATTATTTTATTACTTGTGTCTTGTACGCATTACTCATAGATTTTCCTTTAACCAGATGGGAAATAGAGCTTCGCATGGTGAAATTTGGAGCGATGCTGAACAAAATTAAAGAGATAGCAGATTTGTTTACAATAGTTTCCTATAGACTTAATTTATTCAAAAAATCTCTCCGTTACAACCTGGTCTTGATGCCTTTGACCATCATGCAAAATTTGGTTGAGTTCAGATATACCGTTTAGGAGGAGTTCGGTTACATGCGAAATACAAAAGTCGGGGGAAAATGGAGCTTCGTTCGCTACGCTTGCTTCGCTCCAAAAAGTTTAATTTTAACTAGCGTGCAAGATTTAAACTTAAATACTCAAAGGTTTCATTAAAACACTTATTTTACACACACGTATAACTCACTTCATATCAATTTATTATTTATAATACAGAATTTAAATCTAATTAGTTTTCTTTTTTGTTTCAGGCTTTCTACTGTTCAAGCAAGGATTTATTGTTAAGGAGAAAAATAATTTACCTAATTTATACACTATGTAAAACAAACTAACAATCATGACTAACAAAAGTAAAGCTACATCTAAAGGCACTTTGTGAAACCAACTATCGTTTCGAGGTAGAAATGTGAGAGGCGATTGCTTATATTTTGCTACAAATTCAGTCCAATAGATGGCGTTGTCCATTGCTGAAATTGGCCTGACATTCATGTTTCTTGAAATAACTTTTGCCCGCTCTTGATAGCTGAAACAAATAAAATACTCATTAAATAGAAAATTATCGAGTGGATTGCACAGACGGAAGAACCGAACGAACGCAGACATAGAAGTCTTAGTCTAGCTTAGAATAGCACTGACCTATTTTTTCCCGCGGGTCACAGGAGAGGCGACTCAGGGTATTGGGGCTTTAAAAGTTATTGCTGGGCGATGCGGTTGGAGCATGGACCCATCACCAACCTTTATTTTCCAAGTTCCAACTTTTATTTACCTTTCCCCTCTCATATTCCAATAGAGCGTCAACAATTTCTACTATCCCTTTTCGGGATTTACAACCGTGAGTATATGTTTATATGTCCGAATCTTTACGGAATAAGATTTGCTGACTCTGTTCTAAAATCATATCAATAAATACTTACGATTTTTTTATTACTTTTTTTCGAATGGATTGGTTGCTGCTGACCCTGTGGCCTGTGCGGCTTCAACGTGACTTTTTGTGTACCGGGAAGCTGAGGGCCGCCCTGGCGGGGCAAAGGAGTGTACTTAAGCTAAATCGGATAGAGGGAGAAAGGAGCCCTAACAAGGTGACCAAGCGGGAGGCTTATGTCATACAGTGCGAACTCTCGCGTCCGTCGGGAGGCCTATGCCAGTGGCACGGCAATGGAGATTCTAATTTGGGGTTCATTGACCTCGCCGGCGAGGTTGGTTTCTGGAGTGGTACGTTCTTTGTCCGCGAGCGCTGATGGCCTCTGAGGCTTTAAGCTCGCGGGTGATCGGGTCGTCGGGATCCGACAGCACGCTACGAGGGCGTCTCTCTCGAGTTCCGACACCCGGTGAAATAGTATAGTCGAGCGAAGCTCTGAGTAAGGGGTTGGGGTGATCAGGGATCCTATCAAAGTATCTACGTGAGATTTCTTTGAAGTGATCCTTGATTGTATTGAGTTCTAAGTCACTGTGGAGATCATAGTTCCAAAATACTTACGAATCATCTAGTACTCTTTTTATAGCGTCTGTCAATGTTTGCCCAGTGACGTCATAGAAATTCAGAATTGTTCCTAAGCCACTAGACTTTATAAATCCAGCATTTCCAAACTGGTCTCCGAAGAATGGTATCACTACCATCGGTACTCCGCAAGAAGCTGCCTCCGATGTGCTCAGCATTCCACCGTGGGATATGAACACCTTGACTTTTGGATGACCTGGAATTTAGATATAAAATTATTATAAAACGGGATTATTAAAAAAGTAAAATTCTGGAATTGTGGCTTACTTACTTATACACACAAATAACGATACGACATACTGTGTGGGTAGGTAGGCCTTTAACAAGAAGAAAGGAAAATCTCTACAAGCCTCTGGATGCTCTTTGATTATTAGGGGGCCTACTTGCAGTAGCAAACCTCTATAGGATTAAAAAAACGGTACTAATTTCATGTACTTGCAAGAGCTCTGGTTTGTACTTATTAATATCGTTCATTCATCAAACAAGTTTGCATTTGTACATCATTCTGATTTACATATTTCCTGTTAGAAAAAAGTAAGCTTTCTAATGGTGAAGTTGTAAATAATATTACACTAATAAATTATAAACGTGAACTAACATATATTTATCTCAAAATCAAACATTCACGCGGTATATTTCCGAAGGGGTTGGCAGAGGTACTTGTACTTCTGAACACCACTGGTATTCAGAATATCCAATTTTTGCTTGGAAAGTGTACTCACGTGATAGGGGGTAGGCCCAACGGCGTTTTGTACCAATACACTGTCACATGACTAAGACAACTCAGCCTCTGGGTTTCCTCGCGATGTTTTCTCTCGCCGTTAACAACCGGAATTAATTTACCATACATATGTCGGTCTCGAGGGCTTACCCTTTTTGGAATTTATTGCCGAAGTATAGGTGGGCGGATACGGAGGGTAACACAGATTTACTGAAAGGAATGTGGCAAAAATTTAAGAAAACCTAGTTTCATTATTTTCAAGAGCTATGAAGGAGTGACTATTTATAACGATAAAACAAGGGTTTTTATAAACATTTGCCTG
The DNA here is from genome assembly GCA_963576735.1 of Bedellia somnulentella. Lineage (NCBI taxonomy): Eukaryota > Metazoa > Arthropoda > Insecta > Lepidoptera > Bedelliidae > Bedellia > Bedellia somnulentella. The sequence continues at coordinate 4,578,429 of OY755173.1, read as the reverse complement.
AATGCGCATTACAAAAAATATAGCAGTATTACAAAGCCCATTTACCCAGAAAGGGCAATATTTTCAGTCAGTTTTTGATTTGAGTTATTGGCATGTAAATACGAGTATGAATCGAGTTTATAAACCATTTCTGGAATTATCCTTTCAAAAAAAACTAAAGTGTTTGTTATAGGCATCGGATGATCACGGTTAACAAAATCTTTGATATGATTTAGTAGTTACACAATGTCCATGAGTATAGGTAAGTGATCACCTGGTTTAAAAATATGTAAATTTGAATACTTACACAGCACATCCACCTGAGGGAACCACCTCTGAGCCAGTGTATTATTCACATCCGGAATACTTCCGTTGTCCCATTTAAATAGTACTCTCATAGAACTTATTCTCCTAAACGCTTCCACAAAGTGTTCAAACTTTTCAACGGACATTGTGCTAGGTTTAAGATTGGTGCCGAAGTTAATGTAAACAGCTCCATGTACCGCTTTGTTCAGAAAGTCGTTTATTTCCTGGAAAAAGAAATTATATTCATTGAAATAGTTGTCTTCTTTACATTGAAGGTTCAGGTTTAACACACGATGACCCGCTGTCTCGAACTTAGCAAGGTTAACAAATAATACTTTTTTTTCGAATGGATTGGTTGCTGCTGGCCCTGTGGCCTGTGCGGCTTCACCATCACTTTATGTGTGCCGGGCAGCTGCGGACCGCCCTGGTGGAGCAGAGTTGTGTACCTAAGCTAAATCTGATAGAGTGAGAAAGGAACCCTAACGAGGTGACCAAGCGGGAGGCTTATGTCATACCTACTCTCGCGTCCGTCAGGTTGGGAGGCCTACGCCAGCGGCACGCAAAGGGAGGTTCTAATTTGGGATTCTTCAACCTTGCCGGCGAGGTCGGTATCTGGAGTGGTATGTTCTTTGTCCGCGAGCGCTGGTGGCCTCTGAGGCATTAAGCTCGCGGGTGGTCGGGTCGTCGGGATCCGAGGGCGTCTCTCTCGAGTTTGGACATCCGGTGATATGGTGTAGTCAAGCGAAGCTCGAAGTAAAGGGTTGGGGTGATCAGGGATCCTAACAAACCATCTACGTGAGTTTTCTTTGAAGTGATCCTTGATTGTATTGAGTTCTAAGTCTCTGTGGAAATCATAGTTCCTAACACACCAAGGCGCCTTGCGCAAGAACCTATTTTGTATCACCTGGAGGCAGTGTATTAGGGACTCTCTGGTCTAAGCGAACGCAACACTACCGTACGAGAGTTTACATTTACCGTATAATTTTTTCGTATAGTGTAACTTTGTGACGTGGTAATAACTTACTGCGAGCACAAAGCATCGGTGATAGCCTATTCAGAACGAATGAGGTTTTGTTGCGTATGTATTTGATGTGGTGGTGCCATGTGAGTCGGGGATCAAAGACAATACCGAGGTAGAATAATACATAGTAATATTTACCTTCTTTTTTACATACATACATATATTCACGGCATAAATCACAACAAGTGGTAGCCAGAGCTTCAGAGCTAGAAACTCTTCAGCCTTATTTGGAACTTGATAGGGGTCAAGATGGTATAAAGAAAGTATCATTGGTGATGGGTCTCCAACCGCATCGTCCAAAAACCACTTAAAAAAGCCCTATAATTTGTCGCCCTTAAGACAGCCGCGGCAACTTCTTTTTTATATTTTAATTTATATAATTTTGCTGTGAAGTGTCGGCTAGAATGCTTATTTCTTCGCATTGGCGTTCGTAGGAGGCGACTAAGGGTGTTGGGGCTTTTTAAGTGATTTTGGACGATGCGGTTGGAGATACATCAACAACAACCTTGCTTTTACAGTTTTTTCCCTTACTCAACATCCAAAAATGGCGGAGTAATTTGTTATTCTTATCCCTTCTTGGGATTTAAAGCCGTGAGTGTATGAATATAATTTATGAAACCAAGTCTATTTAATTATCATTTATAAGAACTGTAATAATCAATTTGTCTGCTACTGTATAATTAGGAGTCTGTTGTGTAAATTCAGCAACAACTTTTGTAGATTAGATAATAAAGTATCTAACGACACGTTCGTGGTTCGAATCCCGTTGAGAGCAATTATTTAAGTATGTGTGTGATAAACATGAATGAAAGGAACCTACTAAATTTCAAGTTTCTAGGTATACAAATGAGAAAGCTTCCATTCAATCTTTAACCCCCTGTTTAACCGCTTTAAGATAATATTTTGAACCCTTCCCCTATACAAGTAATAAAAAACATAATCAAGGACTTATATATATATATTTTTTAACATCTGAGACCTGAGTCCACAATTAAAAAAGTTACATTTTAACTTCCCAGCCGTATTCCGTACCCATAGTGGTGGAATTTTTCAAATTCCCTCCTCAGTGCTCCCTTTTATATTTCTTTATTAATCTACCTGATATATATATATATATATTTATATACTAGTGGATCGGGCCCAGCTTCGCACGGGTAGCGTAGTTTTAAAAATATCTGAGGTTTCTTCAATCACTGCTCAACCTTTGTGAAATTTAGTGAAATTTATAGCATTCCTGAATAGTGTAGCTTTGTGATTGTGAAAGCGCTTTAATGAACGGTTCAGTATCTCCGAAAATAAAACCATGCAAACAAACAATCAGAGTTACAAACTTTGCATAAATACAGGGAGTATATGTATACTCCCGGCTAACTTTTGCGCGCGCAACCATTACTAAAAAAATATCCTCATAGCATTCACGTGCGACGACAGGGCGCGATAGCTTATTTCATGTATAAGTTTGGTTATTCTATACCAATTTCTATGATTCTTTTTTTATTGAATAGGTAATAATGTAAACTTTTTTATATGAGAGATGAATGAGAGAACTATAAACGTAAGACTAAACAAATATAATCAGAGTGCTCCGAACTTCTAAGCTATCAGGAATTACACGTGTTATTATGAGTCAACCATAAAAGATAAACATATGCTGCAGAAGGATATTTTTAAGAAAATTTTATGTAAAATATTTCCGTCATACATGATTTCTATGTAACTATAACCACTAAGGCTTTCTCTAAAATCTTTCCATTAATGGGTTGTCTGGCTCTTAGTGATAAGACCGCCAGTTGTACTTTGGCTTTTATACCGATCTTTTTTTGTAATTGTTGTTTTTATTTTGTAATGTGCAATAAAGAGTTTTATTATTAAGGCTGCACACGCGACGGAAGCTTAAAAAATGGAGTAACTACCCCCGTTTTCCCAAATTTTCCCAAAGTTCCCCTTCACTACTCTCCTGAAAAGTACACTATAACCTGCCCAGGAGTATGAAGAATAATTCTACCAAGTTTCGTTAAAATCCGTCGAGTAGTTTTTGTTTCCATAAGGAACATACAAACCGACAGACAGACAGATGGACAGACAGACAGACAGACAAAAATTTTACTGATTGCATTTTTGGCATCAGTATCGATCACTAATCACCCCCTGATAGTTATTTTGAAAATATATTTAATGTACAGAATTGACCTCTCTACAGATTTATTATAAGTATAGATAAGCGACATGATAGTCCAGTGGGTAGAACACCCGCCCGAAAACAGAAGTGCGTGAGTTCCAATCCTGGGTCAGGCCTACACCAATTTGTCTATTCTAAAGTCATATGTGTGGTTAATTTATCATGGTTGTTAACGGTGTTAGGGAAAACATCGTGAGGAAACCCACATGGCTGAGTTGTACTTAGTCATGTGACAGTGTATTCGTACAAAACGGCGATAGGCCTGCCCCCTATCACGTGAGTACACTGTCTAAGCAAAACGTGGGTACCTTCTCTGGACACTAGATGGCGCTGCCGTGTGAGTTCAGAAGTATGGGTACCTCTGCCAACCCCTTCGGGGATAAACGGCGTAAACGTTTATGTCATGTTATGTTGATATAAAATATATTAAATAAATGCAGTTTTATGAGTAATAAAAATAAAATAGCAAAGGCCATTAAGACTAATAGGATGTATATCTTGATTTCTTTATTTATTTACCTGGGGTAATGATGCGGGTTTCTTAATATGAAGTCCACCAATTTCAATCAAATGTGGTGGCAAAAGCCGAGCTCCGGAGTACGAAAAATGTTGGAAGGCAAATGTCATGACCATTCTTTCTTCTGCTATCTTTTCGATATCAATATCTTTTTTAGGATAATAATTTTTGAAAACTTTGTATATCTCATGCTGCGAAAACCATTTCCTGGAGAGGACCATCATATGGTGCATTAAAAATGATTCCATTTTTTGGAACAAAGATGGTGAGAATCCAGCATCAGAAAAAATCCAACTGAAAATTATAAAATAATTTTTATTTATTTTATTATGTACAATTCTATTCAACTTCTTCTTTTTTAAGTCGGTGCCAAACCAATTTTCATGACAAAGAAGAACGAATATTAGTGGCCCGCCCAACTTGAGTGAGTTCTCCACCCCATCAGCGTATGTCATCCTTATAAACCTTTCTTTTTAATCAATTAATAAAAAAAATCGCATTAAAATTCATTTCGTAGTTTTACAGATTAAAGTATACATAAGGATGTCCGTATATCCCAGACAGGGAGAGAGAAAGTGACTTTGTTTTATACTATGTAGTGATTTAGATTCTCGATCGTCCTTTTACAAAGTGTTAGAAGTATTGGTTGTGCCAACTCGGTGCATGCATGTCTCTGTCGAATTGTTAATTCCGTTAAAAAAAAAACCTAACGTTAGTTTACTATCTCGCTATCTATCTAAAATTATAATTTACTAGTATTTACAGTTTTACGGTGACATGTATCTATACTAATATTATAAAGCTGAAGAGTTTGTTTGTTTGAACGCTAGGATCTCAGGAACTACCCAATCAAATTGAAAAATTATTTTTGTGTTGGATAGTCCATTTATTGAGGAAGGTTTTAGGCTATATATCATCACGCTACGACCAACAGGAGCAAACTATTAGCGAATAATGTTGCAAAAACAGGGATAATTATTCATACTAAGGCTTCCGTTGTGTGCGCTGCGTAAACGGTTTAAGTTACCCAAAAAAAATGTATTAAAGAATTATTTCTCTTTAAATGATCTAAAAAAATGCCTGCGACAGTATATGTCTAACTTTTAAGTTTCACTTACTATAACCATTTTTATGGTAAATAAATTTGGTCGAATTTAATGCATAATTGCCATAATGTTTTATCAACATAATATTAATCTTTATCCAAATAAATATGTTGTTGATTGAGAGTATTTAATTGAGAACAAAATTGTCCTTGACATCACTTAATTTAAATAAACATCTTAGAAGATAATACAATTTTAAAATTACTCAGTAACAAAATTTACATGCGTGCATGATGCGCAAGACAAGACGCTGCGCTGGCCGGCGAGCGAGGTCACCTGCGCGAGAAGCTTATATTTAAGCCTAATCCTATTAATATTATAAATGTGAAAGTTAAGATGTTTGTGTGTTTGTAGCTAAATGAAGATTAATTCACAGAACGCATTTAAAATAAAATTTACAGGAAGCCAGATAATGATCTAATTAACACAATAGGACACTTTTTATCCCAGAAAAATTAAGAGATCAATAAATATTCTTAAAAAATGGTTAAATAGACTAACTGACTAAGAATCAATGCTCAGCCGAAACTACTATACTTATAAACTTAAAACTTATGAAGTGAAAAAATTGTGAGGACGCTATGAAAAACACCTTTTTTCTCATCGCATGACAAAGACCCTCAACAGGTCAGTTAAATATTTCAGTTTGACGACGTGAAAGTCTACACTTTTGACAGTACGAAGTCTGTGGGGTCAGCTAGTATTATGATAATTTCTCTGCGGAGTGCGACGCATGCACACCAGGCTAAGCACCGCTCACTGTCCCCCAATTCCATCCTTTATAAAGCGACGTCGTTGCGAGCGGAAGAAATTTCTTGATTTTTGAGCGCGATTGTGTTACCTACTGTTGTTGAGGCACTATCGATTGATTTATTATTCGTATGGTTTTCTCTATGTAGCAATTTTCATTTTGGATTTGTCTGTTTGGCACCGACTTCAAAAAGAAGAAGTTGAATAGAGTTGTACATAATAAAATAAATAAAAATTATTTTATAATTTTCAGTTGGATTTTTGAAGGCGGTTCTTTTTTAAATAAAAAATAATAATATTTAATTTTTCTGTTTAGTTTTTAATTTGAAGTTTTTGTTTTTTATTTTATACTTTTTAGTGATAAGTTCTTAAATCACTCTGAGTTTTTTTAGTGAATTGGTGATAGTTTTTGAGAGATAAGTTTTACTGTCCGTTTATTTTATAGTTTTTTTAACAGGTAGTTATAATATTTGTTATTATGACTTTAGCTTACTTGTAACTATTTTGTTTACCTGCGGGCCTAGATAGAAAAGCAAAGGATGCATTAAGGAAAAGTCGCGTAAGGGAGAACGAAACACCCATCGAAAAAAAACAAAGACTTCAGCAGGGCAAGCACGAGCCGTATTTAAACTAGTTATCGCGTGGGATAAAGCAGCCATCTTTTACGCACTTACTTAGTATCGTATACTGCCATCTCATTCTAACCGTTATCGTGTCGATAACTCGTGCTTGCCCTTCAGAATGAGAGAGATCGTCAGCGTGCTGCTCTTGCTGCCGAAACAGATGAGCAAAGAGAAGTTCACCTATCACAAATGCGAAGAAACACTCTTATATATATGTAGCGTTGAGTCGAGTAAAATCCCTTGATGAGATGGCTTTAAGTGATATAGATTCAAAGAAATTACTTAAATGGTTAAGACCATTCCGAAAGCGCGAAATTCCCCATGACGAAAGCGCCTTGATTGAAATGACCAGGATGAAAAACATGATGTTGCAATATATATTTTTTTCTTTAATATAATTAAGAGTAATTTAATCATGTTTTTATATACTTTTTTGTTCAATAATTTAGTAACTCTGTTAATTACTAATAAAAAAGCTTTATTAACATATATTGATAAATTTCTGTCTAGTATTGATAACTTTACATACATACTTATATTTCAAACTAAGAAACCTCCTTTTTTTCGAGTCGGTTAAAGAACTTTTAACCCATCTTCTAAATGTAACGAATACTTTTCTGAAAACCGCATCCAAATAGCTTAAGCCAAACGTGAGATAATCGCGGACCAACACACATACATACAGGTCAAACACAGAACCTCCTTTCTTCTTTTGGTAGGTCAAGGCACTAAAACCTTCTCCTAAATGTAACGAATACTTTTCTGAAAACCGCATCCAAATAGCTTAAGCCAAACGTGAGATAATCGCGGACCAACACACATACATACAGGTCAAACACAGAACCTCCTTTCTTTTTTTGGTCGGTTAAGGCACTAAAACCTTCTCCTAAATGTAACGAATACTTTTCTGAAAACCGCATCCAAATAGCTTAAGCCAAACTCGAGGTAATCGCGGACAATTATACATACATACAAACATACATACATACAAACAATCGAACTGAGAACCTCCTTTTTTGAAGTCGGTTAAAAATAGAATCCATCAGTCGAGAAATCAAAGGCTATTCCTAATCTTGAGTAACTAAACGGTAATATCACGTGAGAAGTAATTCCAATAATAGGCGCATCCAAAGCTACACCGCCGAAGACTAGGCCACAATCACTCATGAACTGTTCCACAAATATCACATCGTAATTCACTTTCGATAAATCTTCTTTTAGCTCCTGGTTTTTCAATATGCATTCGCAATCCGATTTAATAAAGCCCGTGGGTGCGGATAAGTGCCGGTAAAAATTGAACCACCGTAGATAGTTTGGTTCTTTATCCTCGTAAGCAGTTAGTGGAGGGAAAAAGTTAGCTTCGGATGGCTCTACTTTTAAATCGATGTATTTTAAATTCCGAACGGAGGCTGTTTCGGGAAAATTGTTTACAATCGTCACATTATGCCCTTTTAGTGCTAATTCTTTAAATAACGGTTGCATAGCCATGAAGTGGCTTTTTAAAGGTAGGGAGATTATCAAAAGTATATTGAAAGAAAGGACATTGTTACAAAAAAGGATTAGTTGTAAAAATATGATGGCGCGAAACATAATGCGAGTACTTTCCCGTTCACAGTCGCGTGCTGACTAACGCATGGTAACTCTTAAGCGGCCAGTACACAATGGCCAGTGATGGGCCACGCTTCGCAATTGGCAATTGTAGGCCACGATCAATTGGTGTTCACACAATGGCCCATTGCTCATTACTGCCTGGCAATCCACTTGCGACGGACGTCGAAGTAATTATGGCGGCAGCTATTTATTTATTATTATGTATGTAATTTATTTTATTTATGGCGCTATTTATGTTATTTTTACGTCATATAGTGATTATAAATACATTTTGCAATAAAATATAAGTATCTATGACCGGCCGGTGACGAACTAAACAATGGCCCACTGTGGAAACACCACCGGCCATGCTACGCCACGATTCCTTTGAAGTGTGCCCGAAAAACCGACAACTTCGCCATTGCGCGCCATTGCGCGCCACGATCGGCAATTGTCCGCCATCATGCACCATTGCCCCCTGTACACAGTGGCGATGGCGAGCAGTGGGCCATCGTCCGCCATTGTGTACTGGCCGCTTTAGGGCATTGGTCATTGACCGCGTTCATAATAAATAGCCATTGATGTTTTCGCTGCTGCTCACTACATCGTGCAAATTATGACTGATAAAAACTTGATTTATAATTATAACGGCATAATATTACGTGTTTCTCTTACGGTTGTATGGTAAATATGCATTAAGTTTCATGTAAAATTGAATAAGATAACTCTTTTTTTAAATCAAGATACAAAACATTTACAATAAAAGGACCGCCTTAGACATTTAATGAAAACCCTTTTTTTCATACAAAGTTTATTAAACAACAGAGTCGTCCACCGCATTTTGATATTTTTTTAACCACGAAATCCTACTGATAAAACTGTTTGGAAGCATATCCAACTGAACGGAAGTACATTTTAGAAATGGATTGACTATTAACTAGTTAATCGCGTAACATAAATACGACAAACAAAATTTACAACAGAATTGAGCAGGTTACTCCTTTTTTTAAATATAGACGAATATAATAGGTATAATATAGAAGATGATCTTTTCCATCATTTCGATGGTAAAAGTAGAAAACTTGTCAGTTAGAAAAGTTTACAAACAAGAAAATAATTTGAACATATCCAATACAAACTTATTTCTAGTTTTAATTTAAATCTAAGAAGTGAATAATTTAAAAATAATGTGGTACTAAAATTAATAAATTATATATAACATAATTCAATATGTACGTTTACATAAGTTAATACAAGTACTTCATTAAAATACATAACATAACATAACATAAACGTTCACGCCGAATATCCCCGATGGGGTTGGCAGAGGTACCTACTAATACTTATGAACATCACGTGACTTTGTCACCTGGGGTTCAGAGTACCCCCGTTTTGCATGGACAGTGTATTCACGTGATAGCGGGCAGGCCTATCGCCATTTTGTACGAATACACTGTCACATGACTAAGTACAACTCAGCCATGTGGGTTTCCTCACGATGTTTTCCCTCACCGTTAACAACCATGATAAATTAACCACACTTATGTCTTTAAAAAAGACAAATTGGTGTAGGCCCGACCCGGGATTTGAACACTAGTCGCTTGCACGTCAACCGGGTGTTCTACCCACTGAGCTATCACGTCGTTCACATTAAAATACACACTTGCATTTTATTGCTTTGTCTAATTTAAATAGCAACTATTTTACAACGTGTCAGTAAGGTTATGTTTATAATCCTGTACAAATGGTCAGGATTATAAACTAACAGGCTCTTTAAAAAATAACTACAATAATAATCCTCACGCAGAGGTAGGCCGAGACTATCGATCGATCGGCAAACCTCACTAGCTTCGTTCACATCCATTGAACTTTTCATACAAGCTCTTTTCTTCTTCATACTTTGGGCACCAGCCTTTTTGAGATAGAATTAAAGTATGACAAATGAAAAATGTCACACTTACTTCGTCCCTTGGGTATAGTACTGAGGTGACTTACAGTTTTGGAGCTGTTGAAGTGATCGATGTGATTGGAGCGGAGACCCATTGCCAACTATCCTTTATTTTACAATCATTCAATATATTTAATTATGGAGTGCATAAATATACTCACGAATTTAAATCCTTAAAAGGTTCGGCCAGAATTTCAGAATAAAAAAATCGTTAGCCACTTTTGAAAGTCGAGTGGGGAAAAGATATTGGTTTTTGATCGGATTCACACGCATCACCCAAAAAACACATAAAAAGCCCCAATATCCATAGTCACCTCTTACGAACAGCCACGAGAAGAAATGGTGGGTGTTATTCAAAGTCTTATTGATATTTTGTGTTAGTTTCCTTTTTCAAATCAATGAGAGGTTTTCTTTTTGAGAAATAAAAAAACAACATAGTTTCCTAGAGCTCTGTAGATGGCGTTGATATAACTGCGTTACTTACTTAATTTTTTTCTTCGTGGTCTCAATCGTGTTGCCACAATAATTTCGCCAATGTCAACTTTTAAAACATGTGTCACATCACCATAGAGTAACTTTTTGGCGAGTAAAAACAACAAAAAGAATGTTAAATATAAATACCGTCTTTGTTTATTTACTTTTAAGCTATCTTGGCTTTAACTAATATTTATTTAGACTTTCAAATGAGAACGTTTTTATGTACGTTCCGTTTTACGATATCATTACATCCAAGTGTGAAAAACGGTGTGACGTTTCGTTCCTACCAGTAACATAGCAAGTCTGGCGCCATCTATCCTGAGAACAGGGAAGAAGAAAAAAAAGGAAAACCTCTCATTAAATCGATTTCAGTTTTCAATACTAGTTCTTTGGTCCTTTTAGCTAATGACTTTATGTTGTACCATAACCTTATCAGAGTGTTTTAGAACAAAGTAAATGATGGTCGGGGGTTTGTCTTCTTTTACATTCATAAATCTTTTCATTTATACCATTTACCACAGATACCCCCTACATCTCAACAAAGATTAATTAGTAGTTCCGTCGCCTAAACTAGAACTACTCAGTGCTAGAATTTAATCTGCTGCATAATGTATGCAAATCATATCCTACTTGAATTTAACCAAAAAACAGTATACCCTTTTTTCATTGAAAAATAAAGAAATATTTGGTTGAAAATGTGCAACATGTTTAGATAATATTTATTGCAATTGTGATTACTCCGGTCACTTCCTTTTTGATTGCATTACCTCAGACCACAAGGGTCAATTTATAAATTTAGAATTTACCATTAAAAAGAAAAAGTCAATAGTATGTAGACAGATAACTGAAAAAAAACTTAGCTTATTTGAAAATAATATTAGGTCTAGCATCAGCCCCCCAATGAGAAGCAGTGAATCATTAGAGAATTGTCTATCATTCATCAATGAGCTAAAAACAGAATTCAACAAAATCTTTAAAACTAAGGTAATACTGTGTAATAACAATGATCTTTTGCTGAATGGGCCACCGCTGGAATTAGAATAAGTAGAGATCACCTATATAACAGTGGCCTCGAAGGTCGCGCTACAGGCTATAATAACGCCGAAATCAGCACCCTTGCCCTCCATAAAGGAAACCACTTCAGCGATGTTTGGTCCTATGTGCTTCCTTACTGTCATCACATAGAGAAAAGTCCTATAACTTCAACCAAGATTTTATTATTTATGTCAGAAATTATTCAAAAATTTTCAAAAAAGTTTGTGGTGAAGCTAAATCTAGATGCATAAAACATAAAATTAAGAATTCTTCTAACAAGACTAAGACTGTCTGGAAAATAATTAACAGTGAAACTATAAAACTAAAGTACCCACATGATCTCAATTTATTATTAGATAGTGAACTGATACAGTCAAGATCACAAATTGCTAATATTTTTGAAAATCGTTTTATAAATACCCCCACTCAGACAACAGAGAAATTAAATTCATATCCCCAAAAAGCTCATGAGTTGTTGGAACAATACGTTACCAAACCTCAGCACAGTTTTCTTTCAAGTATGTTGACAGTAATGATATAATTAAAAATTTTAAAACCATCAATCTTAAAAAAACCGAAAACATAACAGGAATGTCAGTTTTCGTAATAAGCAGAATAATAAATATAATCGCTCCCCATTTAACGATACTTTTTAATAAATGTATAGATATGGGAGAATTTCCAGACTGTATGAAGTTAAGCAGGCTCATCCCACTACATAAATCAGGAGATAGTCAGGACTTTACCAATTATAGGCCTATTTCTATTTTACCAGTTCTCAGTAAAGTTTTGGAGAAAATCATGTTTAACCAAATGCTTTCATATTTCAACAAAACATAATATATTCCATGACGAGCAATATGGTTTCACCGGTAGGTCTACTGTAGATGCAAGAGTGTCACTAATTTGATGAAACATATTTTAAATTCATGGGAAAACTCCCGGGATGCGTTAGGTATATTCTGTGACCTCACAAAAGCATTTGATTGTGTAAAAAAAGAAATAGCGTTGATTAAACTTAAATATTACGGTTTTGACGAGCAAGCACTGACATTGATGGCATCATATCTTAATAAAAGAACTTTAAAGGTTGATATTAATGGAACCACGTCGGAAGGATCGGAAATAGGGATGGGCGTTCCTCAAGGTTCTATACTTGGCCCATTACTGTTTCTGATTTACATTAATGATTTACCATTTATGGTACAAAAGTATTCTGAGATAGTTATGTTTGCAGATGACACATCTTTAATATTTAATGTAGCGAGATCCTCTACATCTCTTGACGACGTAAATAAAGCTATCTCACTGGTATTGCATTGGTTTACTGTAAATAACCTGGTTCTTAATGCTAAAAAAACTAAATGTATTAAATTTACTTTACCGAATGTTAGGCAAGTTGATAACAATATTGTTATTGATAGTAAAATAGTAGAATTAGTGAAAGAGACAAAATTCCTAGGGATAATAATCGATTCTAAGTTACAATGGGGACCCCATATACTAACACTTTCTAAAAGGCTGTGCTCAGCAGCGTATGCCGGCCGTGCGAAAGATTAGATAAATAGCTGACGTAGAAACAGCTCGCATTGTGTATTTCAGTTATTTTCATAGTATTATGTCGTACGGTACTTTATTATGGGGTAAAGCGGCTGATGTTCATAAAGTTTTCGTTTTACAAAAGCGAGCTATCCGATCTATTTACATGTTGAGATCGAGGTATTCGTTGCGTGAAAAATTTAAAGATATTGGCATTTTAACTGTCCCTTGCATATTTGAGAATTTAATGTATGCTAAAAAGAATATAGACCAATTTAGTAAAGTTAGTGATAGGCATACTGTTAACACTCGAAATAAGGACAAACTTAACGTACCGAAGTGGAGACTTAATAAAGTAAGTAACTCCTTTATGGGACTATCCCTCCAATTGTTAACAAACTTCCTTCTGACATATTGGAAATGCCTGTGGCATCTTTTAAAAAGGCAATTAAAGCCATGCTTTTAAAGAAATCTTATTACAGTGTTCAAGATTTTTTAAACGACAAGAACCCAACGCGCACATTTTCGTGTCCGTAAAGCTACAAATCTTCCCTCGTTATTCCCAGGAATAATTCTCTGGTGAGGATTTTTCTTCTCACGTTATGTGATTGGTTTTTTGTGATGGACAATCTATTTTTATTATGTCAAACTAGCGTTTGGTTTTGTCGCATAGAAAATCTTTTATAAATTAAAAACATGTTAATAAACTGATATTGTACAAACCATGTTTTAAAAAAATGAAAAAATGTGAATGTAAAGAGTTTCTTTGTTGCTTGTTCTCTTAACGAACACCTTCCGAAGCAACGGACTAATGATAAATTTAAAAAATTTGACGTTCAAAAAATGTTAGTTTTCTACTTAATTTTGAAGAATAAACTTTTTGACTTTTTTTTTTGACTTTGTTATGTTAATGTTTTTAAACATTCAATATGAGTCTATAGTTATTGCTGCGCTCCATAGTTATTTAAAGATATAGATAGAACACATATAAATATTGCATACGTTAAATTTGTTTTCGTACTATTTACGTCATAGACTTTTGATTAATTACGTAAAATATTTTTTCGACATCTGCATAAGTTTTTATTATCAGACAAAATACTTAAGTCTACTTTGTTGCTGGTCATATTAAAACAACTATAAACTTGATTATATTTATTTCATTATATTACTTAAATACTGACTTAATATACAATTATTAACAAATAAATAATTCGTGTAAAATCATAGTCCAGTCAAACATTCTGCATTTGGACTACCCACTGGCGTTCGCAAGGTAACAAGTATGGTAGTAACAACTGCTCTGCTCAGAACGAAGCAAGAAGCATATATGTTATTTTAAACTAGTTTATTTAAATAAAAGATAAATAAAGAACATGTCGCACTCTTAAGCTCCATATTATGGCTACTGCACTTACGCAAATGACATGGTTAAGGTAAATAGGTAGGTTTGTTACACTATACGGCAGCCAACAGGCAGTTCAAATACAGATAATCTTTCTATATTTTTCAAACATACACCTTAAAATAATCTTTTCTGTACAATATACAAGCAAACTGCTAAGAAAAAGAGGAATGCAAATAACATAATAACTTTATCTGTGAACTCTCTTCGGCCATACTTCTTCAGTAACTTACTAGACTGGGCTATTGAGCCTGCCGTATTTTCTAGTTCTGATTTGGTACCCTGTAACAAAGAATATTCCTAGAGTCATCGACACAGTCACTATTTGAAGTTAATTGAACAAAGCAAAGTATCCTTAGTAATTCCTCTCCAACAATATCGCCCACACCATACATACATATCTATCACCATTATTTACCTATACAATACCTGTAGGTCAAGCACGAGCGCTATTTTATCGACACAATAACGGTTAGAATGAGATGGCAGTATACGATACTAAGTGAGTAAGAGATGGCTGCTTTATCGCACACGATAACTAGTTTAAACACCGCTCATGCTTGCCTTTCTGAACATTATAAATTATGTATTGTTGTTGATGCCAATGATAATTTTCTTCCTTCCTGTCAATGTCATTTTAAAAGCAAACATACTCATATAGATGCTTTTCGATATGCGTAATATGTCCATATGTCCAATATGTGTATATATTATTTATTTTTAAGTTCTGTAAATACTTACATGTACAGTAGAACTAGATGATACTAAGTTATCTAATGTGGACTGGCTTCTTTCCGTTGTGTCGGCTAAATGCCGGCTTATTGACATAAGCTGTTCTGTTACACCTGTTGAAATGTACAAAACTTTAGTTGAATTGGGAGTTGCTATTTGAGCTATTAAAGGGGGTTAGGCAAAACTATCAATTCTACTCTGGAAACCAATATAATTAGATATTTGAGATATTTTCTAAAAGATTACAAATTATGGCACTTGTCTCGATTTTATGATGAATCCCAGGAATACAAATATATTTTTTGATTAAATAACAAAAAAAGTAGTTTATACAGTCACCAACCTGATGACATTTTTAATAAACCATCTTTATCTGCCTTTTTCTTTCTATTTCTAACTCCATCCTCATCACCATTTGCTTGCTTCATCAAGGTTTCTCGTTGTGCCTTTTGAATGGCAAACATACTTTGTATATTGGCATCTTTGAATTCTCGTAATAAGCTGGAAACAAATCACAATTAAAGAAGATTAAAGGAGCACAAGTTCTAACATTTTCTTCTCAAAAAATATCTTTGATTTCAACATATTCTACATTCATCTTTTTAAAACATGCCCAATTATAATGCTTACTTTGGGTCCCTGGTAAATCATTATCTTTTAACAAAATGGTACACAAATCAGTTTAATTTATTGGACATCTACCGAACATGTTTTTAATCCAGCAAATCTTTCCATTCATGGGTTGTCTGGAAGAGATTGCTCTTAGTGATAAGACCGCCAGTTGTACTTTGGCTTTTGTACTGATCTTTCTTTTGTAATTGTTGTTTTTTTTGTGATGTGCAATAAAGAGTTTTTTACTATTTAATATTATTACACCCTTGACAATTGATTATAATCTCTATGACAAGATAATATTAATGCAGTCCTATATGCATTTATCTATGACACTTAAATATTTTGTCGTTGTTGAAAACCTAGACTATGATATTATATTTAGTACAGTTTTAATTTGCCTACTGATTCTAAAGTAAGTAGTTGCAGTGGAACCAGCATTCAAAAAGGATAATACTATTTTTAATACATTAAATACATTAAACAGCTTTACCCAGGATTAACAAGCAACTTACTAATAAACTATTTAAACTTAACAAAAAGCAAATTAGCTGGATCACAGCCACCCTCACAGGGTATGGCCTTTTTAACAAACACTTGTTTACTTTGGGTAGTTATCAGCACAGAGCATGCATGGAAACGGAAGAGACAGCTGCACCCATGTTCCTTGAGTATACAGGTGTACCGGATTACAGGTTTCTCCCTGAGGTGTTCAAGGATATTAGGGGGTCCTGAACTTTCTAAGTGAGTTGGGATGGCTAGAGTAGTGCCCGTAATACCCCAGTAATCCCTTTTCACGCAAAATAGGCGTATAGTAGATGTGGATTTGCTGAATATTACCCATTCACAATACTACGTTAAATTTTTTTTTTTCAAACCTGGCAAGCTGATGTCTCTGGGATTCCACTTCTAACATATATTTGGCTTCCCCAGTCTCCCTGGCACATAGTTCTAAATTTTCTATTTCTTCTCGTAGCTGTGATATACTGCCTCTGCCTTTCTCATTCAACTCGTTCAATGTTTCCATTGAGTCCCGACATTCTAATATATCCTGAAAACAAGTAAACCTCCAAATGATATGATATTCGCAATAAAACACAGATCTAAGCTCTATAATTTTCTACGCCACAAATATTTGAAAATAATAGATTAACTTATTGGAAAAAAAGATGTATTTACCTGGATAATATCTTTTATTTGAAAATGATATCTGCCCATAACCTTAACAAATTTTGAAAATGTAACGTCATTGCCTTTATCAACTCCCATATGTTGTGCTAACAATCTTTCCATTTTCTTTTATTTATTTTTATTCCTAGTTCAATAATGTTTTTAGCAATGCTTGTGTATTTGTAAAATAAATAAATAGACAACTTCATTCAACAACTTAACTTAACATTTGTTGTTTTTTTATTAGCCAACCTTTGAATATGGTTTCCAATATCGTATCGTCACAACAACTTTGCCAGTGTCAAGAACTATATCATTATACTCAAATACAAATACTCACGCTATTAGTTCCCATTGTGGTTAGCAGAAACAATCGATCGCTTTTTTGCTTTTACTCCTTTGCATAACTTTTATACGGCATAAAGTAAACGATGCGATAAAACTCGAGTATATGTATGTCGCAATCCGCTTCTGACAAATTCTTACAATAACTCAATTTAGTTTCCCTACTCAACTGACCAACAAACTTGAACATGAACATCACTTGTATTTTTTGTCACCTCGTGTTGTGAGCACCCACATTTTGCTTAGATGACTTTATTTATTGCATGATCTTGATTAATTAACCACACATATTATCCCAGGATGAACACATTGTTGTAAGCCCTACTGTATACCTACAGCAGAGGTATTTCCACTGATCTATCCAGCTTAATAATATTATTATTATCAAGGTTATACTATAGGACCAGCGTCTGACAGTCTTATGGTATTTTTCACAGAATTTACATTAATAATAGGTTAGGTTCATCTACAGTATCCACGTATACGTAATGGTATTTACTAATCGGAATAATATTTCAAGGTATCAAAACGGAAGACATGCTGAAATACCGAAACTGCGGCCCTTTTTCTATTTTTTCAACTTCTACTCAGGACTCAAGCGTTCACGCCTTATATGCCCGAAAGGGTTGGCAGAGGTACTAATACTTCTGAACGTCTCGTGACATTGTCACCTGATGTTCAGAGTACCCACGTTTTTTGGACAGTGTTCTCACGTGACAGAGGGCAGGCCTATCGCCACTTGGTACGAATATACTGTCACATGACCAAGGATAACTTAGCCATGTGGGTTTCCTCACAATGTTTTCCTCTACCGTGATCAACCATCATAAATTAACCACACAACACATATGAATTTTCGACCTCACGCTTGTATGTATTGACGCGCGGTTGTTCTACCCATTGGCCTTTGATACCTGGTTCATGGTACTGTAATTGTGAGCTTTTCACCGCATGTTTGTCATATTAGTTTTCGTATACTATATATGACAATAGCTATTAATGAGCATATTCATAGCGAATATATAAAGAAAACACTGATTTATACCACAGTCAATATAATACTGATTATTCTTAGACTAAGCATGTGATAATAGTTTGTTTTTCTTTTACTAGATTTGATATAGATCTTGCAATCTACGAGCGCACGTCGCCTTTGTTTGTACTTGTAATCGTAAATACACATATTTGTTAGTATGCGTAGAATTGTTCAAGAAGTACAGTTAGCACGTCAAATCCCAAAAGTGAAAGAAAACGCAAAGTAATTAAAAATATTTATGAAATATAAAATAAAAAGAGGACATGAGATATTTCGACTATGATTTTGGGTTCATTATAAATGTCAATGACAGTGAAAATTATGATAGTGAATATTATGACAGTGACAGTGTAGAAATTACTTATTAGAAGTTTTTACTTATTTTATTACTTACAAGATTTTTATTTTGAGTTTAGTTAAAGTAATTTTTAAAACTACAGTTTTTTGTGTTAATTTTAAGTTATTAGCTGTATATATTTAATATTAAAATTTAAAATTAGAAGTTACTTTGACATTTTCGTTTTTTTACCACTCCTAATGAAAAAAATATAAAATGGGTGAAATCTATAACTTGATACATACATATACATACATATACTCATGCCATTAGTTCCCATTGGGGTAGGCAGAGACTATTGATCGCCATTTCGCACGATCCTGACAAACCTCTCTAGCTTCGTTTACATCCATCAATCTTTTCATACATGCTCTTTTATTCTTCATACTTCGGACGCCAGCCTTTTTATATAATTTTATAACTTTATAATTTTATATAATTTTAATATAATTTTATAATTTTATATAACTTGATATTTTTTTATATTTGCTAACCGTACGCACGGTCACCTCTCACGCCTACATTGACGCGTACACAGATAGGTCACTCGCAAAACTAAGGGCGAAGTGCGCTCGTAGATTGCAAGATCTATAATAATATATAACTCTGCCTCAAAACTCATTGTGTTGTTCTACACCATCATCATCGTAAAACCTAAAAAGGTATATCAGCATTACAGGGCTTTTCGATATGTATCAATTGGAATAGAATTTGCTAATTGTCGTTTTGCCTTCAATGATCAAAACTGCTGTTGGAATGTCGAAGAAGCCAACACCGAGAATACCCATTGAACCCGATGTTCGGTATATTAAAACGCGACTAAAATCCTTCATGAACAAAATGGAATGTCGTATTGGATCCTCGAGATTTCTGTATCGAAATTTGTTTTAACGTTTTTATTAATGCCTTTGGTCCACAACAAAATACGTTCAGATTTTCCCTGCAAATAAAATTAGTTTTCATCTATTAAGATAATTAAACATAAACGTGTCTAAGTTTTTGGCATACTTAGGATAAAGATGTGTCCAATAATTGAATAAGCAATCCCAATTTGGACGTCCTTTGTTAAGTCTGCATCCGAGTAACGGATATTGTTTGACTAGACTGAAATTTCTATTAATTATAGAATGCTGGCTTATATTAACATTGACTTGTTCCTCCACATTTTTCCTTTTCCTGTGCGGTGGTAGAAGAGTTTCCTTTTCATCTTTACTTGTATAATTTTCAATCGCTTTAATAACTTTGTGATGCAGCTTGCCCTCATCGGTGATAGATATTAAATGATTTGGAATTCCCATTTCTAGGGCGGACTGCGTAGATGTAACATATAACTCTATATGCAACCTATCAGGGCGGTTTGATTTAATAAGTTGTGCCATTGTATCGTCGGCCAATTTCGCCAACCAGCTGAGTTCGTGTTCATATCTCACTATCCATATTAAATGAACACGATGCGGAGATCGGAACCTCGGATACCTGGAAAGGAAATTTTAATTATTATACTGTATAATCACTATAGATGCTACTCACTATTGTTGTTCCTTTATAATTCATTTTGCATGGTTCTAATTAGCTCTCTAATATATTTTTCGTTAGCTTTGTATGTAAGAAAGAAAGAAAGAAATAATGTTTATTTGGTAATTAACACAAGACAATGACAAATATATATATACAAAAAAGAAAAAAAACATTACCAAAAAGGCCTTGACTCAGCACTCGCATGACAGA
Organism: Bedellia somnulentella; assembly: GCA_963576735.1. Classification (NCBI taxonomy): domain Eukaryota; kingdom Metazoa; phylum Arthropoda; class Insecta; order Lepidoptera; family Bedelliidae; genus Bedellia; species Bedellia somnulentella. The sequence continues at coordinate 4,557,994 of OY755173.1, read as the reverse complement.
GTATATACTCATCATACACTGATTTTCAGTCAAAGCCCTGTTTAACTTAAATATAGGTATTTAAAATTGCACTATTGACACATTTAATACTACAGCTATTTTACTAAAGCTCATAAGACACATATTTGATGATGAAAAAGAAAACATTATAACATAAATAAAAGTAAAAACAACAATGAAATCTAAATATATACAATAGGAAAACCAAACACTTGCAATTTTGAAACAATATTCATTAATTTACAACACTATATAATGAGGCTATCTACTATGGTCGGGCTGAGAAGTGAGGGGTAAGGCACTAATTTAAAACAAAGGTTGCGTATAAATATATAGAAACAGTTTCGATATAATTTTTCCGATAGTAATTTATAAAGAATATATAAACATCAAAACAAAATACAATGTAAGAAAAAAAGTGATAAGTAAAACTTATAAATATCAATGGTTAGTATCTCAATGAAAGCCAATATGTAGTGGTGGTAGGGTGGTCATTAGTCGTCGTCGTCGAAGTTTTGTCGGAAAATGTAAAAAAAAAACATCTATTTCTACCTTTAATATTATCATAGTTTCACCAATTTAATAAGCTTCAAACCAATCAGCAATTATGTTTAAGACGTACGCTACATATAATACAACTAAATTTTCTTCTTTTTACTCATCAATATGGTTATAAATCCTAAGAAGAGGTAGCCAGAGCTAAAGAATAAAACATTCCTCAGCCACTTTTGGAAGTTGAGTGAGGAAAAAATTGTAAAATAAAGTCTCCAAACATATCGGTCAACAACAACAACAACATCAAGTTGTCTCGATTAAAAAGCCCACGGCACGAACTAAACTAGGTCATAGCGTTGGCCTCCCCTTGTTAAAATTCACTACACCATGCCAGTATTTATCCAGTTCCCAAGACCTTAATCAATTTGTTTCTTTTGCTTCATCCTCATCATCATCAGCCTATAAGCGTCCACTGCTGGACATAGGCCTCCCCTAAAGATCTCCACAACGACCGGTCCTGTGCTGCCCTCATCCATCGGTGTCCCGCGACCTTGACCAAGTCGTCGGTCCACCTTGTGGGAGACCTACCCACACTGCGTCATCCGGTACGTGGCCGCCACTCTAGAACGTTCGGGCCCCAAAACGGCCGTCGGCTCTGCGTGCTATATGCCCTGCCCATTGCCACTTAAGTTTAGCAACTCTTCGGGCTATGTCAGTGACCTCGGTTCTTCTACGGATCTCCTCGTTGCGGATTCGATCATGTAGTGAAACTCCTAACATAGCCCTCTCCATTGCCATTTAAGTGACACGGAGCCTTCTGATGAGGCCCATATTGTTAAAGGACTCTGTGCCGTATGTCATGACTGGTAACACACACTGGTCAAAGACCTTTGTCTTTAGACTCTGCGGAATTTTGGACGAGAAGATATGGCGAAGCTTCCCGAACGCTGCCCAACTGTGCTGGATTTGGCGGTTGACCTCATTCTCGAAGTTGGCTCTACCTAACCGAATGGATTGTCCCAGGTATACATATTGGTCAACAACTTCGAGTGTAGAGTCTCCAAGCTCGACAGGAGTGGGTACAGCATGGCTATTCGACATGAATTTCGTCTTGTCCATGTTCATTTTAAGACCCACTCTCTCAGATACACTACTGAGGTCATTCAGCATTTTACTTAAATCTTCCGTGGTTTCAGCCAAAACCACAATATCATCAACGAATCGAAGATGCGTGATATACTCGCCGTTGATGTTGATTCCTAGCCCTTCCCAGTCCATAAGCTTAAAGACATCTTCCAATGCCGCAATGAACAATTTCAGAGAAATCACTCACTCCCTCCCTCAATCACTCCCAGTCTCACTCCTCGCTGCAATTGGATAGGAAACGTGCTCTGGTCCTGAAGTCGGACCGACATAGTGGCGTTTTCAGACAAACACTTTAACAATTCGATATATCTGTAGTCAATATGGCGCCTCTGCAAAGATTCAAGTATAGCCCATCGTTCCACCGAATCGAAGGCTTTTTCATAGTCCACGAGCCCTAGGCACAATGGCAGATTATACTTCTCGGTCTTCTGTATAATCTGGCGTAGGGTGTGGATATTGTCTATGGTACCAAAGCCTTTTCCAATATTGTTTGAGAGGTTGAAAGTCGTCAAACCTCCGAGAAAGACGATTCGTAATGACTCTCGAAAACAGTTTGTAGACATGGCTCTGAAGTGATATTGGCCTGTAATTCTTTAATAGGGTATTATCACCCTTCTTAAAGAACAGCACCACCACACTCCTGTTCCATGTCTCAGTTCAGAAACCGGCATGTTCAGGAGGCTGGAAGTCTTCAAATCTACGAGACAGACGATTCGTAATGAATCTGGAGAACAGTTTGTATACATCGCTTAGAAGCGATATAGGTCTGTAGTTCTTCAAGAGGGTATTATAACCCTTCTTAAATAACAGTACAACAACACTTCTATTTCATGATTCTGGCGTGGTCCCTTTGTGAAGGACGGTATTAAATAGTTTTTGAAGGGCCCTAAGAATCGGTTTTCCACCCGCCTTCAAAAGCTCAGCCGTAATTCCGACCTTACCCGCTGCCTTGTTATTCTTTAACTGTTTCAGAGCCGGCCGTTTGCCGTGTAGTGCCAGCTTAGAATGTCGCTACCCCTTTCTACCCACGGGTGTCGTAAGAGGCGACTAAGGGTATTGGGGCTTTTTATTGGATTTTTGGGCGATGCGGTTGGAGACCCATCACCAAAAACCTTTATTTTTACCATCTTTTCCCCACTCAACTTCCAAAAGTGGCTGAGGAATTTAGAATTCCTTAGCTCTGGTTACCCCTTCTAGGGAAATATAGCCGTGAGTATATGTTTCAGAGCCATGCTAATCTCGTATAGACTGACGTCCGGGATAGCTTCTGTGTAATGTCGGGTCAATCTGGATCTCAGGTCTTTAGCCAGTTCAGTGGGAGGTCTTTGTTCTTTTGCTTACCTAGGCACTTTCGGTATGTAGAAAACTGAACAGAATTTTTAATACATTTTTTCACTAAAACTCCCATCAAAAGGTTCGAGATTACCCAGGAAAGTGTGATTAGCCCATTGTTGGTTTACTAGATAGATAAGATAATTTAATAAACTGTATTTATTGAAGAAAACTATATTAACTTACATATCGTTCAAGTCATCTATACTTATAATAAATCTGTAGAGAGGTCAATTCTGTACATGAAATATATTTTCAAAATAACTATCAGGTGGTGATAAGGGATCGATACTGATGCCAAAAATGCAATCAGTAAAATTTTTGTCTGTCTGTCTGTCTGTCTGTCTGTCTGTCTGTCGGTTTGTATGTTCCTTATGGAAACAAAAACTACTCGACGGATTTTAACGAAACTTGGTACAATTATTCTTCATACTCCTGCGCAGGTTTTTGTATACTTTCCAGCAGAGAAGTAAAGGGGAATTTTGGGAAATTTGGGGAAAACGGGAGAAGTTACTCCATTTTTTAAGCTTCCGTCGCGTGTGCAGCCTTAATGGTTAAACTTACATAGAAATCATGTGTGGCGGAAATATTCTTCATAAAATTATCTAAAAAAAAATCCTCAACAGTATATGTCTATCTTTTATGGTTGACTCACAATAACACGTGTAATTCCTGATAGCTTAGCAGTTCGGAACATCCTGATTATATTTGTTTACTCTTACGTTTGTAAACCTCTCATTCATCCCTAATTTAAATAAGGTAACATTATTACCTATTCAATAAAAAAAGAATCATAGAAATCGGTAGACAAACACCGAAATTATACATAAAATAAGCCATCGCGCCCGTGATCGAAACCAAATCTTTACTAATTTACATATAACATACTAGATAGCGCCAGTAGTTGCATCCTACATAACGTAATGATTTATTTTTTAGATTTTTATAAATACTTCATGGCGTTTTATTCCAAAATTTGCTATTAAATGGAAATACTGAACCGTTCATTAAAGCGCAATCAAAATCACCAAACTACACTGTTAAGGGAGTGCTATAAATTTAATAAATTAAAAACATAACATAACATAACATAAACGTTCACGCCGAATATCCCCGAAGGGGTTGGCAGAGGTACTAATACTTCTGAACATCACGTGACTTTGTCACCTGGTGTTCAGAGTACCCACGTTTTGCATGGACAGTGTACTCACGTGATGGGGGCAGGCCTATCGCCGTTTTTGTACGAATACACTGTCACATGACTAAGTACAACTCAGCCATGTGGGTTTCCTCACGATGTTTTCCCTCACCGTTAACAACCATGATAAATTAACCACACATATGTCTTTAGAAAAGACAAATTGGTGTAGGCCCGACCCAGGATTTGAACACTAGTCGTTTGCACGATAAGCGAGTGTTCTACCCACTGGGCTATCACGGTTATTTATATATAAATTAAAAACATTACGCTGAATTTCACAATGCTTGAGCAGTGACTGAAGAAAGAAACCTCAGATATTTAAAAAAACAACGCTACCCGTGCGAAGCTGGGACGATCCACTAGTATGTAATATAATATATTTATACTCTCCGAAAGAGTAACAAAACTAATACAAATGAAGATATGTTCACAGTACTCCCCTTGCCTGAACAGTATTCGCTTGTAATTTGGTACTATTATAATTCAAGCTATGGAATGGCTACTCGTAATGCTTACGTTTTCATAGTTCGCAACAAAGCTACATAGGGAGTGATCCCCACTCCCGCAGCCACACAAACTGCTATGTCACTGGTAACAACGCCCTCCATTGGACTGGAAAAAGGTCCGTCAACCAGCATCCTGAAATTAAAAAAGTGGACTCTGATTAAACTATGGTACTGTAATCTAAAGACGAAAGACTCAACTCAGAGCAAAGTGTTCACGTTGTATATCCCCGAAGAGGTTGGCAGAGGTACTAATACTTCTAAACATCACGTGACATTGTCACCTGGTGTTCGGAGTACCCATGTTTTGCTTGGACAGTGCACGCGCGTGATAGGGGGCAGGTCTATCGCTATTTAGTACGAATACACTGTCATATGATCAAGTACAACTTAGCCATGTGGGTTTCCTCACGATGTTTTCCCTCACCGTGAATCACCACGATAAATTAACCACACATATTATGAATTTAGAAAACACAAATTGGTATAGGCCCGCCCCGGGATTTGAACTCACGCCTGTCTGTATTAACTGGCGGTCGTTCTACCCATTGGACTGTCACGGCTGTCCTGTTATCGTGAGTATTTATGTACGTCGCAATAATTGTAAGGATATTACCAAGGTTAATTTCAGTAGCTTTTTATTCATACTTACTGTAGGTTTTTTGGGTTTGTTTGCAACAAAACATTTTCCAGAACTTTCGTCCAGTCTCCAACGATTCTCATCCATACAGTAAAACACCTTTTGTTTGAAGTGGGCAACTGAAAAGAGGACAAAGTCGAATATATTTTTTACAAATATTTCAAATTTTTATAATTTAAGGTTAATTTATCATGGTTGTTAACGGTGAGGGAAAACATCGTGAGGAAACCCACATGGCTGAGTTGTACTTAGTCATGTGACAGTGTATTCGTACAAAACGGCGATAGGCCTGCCCCCTATCACGTGAGTACACTGTCCATGCAAAACGTGGGTACTCTGAACACCAGGTGACAAAGTCACGTGATGTTCAGAAGTATTAGTACCTCTGCCAACCCCTTCGGGGATATTCGGCGTGAACGTTTATGTTATGTTTATGTTATGTTATGTTATGTCAAATTTTTATAATAAGTCACATAAGCTCAATATCGGACTATATTAATGTTCTTTAATTTAATTATTTACAATAATAAGAGCGTATTAACATCAATCTAAAAATGGATAGTCTCTATTTACCCTGATGGGGTATGTATTTATATATCAACATATATATAGCACCGTAGGATGGGTATATAGAATTCTTTCTAGATATAGGATAAAAAATAAACAAACGGCTTTTCTCAAAAACTTAAAACACGACTCCTTGGTTTCGTACCTTGGGTTAGATATCTAAACTATAACTGCTATTTAGGATTTGTTTAGTAAATGCGTGCCGTGTAGTGCCAGCTGTGCCGTGTAGTGCCGGCCTAGAATGTCGCTACCCCTTTCTACCCACGGGTATCGTAAGAGACGACTAAGGGTTTTGGGGCTTTTTATTGGATTTTCGGGCGATGCGGGAGACCCATCACCAAAAACCATTATTTTACCGCCTTTTCCCCACTCAACTTCCAAAAGTGGCTGACGAATTTATACTTCCTTAGCTCTGGCTACCCCTTCTAGGGAATTATAGCCGTGAGTATATGTATGTATGTTAGTAAATAGTCTACAAAAATAGAAGTTAAATAGAAACGAAATGAGATTATTTTAAGTTATTTTTTCTCAAAGACTGTTAGACTCCTCCAACAACTTAAGCCATCACTTAGTATTCTTACGTTCGTCATGTCTCCCAATGAAAATGAATGGCGTGAGAATAAGTATGTTAGCATGTACCTCTACCACAGTAAAAGGATGCCACTCTATCAGCGACACGTCAAGGCACTGGAGGAGAACATATTGGCCAGGTCTACATTCGAATTGAGCATTAGGACAGCTCAGCGTTAGACTCAGAAGCCGGCCTGACATCTGGGTCACCTGAAACACACAAGTATATTAACAATGAAAACCTGAAAAATGAATGAGCGAGACTTTATAATCACATTAAATCGATAAATTTTGTATATCTAGTAGAAAAGAAAGTTGTGTTAGTGACTCTATTTATAACTCGAGAACAGATGAACCGATTTAGCTGAAAATTGTTAGAGAGGTAACTCGGAACCAGGAAAAGGACATAGGATATATATCATCACGCTACATATCGAAGGGTGTAAGCAATAAAAGATATTTAACACCACTCCGTGCGAAGCCGGGGCGGACCACTAGTTGCATATAAAATCCATAATAATAAGAGCTTCAGAATTAGGAATAGCTTAACTACTTTTGAAAGTTTATAGGGAAACGATTTACAATAAAGGATGGTAGTTGATGGTTGTCCAGCCACATCGCCTTAATGTGTCGTATAAGCCCCAAAACCTTAAGTCTTTTACGTCACTCATACATACATACATATACTCACGGCTATGAATTCCTTGAAGGGGTAGCCAGAGCCAAGGAATCAGAAATTTCTCAGCCACTTTTGGAAGTTGCGTGGGGAAAAGATGGTGGAATAAAGGTTGTTGGTGATGGGTCTCCAACCGCATCGCCCAACAATCCCTTAAAAGCCCCAATACCGTTAGACGCCTCTTACGTACACCCACCGGAAGCAATGGGGTAGTGTTATTCTAAGCCGACACTACACGGCACTCACTGGTAGAAATAAATATTGCTTTTCTAAGCTGAACCTACTACACAACTACTACTCTACTAGCTACACCCCTAAAATAGGATAAACAGACCGTCACAATAAAAATTAAGCAGTTCTGGCAGCGCAGAGGTTGCTTTGATTACATTTGCCTTTTGATGTTATAATTCATCTGGTAATTCCCATATGAGTACTCCTACTCATACACTGTTCAGTTTCGAATTATACAAGTATAAGGTCGGTTTGAAGGTATGGTGTTTTCTTTAGGGTTACCTTGTTTATTAACCTGAAATCAGTTTCATTTTAAGCCATCTTACCATATAATAAATATATATACAAATACATACTCAGGGCCATAAATCCCAAAAACGGGTAGCCAGACCTTTAGACCTAGAGACTCTTCAGGCACATTTGGAAGTTGATAGGGGACAAGATGGCAGAAATAAAGTATCGTTGGTGATTGGTCTCCAACAGTATCGCCCAAAAACCACTTCAATAGCTCCATACCCTTAATCGCCTTTTTGTGTGTAACGGTGTTGTAACACCCGTGGGTAGAAAGGGGTAGTGACATTCTAAGCCGACACGACGCGGCAAAGTTCAGGGTTACCTTTGTCATTAACTTAAAAATTTAAAATCGGTTTCATTTTAAGGCATCTGCCCATATATTTAAGCTTAAACAAGTGAGTAATAGAATAAAAATCACTTACTTTAATAATCTGCACCGTCGAACAATTTCTTGAAAACAACCGCCACATAAGATCGATTCCAAAACATGTCAACGGGACAGCCATCCACAACCATGTCTGAATGATGAAATTAGTTAATAATTATGGAATGTTAATAAAATTATAGAGTTCTAATTTGCAAAAGTTCTATCTAATAACTGCGAAATATATCACATTAAAACGTATAAGGGGCCTTAATAATAAATAACTGAATGTAGTGTGAAAGCAAAACTGAGTGTACTCCGTAGATCTTTTAACAAAACAGTAGTTTTAGATTTGGTTTTGTACCAATATTATAAGGTTAACAGCCACTTTGAAAAAGACAGAAGCGAAACTAAAAGTCAATGCAGTACTCTTCTCCTCCATTACCCACTGGAAGCAGTGGAGTTATACTACATGATATAAACTTTTAATATATTCTTTACTAGTGGATCGTCCCAGCTTCGCACGGGTGTAGCGTTGTTTTTTTAAATATCTGAGGTGTCTTTCTTCAGTCACTGCTCAAGCATTGTGAAATTCAGCGCAATGTTTTCAATTTATTAAATTTATAGCACTCCCTAAACAGTGTAGTTTGGTGATTTTAAATGCGCTTTGATGAACGGTTCAGTATTTCCGTTTAATAGCATTTTTTTTCAAATAAAACGCTATGAAGTATTTATAACAATCTAAAATATTATGGGGTGTGCGGGATGATAATAAAATTGACAATTACCATAGCTATTGTAATAATAAATTAAGAGACATTGACTTTCCAGCTGAATTATCAGGCTGTTGTGACAGTTTTTGTAGCAATCATGATCACAGGCTCGTAATAGATAAGATTTATGCGGATGTAGTGAGCATATTATCAGAAGCTGCAGTACTCAGTCATGACAGGCCAGTAAAAAGGCGATCACGGAATGTGGCAGGATGGAACCGACATGTAAAGGAGGCACATGAAATTGCTAGGGTTAAATTTAGGATGTGGTTAGTGTGTGGTAAACCAACTCAGGGTGTTGCGTATGAGGAGATGTATGAGAGTCGCAAATGTTTTAATGGCAAACTGAAGTGGTGCCTTAATAATCAGGAGCAGATTAGAATGGATATTTTGGCTTCGCATCGCTCCAAAAATAACTTTGGGCAGCTACAAAAAGTTTAAATGGAAAACCTAGTGTTCCTCTAACAATTGATGGTAAAACTGATTCCAAAAACATTGCCAATTTGTTTAGGAGCCACTTCAGAGTGTCTTCTCCGCTAAGTACCTCTCAGACAGAACCTACTACTCATGCACAACCTGCCGTCGATATCCCAGTTATCCGATTTACGGCTAAAGAGGTAAATGCAATTATTAGAAATATGACAAGAGGTAAATCACCAGGGCATGACAGCCTCAGTATTGAGCACTTTCAGGCAGCGGGAGTGCATCTACCCAGAGTACTTTCTATGTTCTATACGTTTTGTATTCGACGTAATTATCTGCCACACGAAATGTTGAAGACGGTTGTTATGCCAATAACTAAGAATAAAACGGGGGATGTTGCTGACAAGCGGAGCTACAGACCCATATCATTGGCCACAATAACAGCTAAGGTGTTTGATGGTCTGCTTGATTCACAGCTCAGAAGACACTTAAATCTGCATGATTTGCAGTTTGGTTTCAGACAGGGAGTGTCTACTGAATCTGCTATACTGTGTCTCAAGCACACTGTCAAATATTACACTGATAGGTCCACACCTGTATATGCATGCTTTTTGGATCTCAGTAAGGCCTTTGATATGGTTTCTTACAATCTTTTGTGGAGTAAGCTAGAGCGCACCACACTTCCAGCGGAAGTTACTGGGATTCTTAGGTATTGGTACAGCAACCAAGTAAACAATGTAAGGTGGAATAATGTGTTTTCTGACGAGTACAAGCTAGAATGTGGAGTGAGACAGGGAGGACTGACCTCGCCAAACTTGTTCAGCCTGTATGTGAATGGTTTGATCGAGAGGCAGAGCAGCATGCATGCGGGTTGCTATATTGACGGTATAGCCATTAATAATATAAGCTATGCGGATGACATGGTGCTGCTTAGCCCCTCGATCAGTGCCTTAAGAAAAATGGTAGCAGTTTGTGAAGCATACGCAGCAGAGCATGGACTTATATACAATGCTAGTAAAAGTGAGGTAATGATCTTTGCAACTGGTAGCAAAAAACTCGATTCTGTGCCTCCTATATTTCTAGATGGAAAAAGACTAAAAACTGCAAGTCAGTTCAAATATCTAGGTCACATAGTAACCTGTGATTTAAAGGATGACCTTGATATTGAAAGAGAACGGAGAGCATTGGCCGTCCGAGGCAATATGTTGGCTCGCAGGTTTGCTAGGTGTACGAAGCAGGTTAAGATAACCCTATTTAAGGCGTTTTGCCAGGTTTTCTACACCAGTAGCTTGTGGGTCAATTATACGCTTAGGGCATACAATGCTTTCCGGGTTCAGTACAATAATGCCTTCAGGAGGCTGTTGGGGCTGCCCCGATTTTGTAGTGCGTCACAGATGTTTGCCCAACACCACACGGATGACTTCTACGCCATCAGGCGCAAAAGAGTGGTGTCCTTACTAAGCAGGGTGCGGGCCAGCTCCAACAGTGTCCTGCGGGTTATTGCTGACAAGGTGGACTGTCCCATCCTCTAACACTGGGTCGGACTAATTATTAAGTAATGATTTTGTAATTATTGAACTAAATTTGTGTAATTTATAAACTAGAGTAATTTTATATTAATTAATTAATTTGAATTGTTTTGTTACTAACATAGGTTAAGGAGTACTAACAATAATGGACTTGTATTGTCTGAATAAATAAAAATTTTATTTATTTATTTATTTAAAAAAATAATCATTACTTGATTTATAACAATCTAAAAAATTAATCATTACGTGATTTAGGATGCAACTACTCGCGCCATCTAGTATGTTATATGTAAATTAGTAAAGATTTGGTTTTGATCACGGGCGCGATGGCTTATTTTATGTATAATTTCGGTGTTTGTCTACCGATTTCTATGATATTTTTTTTATTGAATAGGTAATAATGTTACCTTTTTTAAATTTGGGATGGGTGAGACGTTTACAAACGTAAGAGTAAACAAATATAATCAGAATGATCCGAACTGCTAAGCTATCAGGAATTACACGTGTTATTGTGAGTCAACCGTAAAAGATAGACATAAACTGCTGAGGATTTTTTTTAGATAATTTTATGAAGAATGTTTCCGTCACACATGATTTCTATGTAAGTTTAACCATTGAGGCTGCACACGCGACGGAAGCTTAAAAAATGGAGTAACATCTCCCGTTTTTCCAAAATTTTCCAAAATTCCCCTTTACTACTCTGCTGGAAAGTATACAAAAACTTGCGCAGGTGTATGAAGAATAATTGTACCAAGTTTCGTTAAAATCCGTCGAGTAGTTTTTGTTTCCATAAGGAACATACAAACCGACAGACAGACAGACAGACAAAAATTTTACTGATTGCATTTTTGGCATCAGTATCGATCCCTAATCACCACCTGATGGTTATTTTGAAAATATATTTCATGTACAGAATTAACCTCTCTACAGATTTATTATAAGTATAGATTATATAACTTAATATATATTCTTATCATTTTTAAGGCTAGTTCACATAAATGAGGGCTTGACGCCTATAACAAGTTTGGGTCTGAGAGACTGAGAGATAGTGTTTTTTTATATAATAACATAACATAAACATAATACATAAACATAAACGTTCACGCCGAATATCCCCGAAGGGGTTGGCAGAGGTATTAATACTTCTGAACATCACGTGACTTTGTCACCTATAATAACTAATGTTTTTAAAATAGTTATAAACAAGCGGACACAACATTAGTTTAATAATATACTGCTTGGAATTGAAGTTAACTTGGAATAAGCCAACCGTGGTTGGTATTGTGTGGCATAAATATACTGTTTACGATCTCGACTAATCCTTTATTCTATAGAAAACTGGACCAAGCCTGTGGATGAAAATAGATTTATAGAAGTTAGTTCCGGCACACATCATAATCGGATTGTATTTTGTAATTTCCGTATCGAAATTGGATTAACAGTATGCACTATGCTATTTGTAGCGATCGTGAGTGACGTTGTCTAAACACACTTGGAGAAGCGACTATGTTACGACTTTTAAAACGATTTTCTGTAACTAGCTTCTCAGTCCGGAGGTTGCGGGTTCGATCCCCGCTGAGAGCAACATTTGTGTGATGAGCATAAATAATTGTTTCTTAGCCTTGGATGTTATTTATATGTGTATTATATAATATTAAATATATCGTTGAGTTAGTATCCCATAATACAAGTTTAACTTCGTTTGGGGGTAGCTTGATCTGTGTATAATATGTCCGTATACTAACTGTTTATTTTTTGTACGTATTTTCCATTATTCAACGCACTTAACAAATTAACAGTTTATAAAAATTATAATATTGTGATTTATGGCTGCAGGAGAATTTTATTGCACCGAAATCCAATTGTAAAATTATTAGACATACTGAAATGTTTAGCTTGGTTTTAGACTAAGATAGGTTCTATTGCAACTAATGAAATGTTTATCAATTAAGGTAAGAACATTTTTTTGGACACCAGCAGGACGGAGGTCGCGGGTTCAATTCGAGTCCTGCTGGTCCGAAAATGTTTTCTTTCCTTAGTTGATTAGCAATAATCCCCACATGAGGTTTTCATGAACAAAAACATTCTAATTATGTAACGAAATGGTTCTAATTATTGTTCCTACAGTATGTGTGTTGTCTACAGTTGGCCTAGTTGATGGAAACTGTCATAATATTCTTCAACCTATCTCTTGCAATAAACAATTGTGAACATAATATACAGGGACTAATAATAATCAGCAAGTGGTAATAATCAAAATATCAAAATTGTACAGCGTATGTTCATTCTTTAAAATATGCTATACTAGTTTTAAAAGTAGCAATAGATTTCTATAGCAGACTCACCTTTGATTCAATAGCTTTAAATTTTTTCTCTCCTTTTACAATTGAACCTTCGAACACACTAGTATTGGAATAATTACTTTCTTCTAAAATTTCCTCTTTCAGGATCCCGCTAAAATATAGAAACATATAATGTAAGTGACTGACTATAATACATTAACTTGAATTTTACCTTTTCCCATCTGCCCCTTGCCTTTAGGAGAAGGAAAGCGTAAGTAATGCCTATATGTTTAGTTAACTGGATCATATAATGTATTCAGGATTTAACGATGTCCAATACTTTTTGGCTAAACTGTGATACTACTCCCACTACAAATAAATGATTTAGAGAACCACTTACTCAATTAAGTTCATACGTTTAAAACCGTGCCCTAGTATCTAGGTACATCATCGAATCAAAAAGTGAGTACAAATAAATAATTAAAACAATCTTTATTATAAATTACAAAGTGGCGATCTATAGTTTCTGCCTACCCCAATGGGAACAATGGGCGTGAGTATAAGTAAGTAAGTATGTAATTATAAATTAAGAATAATAAGTGCCCCATCCGACAATAGTCAAATGAATGCAATGTAAACTTATATGTTTTTACTTTATATGATTAAAAATGCTGGGTATAAAAGGATGCCGTGTAGTGTCGGTGTAGGTTGTCCTTTCCCCTTCCTACCTTCTGGTGTCGTAAGAGGCGACTAAGAGTATGGGGCTTTTTAAAGAGATTTTTGGGCGATGCGGTAGGAGACCCATCAGCAATGATACTTTATTTCTATCATCTTGTGCCCTATCAACTTCCAAATGTGGCTGAGGAATTTTTAGCTATAACTCCTTTTTGGGTATTATGGCCGTGAGTATATGTATGTATGTATAATAGGTACGTACCCCAACGGATGTAAAAGCAAGAGCGCCATGAATGGAAGATACAAATGATGAGTATACCAGAACGTGTTGTAGGATCTTCGTCTAAAACTCCGATGTGACGTCACACCCATCACTGTTATAATCATCATCATCATCAACCCAGTCAAGCCAGGTTGCGTCAACAATAGTAATACCGGATTCTGTTGGAGAGTATGCAATCAAATATAAAATGCACAAGAGAAAAAAATGTAAACAATGGAGGGATAAAAAAAATCCTATTTACTTATCTTATTCAATCTGTACTAAATTGTACTATCTCTTCAAAAAGAGAAAAAATTAGAAAAAATTCAGACAAATTTTAGCTAAGTAATAATTTAAGCCCTGGTAAAGGACTCTACAATATTTATTATAGGCCTTTCGAATCACAATCGAATTCGACGGACAAAGACGAAAATAAAACAGAAAGAAAATTACGGATCCTTTCCTAAACCTATAGTCCATAGTCGTTTTTACTCTATCCACTTGAAAATCTACATCTTATTATCTTTACCTACTATTACATATATACATAAACTCACGGCTATAAATCCTTGGAAGGAGTAACCAGAGCTTCGGAATCAGAAATTCCTCAACCACTTTTAGAAGTTGAGTGGGGAAAAGATTTCAATATAAAGGTTACTACACAAATTTCAGTTTGAACGTTATTCCACTAGTCTGAATTCAGATTCTGTGGCTTTCAGACGTTTTCATTCAGACAAATGGAATAAGCTCTTAACGACTATATCTCTGTTAAACCATGGTTATATTGGCGTCTACAGCCTTTTCCCACTCAATTGTTCGTTAAATTTTTGATTTCATGATTCTATTCCAAAGATCTGTGATTATAAACGCGTTTAGGTATAATAAATAAAGGAAAGAAACATTTCGACACAGGCGGGAATCGAACCCGCGACCTCGGGTATACGTCCCCGTCGCTCTGTCAATTGAGCTACCGTGTCAATGGCTGCCAGTGCGAAATTCTTCTATCCTTTTTTTCTTTTAAATTTTTAAGTAGTGTTTCTATTCTTTATTTATTAGTAATAATCCCCACATGAGGTTTTCATGAACAAAAACATTCAGATTATGCTTTTAGGTATAGTCTTGTTATACAGTTAAAATATAGTGCTGGCTTAGAATGTCACAATCCCTTTCTACGCACGGGTGTCGTAAGAGGCGACTAAGGGTATGGGGCTTTTTAAAGTGGTTTTTGGGCGATGCAGTGGAAGACCCATCATCAATGATACTTTATTTCTAATATCTTCTCCCCTGTCAACTTCCAAATGTGGCTGAGGAGTTTCAAGCTCTGATGCTCTGGCTACACCTTTTGGGATTTATGGCCGTGAGTATATGTATGTATGTACAGTTAAAGTTCTCGTACAAAACTATCATTACCTCGTCCTTGTAATGAGCGATGTTTACATCTTGCACCACTTCGTTGTAATTCTTGGAAAAACTCCACAAGTTTACTAAGTGGGATATGGAATGTATGACTGAAATAAAACTTTAATCAATAATTAAAATAATCCTTACCATTCTAAGCAATGTAGGTTTTTTTTATTTTATTGATTTAAATAATACATTAAGAAACTTATTGCTGTGTAGTGTCGGCTTAGAATAGCACTACCCCATTTCTCCCGGTGGGTGTACGTAAGAGGCGACTAACGGTATTGGGGCTATTAAGGGATTTTTGGGCGATTCGGTTGGAGACCCATCACCAACAACCTTTATTTTTACAATCTTTTCCCCACTCTACTTTCCAAAAGTGGCCGAGGAACTTCTAGTTCCTCAGCTCTGGCTACCCCTTGTAGGGATTTACAGCCGTGAGTATATGTATGTATGTATTAAGAAACTTAAAATATTACAATCAGCGGTTTTCAGGTAAGACTCGTATAGTATAGGCATATTAGGCATGGAGCAACCAACACTGCCGGTTCTCCTATAGGCGACGTACTATTATGCGGCTAATGGGACAATTTTGTGATGAGTTGGCGATGTGGCCATCAATGATGTGGTTTTTCAATTACAATATCTGTTCGTGCCTCAAATTTCAAAAGTTGCTGATACGTCCAAATCGACCCAATGGATCTTAAGCCGAACCGAACCATTCCACCACGGAAACCGGTTAGTACATACATAAATATACTCACGGAATTAAAAATTCCTCAGCCACTTTTGGAAGTTTAGTAAGGAAAATATTGTAAAATAAAGGGTTGTTTGTCACCCACGGGCCAAATGCGTTAGCACTATAACCATATCAAATATATCCATCCTATTTTATATTAGTAATTGCATTAAAGCCCCTTTTGAAGTAAAGCTTTTTACATGGAATGGAAATCTCAAAGCGATGCACTTAGCCCGTCATTAACTGCTGTCTCAAGAACATAATGGAACGGCAAGTGCGCTAGTTGTCCTTAGTCGTTGATATAGGCTTTAGCGGAAAACCTATTTCGATACTAGAAGTTTCAAAGAAATGATTTTGTAAAAAAAAAACTATTTAGTTTATTATGTATTGTATTGTAGTATATTAAAATTATTATTTTTCAGATAATTTAATTCATTCGCTTATTTCAACAGAGGACCTACGGATAACATAAACTTAACGTTCAAGCGTTCGTAACGTTCTAGGTCAAATTAATACGACACAGGTTATTTTTATTTTACTAAACTCTTCCATAAATTCTAGGCGTAAGCGTTCCCCTTCATATCCCTAACCCTAACGATACCCACGGGTAAAGATGGGGTAGTTATATTCTAAGCTGTCTCCTTCCACAGCATTATTTAAAAAGACGAGCATTAATAGTTTTATTATATTTCAATTAGGGCTGCTCAAATGTTTCAAGAATTACCTACTATAAGTAATAATTAAATATACTATACCAGCACAAACGAACAAGGTTACCCCAACAGTGATATGGAAACTCTTCGCTCTCTCCAACCAGAAAAAGAAGAGTCGTGGCCATTTTCGCGACAGTAAACTATACAACAGCTTATTTATTTTCTTACATACTGGGAGCAGGATGAGGGCACAACATATGTTTATCACAGAAGCGGTTCCTCTTGATATATATAATCCCACCTGCAAGTAAAAAAAATACTTATATTATTCGATAAGTCAGCGTCTAAACATAACCGAAAAGCAATAAAAAATACTAAGTGTTTCTATTATACAATGTGGAAGGAACATCAGTACATTACAACCACGGGGAACACATTAAGATCCTATCAAATCACAATAGAAAACATGCACCACCGAAAAAAAACGCGCATTTATAGGCCATTTCATTATAAGATCGCTCCACTGACAAACTGATTAATCATGCATGAATCATGTAATAGAAAGAATACCATTATTCATTAGACACAATCTTAGGAACAAAAATGTCACGTGATAATCACATGTATCGCAATATTAGTACCTATGCTCCCGCTTCGGGATTTTAAGTCGTGAACGTTCACTTTGATTTTGAAATGCTTATTGTAACTATAAAAACTATTGATAGATACTCATAACATAACATAAACTCACACCATTAGTTCCCATTGGGGTAGGCAGAGACTAAAGATCGCCACTTCATACGATCCTGACAAACCTCTCTTCTAGCTTCGTTTACATCCATCAATCTTTTTATGCCTGCTCTTTTATTTCATAGATACTCACCCCTAACATAGATCGCAAATAATGATACTGTGGCGCCTCATTATATTTTTTTATGGTTTCATACAGCACATATAAAACTAGGGAACACCAAGAAATCTGAAACAGAATGTTTTAATGGTCATTTCTATAATATATAGAATCGCAAAATATCTTCTTCAAGCACTTTTTCAATAAAAAGATTTCTCGTGCATGTTTGGCGGTATGCTTCAGTAAATAGCTGTCAAAAGTCAGATGTGTAGTGTCGGCTTATAATAGCACTACCCCATTTTTTCCTCTAGGAGTTCGTAAGAGGCGGCTAAGGGTATTATGGCTTTGGGCAATGTGGTTGGAGACTAGTCACAAAAACTTCTTTTTTTTACAATATTTACCCGATCCGGGCAAACCGCTCTGGCTTCTTTACATCCATCACTATTTTCATTCATGCTCTTTTATTTTTAAATAAATTTCATTTTGCAAAATAGTGTAACGTAACAAAATATTTTTAGTTGAAGCCATTCATAGTTTTAAAGGTGAAAAAAATCCGCTCCGCAATATTCACACAAAGCAGTAGCTTTTTTTACAAAACATGTATTGAACTTCCCATAAGTCTGAAACTGCATACTATGCTTTGTAACGAACTTTTTACAAAAAAACATTTACCGGGCAAACTGCTGCATGCAAAAATGACAGGGAATAAATAGGATAGCTCTTTCACGTGGAAATCCCTGTCAGCACTACACTA
Source organism: Bedellia somnulentella (assembly GCA_963576735.1). Taxonomy (NCBI): domain Eukaryota; kingdom Metazoa; phylum Arthropoda; class Insecta; order Lepidoptera; family Bedelliidae; genus Bedellia; species Bedellia somnulentella. The sequence goes on along the minus strand of OY755173.1, from coordinate 4,539,634 downwards.
CACACACACACTACATATACACACACTACAATACATACACACACTACATACACACACACTACATTAATGCACACTACACTACATACACACTTCAGATAGGCTTTTATCCCGGCTGCTTTCAAGCGTGCTATGTGTTCAGGCGATTGAATAGGTGAATTGTGAGCAGAGTGTAAGCAGTGGTGCATTAATTACGTGGACTAGACTAGCGTTCGATCATTTACATATTATGTAAATGGATTCATGCGCTGATAGAGGCTGTATCTAAGCTGGGGATTATTTATAGGAAACGATACACATTTTGAAATAGATAGTCCTGGGAGAAAGGAAAGAATGCTTATCATCGTCACAAAATGATATTTAAGTTTCGTGACAATAAACAATAAATAAATGTAGATTGGTCTTCAATTTTGTTTAGAAAATCATAAAAATAATATGTCTCGCTTAATCATGAGTATACACATATTAAATTCGCTTTTTCTAACCACTCAATAGATTAGTCAAATAATGCAAATAGTTTTTAATAAAATGTATTTATTTCTAAGCGCCCGCCGCTGCGCCGCCACGGAGCAACGAAATTTCTAAAACGATAAATTCCGAGTTCCAGCATTCATTCGTTTCAGTATTTTTAGTTAATGGTTGCTTAATTTTCTACATGTGTGTTTTTATACATATTACTAATATACTCTCAAAATATTGATGAAAGAGTTTAAATTATGCTATTAACAAGTATAATTAACAAATGGAAAAAAATCTTACTCATAAAAAATATCAACTTAAAATTATAACCCTGTAAAAAAAAGCCTTTTTAAAAGGTTAGCTTAAAAGAATAGTCAAAAATATTACTATGCTCTCACGGCTATAAATGCCAAAATAAAATATGTATTATGTTAAAACCTAAAGTTGAAATTATTTCTTTTGAAAATATCTGTACCGATTTATCAAAATATATTTTTCAATAATATAGTTTTGCACATAACTTTTAAGTCCTAGTGTCAGAAACCTAAATTATTTTCCTAAATTATACTAATTTATACCTAATATTTGTTTCCATAATTTTCAACCTTTATGTTACAATTATTCGTCGTAATTCAACTTCCTAAGTGGGATTTTAAATTCTGAAATTCGTTCGTATGTATTACTCAATTCTAATGGTCGAAAAATAGTAATCCAATCATGCTTTTATTTAAGCAATAATAGTTTGAATAATAATAAGTGCCTGTTAGGAGATCCAATTTTAGTTACTAAAATTTTTGGTTAAATTATTATTAGTTTTGAAGTCAAAACACAAAATCAGATCAAATCAAATCAAACTTTATTTGCGAATATAGGTGTTTGACATATTAGATGTTACAACATTTAATAACAAGAGAACACCATAACGATAGTTAAACAACGAATAGGATAAAATAAGAGTAAAAGCCGGAGTAAAAACCGTGTGAGTTGTGAACCAATACGTAGGTACCCATAAATATTATTCAATAGTTACACTGTAAAATCAGATACCTATACATACGTATTCAACAATTCAAATCAGGCAAAGTGCAAGTCCAACTGAATGTTATGATTGTTAATATTTCGATTGTTATTATTATATTGGTTTCAGAAATTGTGTTATACTTTTATCTGAAAAACTGCTGACTTGCCAATTACCTTTTTTTTTAAATAATAAATAATTTTGAGTTTTTTTCCTTATTGATTAAATATATGAAAAATCTTGAAAAATTAATATAACAATTGTTTAGTGGTTAAAAAAATATATAACAACTACATGTTAATAGTTTTAGAAATGATATACTACGAGTTACGGAGAGACATAAAAACTGACATAACCAATCTAAAAGGGTTTCGTTTTGCCACTCAGCCTTCATTCAGCTCCAAACCTCAAAAAGTTGAATAAGAGTACTCTACTTTTCTTGCCTTGCGTTATTAAAATCCTCACTGTATCTTAAAATTATATTGATGTTCGAGCGAAGGAAGTACAACCATAGCTAGAAATTCAGACAGTATTAAATCTCAGAAAAGAGAAGAGTGACCTCATCAGTCTCATAAATATATTTCGATAGGTTTCCAGTTAGTTGACTGAGGTCACCGCATCTTCTGAGAAAAGATATCAACACAGTTTATGATTACTGTGGTGTAAAGTTTTAAACGAAGATTAATGAAAACAAACGTTTTATCTAGGGAATCTCTTGAGGGATGTGAAAGCAAACGTACGCAAATGACAAAATGGAAGATGTTTGTTTATAATTAATACGAAAACTATATACTCACGGCTTTAAAGCCTTAGAAAGGCTAGCCACCGCTTCAGAATTACAAATTCTTCGACCACTTCCTTGAAGTTTAATCGGGAAATATTGTCAATTGTAAGTGGTATTGATAAGTCTCCAACCGCATCTCATCCGCGGAAAGAAATGGGTTAGTGCCATTATATTCTAAGCCGACATTAGGTACACAGCAATCTTTTCTTTTTGCTAATTGAACTTAAAGATTATGTACATCTACTCTAAGATATAAGTGCGGTATTATTACTTTAAAAATATTATATAGTACTTATGTAATAATCTAAACTAAACTGACACAAAAATATAATCTTTTGTAGATTATATTTTTGTATACAATATATGTATAAATATATATAATTATAAATAATGTGTGTGCAGTGGTAGAAAATAAAATAATCTTAAATAAAATAATCTTTTAATATCTATGAAACCAATATATACCAACAACGATATACATAAAATGTAAACTAAAAAAGCTGTACCTGAAATATCCGAGATTTGACAAAATACATAACACCACAAAATTTCGACCTCGTCATACTTGTTATAACAGTAATAAAATGACTGTTAAAACTTCGTAATACAAACACGCGTTTGCTCCCGTCGTAAAATAGCACACTACTATCCTCTCTGTCCGAGTTTAAACTGATGAATGAATCAGCAGCGACAAGCTTTGGAGAAGCTGCAGCCGCTTTAGCTGTGAAAACGTACTATACTTATCTTATAACACCTACTTAGTACACCATATTTTAGCTTGCATTACGTGCTTTCTAAGTAACACAATCCAAATTCGAAACTTCATACAATATAAGTACATACATATACATCCACGCCATGATTTCCCATTGGGGTAGGCAGAGACTATAAATCGCCACTTTGTACGATCCTGACAAACCTCTCTAGCTTCTAATAAATAAAGGAAAGAAATAAATCGCTGGTGTCGAAATTTTTCTTTCTTTTATTTATTAGAAATAATCCCCACATGATGTTTTCATGAACAAAAACCAATCTAATTACTCTCTAGCTTCGTTTACATCCATCAATCTTCTGATACATCGTCTTTTATTCATCATACTTCAGATGCCTGCCTTTTTGAGTACACTCGCTATTTGGTCCAAATGTGTCCTCCGAGGTCGTCCCCCATTAAAATTAACAATACCATCCACATAAGCTTTATAAATCTCTTTTACCAATTTACTATCATCCATCATCTCTATGTGCCGAAACCATCTCAACATTCCTTTTTCTATCTTTCTTATAATATTTTTCATTCACACAACACTTTTCACGAATAACACTATTTTTCACTCGATCACATAATCTAACATTACAAATGTTTCTGAAAGACTTCATCTCTAGTGCATTCACTCTGCTCTCATGCTTCTTCTGCCTCACCCAACATTCGCTTCCATACATAAGCGGAGGAACAACAACAGCATCATGCAAAGCCATTTCAGATACCGATTGACTGGTTTATTAGGCTATTCATTGCTCCATTTACCGCATTACCCTTTTTCACTCTTCTTTCAATATCTTCATCACACTTTCTTACCAGTGATCTCATTGACGCACACGGTTAAGTTCTCCTCTCTTTCAAAAACCATGGTTTTTGTTTTATCTACATTCACCCACATTTCTTAACTCAAACGTTCATAACCGAATATCTCCGAAGGGGTTTGGCTGAAGAACTAATCCTCTGAATATCACGTGACATTGTCATCCTCATTTAATTTCTTTCAAAAGCTGCACATGCAGTATTCATCATCTCTTGCAGCACCTCCACCGATGATGCAAGTAGCACTTGATCGTCAGCGTATAAGAGGCATTTATTTATTTATTTACATAGAAATAATCTTTACAGACATGGCCTAATACGATTATTTCTCACATATTTTATTTTCTAATTACATAATACATTCCTAGTTTTTTTAATTTCTACTTTCCTTATTATCTACATACAAGTATAACTATCAACATCATAACATAAATAGCGTAGTGCTGTTTTTGTGAAGTCAGTCAGTGGACAGTGGAGAATATCGATCTCCTCCTTTAATAATGAAAATTACCCATTCTCAGTCCATAATCAGTTTCACGCAACTCTGTTATCCATGCAATACAGTCATCCATGAACAAATTGAAGAGCCACGGAGAAGCTACACATCCTTGTCGGATACACTTCACCAGTTCATGTTTTTCCCGTTTACTCTGGAATCCTAATAGAGTGATACCAATGCATGTATAAGTTGACTCCCCAAAGCAAAATTCAAAAAGTTTTACAAAAGTGATGCTGGTTACAAAACCATTTCGAGATATTATCTTATTAAACAATATTTTCTTTAAATTAAATCAAATAAAGCTATGATGACTTTTATTTTATCAAAAAACTGTAACAGTGTTTGACCTTCAATGTTATTTCTAAGACATTCGTTATTGCAGTTTACTATAATAAAGCATCGAAAATCATAGGTTTATTTAATGTAATATCATTTGAGATCACAAATTCGTGAAATGTTTTGCAATCAGCAATATTTTTATTAAACACTAGTGGATCGTCCCAGCTTCGCACGGGTAGCGTTGTTTTTTTAAATATCTGAGCTTTCTTTCTTCAGTCACTTCAGTTCAGCGTAATGTTTTCAATTTATTAAATTTATAGCACTCCCTTAACAGTATAGTTTGGTGATTTTGAATGCGCTTTAATGAACGGTTCAGTATTTCCGTTTAATAGCAAATTTTGGAATAAAACGCCATGAAGTATTTATAACAATCTAAAAAATAAATCATTACGTTATGTAGGATGCAACTACTGGCGCCATCTAGTATGGTATATGTAAATTAGTAAAGATTTGGTTTCGATCACGGGCGCGATGGCTTATTTTATAAATAATATCGGTGTTTGTCTACCGATTTCTATGATTCTTTTTTTATTGAATAGGTAATAATGTTACCTTTTTTAAATTAGGGATGAGTGAGAGGTTTACAAACGTAAGAGTAAACAAATATAATCAGGATGTTCCGAACTGCTAAGCTATCAGGAATTACACGTGTTATTGTGAGTCAACCGTAAAAGATAGACATATACTGTTGAGGATTTTTTTTTAGATAATTTTATGAAGAATATTTCCGCCACACATGATTTCTATGTAAGTTTAACCATTAAGGCTGCACACGCGACGGATGCTTAAGAAATGGAGTAACTTCTCCCGTTTTCCCAAAATTTCCCAAAATTCCCCTTTACTTCTCTGCTGGAAAGTATACAAAAACCTGCGCAGGAGTATGAAGAATAATTGTACCAAGTTTCGTTAAAATCCGTCGAGTAGTTTTTGTTTCCATAAGGAACATACAAACCGACAGACAGACAGACAGACAGACAGACAGACAGACAGACGAAAACTTTACTGATTGCATTTTTGGCATCAGTATCGATCCCTAATCACCACCTGATAGTTATTTTGAAAATATATTTCATGTACAGAATTGACCTCTCTACAGATTTATTATAAGTATAGATTTCGCATCATTTGCATGTCGCTACGCGATTTTTTCGATCGATGACGTCATTAAAGGACAAAGTTGAATAATTAAGGTTGCAATAAGTAAGGTGAAATAAAAAATATCCAACTTGGTCTTTTATATTCGTGTTTGCGATCCAAATCTATGAAGGAGCAATACACCTTTTGTTTCTTAGCTAAGAATATTTCGGTGATGCTCCTCAAAGAGAAGATTTGATCCATGCTATTCCATACATCCCATTCTCATTCTAAAGCCTGCTTGCACATACAAATCTAAGTAGTTTGAGTTATACTGTAAAATCCGTTCCCGGTTTAATTTAGGGCAACCCAAACTTAGAAGTTAGTTTACTATTACGTTGGCTTGCCTTTATAAAGGTATTACAATTTAGCCACTCGTCCGGTTTACATCGTATTGTGATATAACTGATAACTTACTTACTATGAAACATAAACCATCGTTGTAAGCCCACCCAGAACGAATACAGCTTTGTTTGTATGGCTACGGTCAAGACGAACACTCCAGACTTTAAAGAAAACTCCCATAGGCGAATGAATATATTTCTATAGTCATTATTAAAATTATTCAAAAACTTCTCAAGATATAGGACTATATTTATAAATAGCAAAAGAAATTTGAGACAATATGAGTGAATTTGGATAGGACCTGCTAGCTAAAGAGCCAAAAACTCTTGTCCCGCCTTTGACTCATACGATGGTGAATATTATATTAAATACGTTAACGCACAAGTCATATATGATATAGCAAAGAGTTTCACATAGATTATTAAGACCTAGCCATTAACCTATTGCCTGCCCATTGGTATTATGAAATACAAACGGATGCTAAATTTCTCTTCTCTTATTGTTTTGGCCTCTTTGAACTATATTAATACACGGTATATGTCATCTAAAACTGCACTTAAACATTTACATATTCCGATGAGTGTCGTTAGAGGCGATTTAGAGTTTTGGATCATTTCAAGTGATTGTTGGGCGAAGTGATGAGATGAGACCCACCACCAACACCAACCGTAATCTTTTTCCCACCCAATCCATTTCCAAAATTAACTTAGAAATTTTTAATTTTATAACTCTGGCTACCCCACATTGGAATCTGTAATCGTGATAATCTTTTTAGGGTTCCGTAGCCAAATGGCAAAAACGGGACCCTTATAGATTCGTCATGTCTGTCTGTCTGTCCGTCCGTCCGTCCGTCCGTCCGTATGTCACAGCCAGTTTATTCCGAAACTATAAGAACTACATTATTGGAAATTGGTGCGTAGATGTATTCTGTAAACCGCATTAAGATTTTAAAATAAAATCTGAAAAAAAAACCAAAATTTTTAGGGTTCCCCATACATAGAACTGAAACTCAAAATTTTTTTTTTCATCAAACCTATACGTGTGGGATATCTATCAAAAGGTATTTGAAAATGATGTTGAGGTTTCTTATATCATTTTTTTCAAAACTGAATAGTTTGCGCGAGAGACTTTTTCAAAGTGCTAAAATGTGTGTCCCCCCCCCCGTAACTTCTAAAATATGGGCATGATAATACTGAAAAAAATATATGATGTGTATTACTATACAAACTACTAACGAAAATTGGTTTGAATGAGATCTAGCCCGTAGTTCTATTTTTAAACGTCATAAATCAAATTACTTACCTAATTTGGCTCCCATGATTTTCACACAAACGGGATTTTCTATATATATGATAGTACGGAACCCTTAGTGCGCGATCCGACTCGCACTTGGCCGGTTTTTTTAATATTTGATTATTACACCACACCTACAACAAACTATTGATAGTGGCAGAGAACATAATAGTCTGCATTTGCAATGTGTCTACTAATAAAAAAAAAACATAAACAAACCCTGCGCTTGCATCAACTCAACGGATATTTTCTTTGTGATATGATAAGTTGTGAAAACGTATCTACATCTTTCTAAATAAATAGAATAGACCGACTTGAATAGAAATATATGTAGCCTTTATTTATCTGTTGAGTGCAAATCAGAAATGGAGCCCCCTTCTCCTTGGAAAAGGCCGAACGAAGTGATGCACCTGCATCGGCTAAAAAAGCGGAAGAAAGCTTTACAGGTTTTACTCATTACATGATAATTAGTCTCATATCGATTATTATTAATATCACTCTACTGATTCTAATGGCCAAAATATCTATTTTAATTTAGGAACGCATGAGACAACAACCTTTAAATAGCTCAACTGATAACGCGGCAAATGGTCAAAATCCTGAAAATATTGACTTTTCCAGGCTGCTAGATAGTGATAAAAGAAAAAATCCATTTTCCAAGTAAGTGAATACGCCATTTAATCGTGCATTATATGTAATAAGGTCTTACTTATTTGTTATGGATGTGTTTTTATGTCACTGAACCTGAACCATTCTTGAGATAAAGCTCGGATTTTGGGTCTATACCTCTTCTGTGAAATCTATACTAAATAATAAAATAGGAGATTCTGTTTTTAAGTAGTAGAACAAATGCTCTTTACTACCTGCATATTAATGTTTATAGGTTACATATAAAAAAAAGCATACATAAAACTAGAGGTTAGCTGTATGGTGTTGGCTTAGAATAGCACAAACCCAATTTTTCAGGTATTTGGGCATACAAAGGGACTATTGGGTGATGTGGTAGGAGTCCCATCACCCACGACTTTTATTTTACAAGCTATTTCCCATTTAACTTTGCAAAGTGACTCAAGCACTTTTTATTCTGAAGCAAAGCTTTTAAGTATTTATAGCCATGAGTATTTGTATGTATGTAAATACAAAACTATATTTTTTAATTTCTTTCTGTGTGTCCGTTTATTATAGCTAATAATTTGTTATGACTGAACCTATTTTGACTGGACTTTCCCTGGCAAGATAGTTGATGTTGTAAGGAGTAACTTAGGCTAAATTATGTTCTTATTTAATATGTTTTATACTTGTGTGAGTATGCTAGTCTTTATGTATAAAAGGTTCTCCTGGCTCTCCAACTTAAGTATCAATGCACAGCTTAAACTTATGTACATATTAACTTGAAATGTGATGATGTGAGTAAACACTAACAAATTATTTCAGAAAAACAATAAGCGAATGGGCATTTACAGTTTATATGTCACTTTCTCTATTGAGGATTGTTGTCATAGTAAGAAAACAGCTATAAATGTTTTAAATAACTCAAAGGCTTAAATGTTTCTGTATATGAAGGGGGGGGTGAGGTACTAATGTGACATTATTAATGGTGTTCAGAGTATCTACATTTTGCTATGTCTGCATACTCAAGTAATAGGGGGCAGGCCTATGAATGATACATGACTAAGTAGCACTGTCCAGGAAGGTTTCCTCACCATTAAGAACCATCACACATATAAAGAGAAATTTTAGAATACATATTGGTGTAGGTCCATAGTTGTAGGATATAGAATTTAACTCATTTTAGACAAGAATTTGAGATAATATGTGCACTCGATCCCCAACCATTAATAACCAAATCAGAAAATGAAACCACTGAAGGGGCATTTATACAAGATACTTTTAATATAAATATACCTTGAGTTCCATCCACCATTCATCAACTTAGTAAAACTAGTAGTAGTAAAGTACTAGTACTAGTTAAGTTTGATGGTTGTATTTCACTCCTGAAGGAAAAATGTAATAATTCATAGTCTTTTTCTTTTACTGTCTTGTACTTTTACTGTATGGTTGTTGCTATTAAGAAATCACAAGAGAGAGTGTGAAAGTAAAGTATTAAGAAAGAAAAGAGGGAAGACTGCTTAGCTGGGGCCATGAAACAACTTATCAATAATTTTACTTTCAGACACAATGGGCAACAAAATAAAAAGTCAAAGCTAGAAGAAGCAATATCTCCTATAGACGAATCAAATGATAGAACCCTGTTTGCCTTACTGAACCTACCCGCAAAAGTGATAGAAAAGCCTTCAAAGGAAATTGAAACTGATAAATTATCAACATTTTCAAATTTACTGCAAAAATACACAGCCGAACATACTGTTGAACCTGTAAGTATCTACTTGTATTACTAGAATATCTTAAATATTGCATTTATGTAAGTGTTTATGAAGTAATATGCTTATATAATCGGGTGAATTTGAAATGCTAGTGATGTTTGTATCTTCCAAAGATGCATCACATTTGGATTCATATACTCAGGGCTATAAAGGTCCAAAAAGGGTAGCCAGAGCTTCAGAAACAGAAAATTATTCAGCTGTTTTGGAAGTTAAGTGAGGAAAAGATTGTAATATAAATATTTTGCTGATGGTTCCCAAGAATCACTTAAAAAGACCTCTATACCCTTACTTTCCTCTTTAGATCACCCGTGGGAAGAAATGGGGTAGTGCTGTTCTATGCCGACATTCCACAGCAAAAACAGGGCATTCACATGTTTGGAAAAATTAAAATAAAATTAAAAATACATGAAAAACTTCTATTTTTATTCAAGATGTATTATTTAAAGCAAAATAATGAAGGATATTTTAACCCATATTTTAGCAAACAGTGGAAGAGAGACACAAATACCTGCCCATAGACTGGTCACTGATAACGAGGCTGCGTTTGATGTCGCCCAAACCATTTGCATGGAACCAACAACTTAAAGCAAGTGAAGAAGCTTCAGGAATCACAGGGTGAGTATATTTGGGACCTCTTACACGAAATTACGTGGGTTAATCTTGAAATTAATATTCAGGAAAACTTATATGTCCACCACCCCTTTATTGTACCTGATAAACATACTTTAAAAACTAACGCATATCACTAATTATAATTATTTATATATTTTTTATATTTCAGCTTCGTCCGCTGCCTAGACACAACATCATCCCCAACCCTGGACACATCCCCCCGAGCTCTGTTCCACCAAACGTGTCTGTACTGGCAGCACCCAAACCTACCCTGGCTGGACTTGTTCCCTCGCTCGTCCGGCCGAGTGGCTGCCACTGGATTTCTTGCTGCCAATGAAGAAGTCAAGGAGGCTTTGTTGAAGGACTGGGTGGAGAGTTTTAGGTCACTTTTCCAGGTATGTAATGTTGTTTTAAAGTTAAATCTTTGGATAACATGCTTGATTTACTTTGGATAGTCGCTTCTATAATAGTATTTTTAGCTTATTATACCCCTAAAGTCAAGAAAAGGACTATGTGTTACTTGTGCTTTAAATTGTGCGAAGAAACCTAGTTAACGTTGAAACTCTAACTACCTAAAATAATGCAGGAATGATGTTTCAGAAATGGGTTCAAACTTTTGCCTAAGATTGCTATAGCACATTAATCTTACTCATAAAAATTTACGAATCATTGTTTGGGGCTGTTATTTTATATTTTTATATGACAAGGCATCCGAGTAGCGAAGAATAGTTCCTAGTCGGCCTGCTTGGTGGAAGTCGCAAGAAGCCAATTGATAGGGGCATATAGAGCTGGTCTTTGTGGAAGTCTTCGGAGGCCTATGTCCTGCAGTGGATATCTTTTGGCTTATGATGACAAATAGTACAATCCCATTGTACTTTCAAACTGTATTCAATAACTCCTAATTAAGAAGTGTCCCACAGCTCGGCTGCTCTAAGCTTAAAACAAGTATGTCGATTGTTGAGCGTTTGCTTTTTTTTACACCGTTGGATTCGTCATAGAAAGACCCTTATTTCTACATTATTAAAACTCAAAATATCTTCTTATTTAAGGCGCTATTGATAAAAATAATAGGGTAAGATTATGCTAAAAGCATTTTCATTCTGCATTGGCGTTACTGTAAAGGTCAAGTTAAAAAATATATTAATTTCATTAGGAAACTACATCACGTCGGACATATCCAAAAATCATCAAGTTCCGACAATCACTTTAGGAAATATTTAAATTTAAAGAAATAAAATGTTTTTTCGCTCTCCTGTAAAATTTGCCGAAAACGACATACTTGTTTTTAGTTTAACGCAGCCGAGCTGGTCCGCGCGCGCCACTGTCCGTACTTCTACGTGTGTGCCAACTCGTTCACATGTCTGTTCCCCTCACGGGACCTCAATATCTAGCATTGGATATCTATTATCTTCCATCATTAGAACAAAAAGTCAAATAGTTTACTTTTCAAAATTAAGTTACAAACTACATTTTTTTTAACCTCAATTTTTTTAAATTTATCATTAATCCGTTGCTTTGGAAGGTGTTCGTAAAGAGAAGAAGCAACAAAGAAACACTTTACATCCACAGTTTTTATTTTTTTCAAAATATGGTTTGTACAATTTTGGGGCATATTTTTACTTAATAAAAGAATTTCTATGCGACCACACCAAACGCTTGTTTGACATAATTAAACTTAATTGTCTATCACTAAATCTAATCACATAACGTGAAAAAGAAATCCTCACCAGACAATTATTCCTAGGAATAACGAGGGAAGATTTATAGCTTTACGGACACGGTCATATGCGCGTTGGGTCCTTATCGTTTAAAAAATCTAGATCACTGTAGTAAGATTTCTTTAAAGCATTGCTTTAATTGCCTTTTTAAAAGATGCCACTGGCAATTCCAATATGTCAGAAGGAAGTTTGTTGAACATTTTGAGGGATAGTATAGTAAAAGGAGTTACTTACTTTATTAAGTCTCCACTTCGGTACATTAAGTTTGTCTCGTACTCCTTATTTCGAGTGTTAACAGTATGCCTATCACTATCTTTACAAAATTGGCCTAATGCTTTTTGGCATACATTAAATTCTCAAATATGTATTGGTAAGTGCCAATGCCTCAATCATACGGTTTTCAACAACTCCTAATTGAGAAGTGGTCCACAGCTGGTCCGCGCCCGTCACTGCCCGTACTTCTACGTGTGCGGCAACTCGTTCACGTGTCTGTTCCGCTATGTCTAGCACTGTATATATATTATCTTCCATCATCAGAGCCGTCCCAATTTACTGTCAAACTGTTTCCAATAACTCCTAATTGAGAAGTGGTCCACAGCTGGTCCGAGCCCGCCACTGCCCATACTTCTACGTGTGCGCCAACTCGTTCACGTGTCTGTTCCGCTATGTCTAGCACTGTATATATATTATCTTCCATCATCAGAGCCGTCCCAATGTACTGTCAAACTGTTTCCAATAACTCCTAATTGAGAAGTGGTCCACAGCTGGTCCGAGCCCGCCACTGCCCATACTTCTACGTGTGCGCCAACTCGTTCACGTGTCTGTTCCGCTATGTCTAGCACTGTATATATATTATCTTCCATCATCAGAGCCGTCCCAATGTACTGTCAAACTGTTTCCAATAACTCCTAATTGACAAGTGGTCCACAGCTGGTCCGAGCCCGCCACTGCCCATACTTCTACGTGTGCGCCAACTCGTTCACGTGTCTGTTCCGCTATGTCTAGCACTGTATATATATTATCTTCCATCATCAGAGCCGTCCCAATTTACTGTCAAACTGTTTCCAATAACTCCTAATTGACAAGTGGTCCACAGCTGGTCCGAGCCCGCCACTGCCCATACTTCTACGTGTGCGCCAACTCGTTCACGTGTCTGTTCCGCTATGTCTAGCACTGTATATATATTATCTTCCATCATCAGAGCCGTCCCAATGTACTGTCAAACTGTTTCCAATAACTCCTAATTGACAAGTGTCCCTCAGCTGGTCCGAGCCCGCCACTGCCCATACTTCTACGTGTGCGCCAACTCGTTCACGTGTCTGTTCCGTGCGGCGGGGGTGGGGGGCGCGGCAGACCCCAGCGCACTCGTCACGCCCTCTACGAGAGGATTGCGGCACACACTGAGGCAGGAAGGTACGTGTTTTTTATTTCAGGAATATATTAGATGGTTCATAAATACATGCGTTGGGTTTGGTCGCACAGAAAATCTTTCAAAAGTAAAAATATGTTAAACCCAAAATTGTACAAATTATTTTTTTAGAAAATGAACAAAGGGTCTAGCAGGCTAAGGGAACAAGATTGGCCCCCGAAGCCGATCTGGCTGATTTTTAGGGTTCCGTAGCCAAATGGCAAAAACGGGACCCTTATAGATTCGTCATGTCTGTCTGTCTGTCCGTCCGTCCGTCCGTCCGTATGTCACAGCCAGTTTATTCCGAAACTATAAGAACTACATTAATGAAAATTGGTGCGTAGATGTATTATGTAAACCGCATTAAGATTTTAAAATAAAATCTGAAAAAAAACCAAAATATTTAGGGTTTCCCATACATAGAACTGAAACTCAAAATTTTTTTTTTTATCAAACCTATACGTGTGGGGTATCTTTCAAAAGGTATTTGAAAATGATGTTGAGGTTTCTTATATCATTTTTTTCAAAACTGAATAGTTTGCGCGAGAGACTTTTTCAAAGTGCTAAAATGTGTGTCCCCCCCCCGTAACTTCTAAAATATGGGCATGATAATACTGAAAAAAATATATGATGTGTATTACTATACAAACTACTAACGAAAATTGGTTTGAAAGAGATCTAGCCCGTAGTTCTATTTTTATGGTGGTGCACCGGTTTCAGCCACGGTTACTGTGTTACAAAAATCAGCCCTCGATCTTCTTTTGTTTTGGAGATTTTTGACATTTACCAAATCATCAAGGTATTTTTTAAACTTATATTTTAGATAAACTACGCAAGCTAGAACAACCAAACCAAATCACGATAAACGAGAATAAAATGAACTTTTAATCGCATGTTTTTATGGGGGGCCTACCAATAGTACTTCAGTCAAAAAATCATAGTTTATTTTTTTTAGTACATTTTTCTGACGTTTGCCGCGGAGGTACAGCCATTTTTTTTCTATGCACTTGTACATGTCTTTAGTAGCTCTTTTTGAGATTTTTTTGGTGGGTGTGCCAGAGCCAGAGAGCCAGAGCCAGAGCTTCAGAGCTAGTAACTCCTCAGTAACATTTGGAAGTTGATAGCGGGACAAGATGGTAGAAATAAAGTATTGTCGCCGCAATCGCCCATTAACCACTTAAAAAAGCCCCATACCCTTCCCTTAGTCGCCACTTACGACACCCATGGGTAGAATGGGGTAGTGACATTCTAAGGATCTATATCATATATATTAATTGCTTTTGCCTCTCTTTTTAACTCTCCAATTCGGTACTGTACTAGCCAACCACGGGTTCGCTTATATATATTTTTATAACCCCTGTTGCTGAAAGGGCGATGTTTAAGTTTGTCGTATCAGTGGAACCGTAGCTGTATGTTCATGAGTTCTTGTTCAGTTGTTTGCTATTCATTTGGAGGTTGCGTGGTTAACATAGATAGCTCGCATCTAAAAATATCAACTAAATATCTGAAATAGTCCTATTTATTTTATTTACTTTCAAATAAATATTATAGCTGTTCATTTCCCTAATAAAACTTAAATACCTCGTGTCACAGATGTAGAATTCACAATGCCTCTCCGCGGGGACAACAAAAAGAAGCTAAACACGTCAGACAGCAACGACAAACCAAAGAACTCTTCGTATGACAGTTGTTACGACACGATGGACGACAATAAGTCGGACAACGGACGGAACGACAAGGCGGACGATAATTCCGGCGACGAGGACGATATGGAATCGGATCAGTTTTTGTCTCAGCTCGGATTTGAACATGATGTAATTAAGAGAATTAATAATACGCAGGTAATCTAAATTTTATATTAATTAAATTAGTTTAAGCACGTTTAAGTGTACTTTTTTATATATTTGCTTTTATATTGTAAGTTTCTAGCTCTTCTTTACACATTCTTTTCCCAGTTTGGAGTATGGCTTTTTCATTGTCATTTTTGCCATTGTGTCTTGGCAGGAACAAATAATGAGACTCGAAAGATGGTTATAGTCTGATTTATTGTATAAATGGTTACAGCTTATATATTAAGGTAAAACGTGCGTATCTATCATATAACTTATCTTATCTTCTAACACGTATTTATCTGTAATGAATGATACAGATAATATTTATACTAGATACAGCACGAAAGAATCGTCCTAAGATAAGGGTGGCAACAATACACCCCCCTTTAAAAAAAATGAAAGAAAATAATATTATAATAATATAGTTATGGTACAATATTACGATGACGAATTGAACTTGACATTCTTAAGTAATATGATTTTTGCTGATGTTGTTGTGGCGCGAAGAATGTATGTGCTGACGATTGTTGTTATGGTGATTTGCTGACGCCTGTTGTGTATTAGGTCAGTGCTTCCCTCTTGACCTTAGTGTGGATTGCTGAATACATTTATCCGTTGCAACTATGCTGGTTGTTTCTTCTTGTTGTCAGCAGATTACAATATTTTACGGTTTTTTTTACGGTGCTATTTTGGTTGTAATTATTCGCCGTGCTTGGCACGTTGTTTGAATCGTTATTGATGAAAAATACAGGTTTTAATCTGTCTATAGATATTGTTGTCTCCTTATCTTTTATTTTAATAACGTATGTCTTATCCATTTTTCTTATCACTGGGAATGGTCCTTCGTAGGGCGGTGTGAGAGTTTTCCTAAGTCTGTCGCATCGCACGAATACATGTGAGCACTCTTTGAGCTCTGGGTGTACAAAAACTGCTTGATCATATTTTTTTCGTTTAGGTATTGATGTCATCTGAGTGATGTCCTTCTGAATATTTTTTACAAACTCCTCGTAAGTAGAAAGTTGATGTGGTGATGATTCAAAAAATCCTCCAGGTAGTCTTATAGGTGTTCCGTATGTTAACTCTGCTGCACTATATCCCGTGTCTTCTCGTAAACAACTCCGTAGTCCCAGCAGAACTGGGGGAATTTCCTTAACCCAATTATCCTTAGCTTCTCTAGTCATCAGTGCCGCTTTTAATGTTCTATGAAATCTCTCGATCATCCCGTTTGATTGTGGATGATAAGGTGTTGTTCTAATTTTGTGTACCCCTAGAAATTGTGAAAGAGATTCGAATATTCTTGATTCAAACTGTCGGCCTTGATCGGTGGTGACACGTAGTGGACATCCGAAACGAGTTATCCATCCCTCATATAGTGTTTTGGCCACTGTTTCTGCTGTAATGTCCTCTACTGGGAATACCTCGGGCCATGACGTACATCGATCTATCATAGTTATTACATATCTCTTTCCTTGTGAAATGCGTAATGGTCCGACAATGTCCATATGTAGGTGTTCAAAACGCTGCGCGGGCATGAAATTGCCTAAAGGTGATATTGTATGTCGTTGTACCTTAGATTTCTGACAGGCTATACATAATTTACACCAGTTATTGATGTCTTTATTCATGCCTGACCATAAGTACCTCTGAGTTATCATTTTTCTGGTAGCTCTTTTTCCTGGGTGACTTAATCCATGAATGACGTTAAATATTTGCTTGCGAAATTTTTGTGGTAAATAAGGGCGATTTTTTCCCGTAGATACATCGCAGGTGATGCTTATAGAAGAGTTTGGAAACGTGATATCTTGAAGTTTTAATTTTTTGTTGCTACGCAAGTTTATTAATTCTTTGTCCGTAGATTGATATTTTGCTAAATCGGCGTAATTCATTGGTGATGGTATATCAATTTGTTCTATACGTGACAGAGCGTCTGCAGTGATATTGTCACGTCCGCTTATGTGTTGAATATCAGTACAATATTGTGAAATAAAATCTAATTGTCGTACTCGTCGCGGTGTGTCGTTTGATGACGGTTTTTTGGAAAAAGCGTATGTCAAGGGTCGATGGTCTGTAAAGATTGTGAACTGTCTTCCTTCAACTAATCTTTGGAAATGTTTGACAGCTAAATATACGCCGAGCAGTTCTCTGTCGAATGTTGAGTATTTTTGTTGAGTTTCGTCCAATTTGCATGAGTAAAATCTTAATGGTTCCCAATTGGTCCCGGATTTTTGTTGTAAGACCGCGCCGATACAGGTGTTACTGGCATCTGTCATAAGCGCCAGTGAAGCTGTGCGGGAAGGGTGGGCCGTTACTACTGAATTCATTATGCTTTCTTTGCATTTATTGTAAGCTTTTTCCGCTTCCGTTGTCCAGAGAATAGGTGAATTGTCGTTCTTTTTCGTACCTTTTAAATATGCGTTGAGAATTTTTTGATTTTCAGCTGCGTGTGGAAGGTTATTTCTGTAAAAATTTATCATGCCCAAAAATCTCCTTAATTCCTTGATTGTCTTCGGTTTAGGAAATTCCATAATCGCCTTATAATTTTCTTCCGTTGGGCGTATTCCTTTGCTCGTTATGTGATACCCTAGGAAATCCAATTCGTATTTAAGGAATTAACATTTTTCGAGATTTATGTTTAGTCCGTTTTCTTGTAAACGTTTGAAAACTATTTCTAAATGCTGATAGTGTTGATTTTCATTTTCTGATGCGATGAGACAATCGTCAACAAATACGAATATGAAGTCCAAATCTCTGAATAGGGAGTCCATAAATCTTTGAAATGTTTGTGCTGCATTGCGTAGTCCAAAAGGCATTCTTAAATATTCAAAAAGTCCAAACGGGGTGATTATGGCGGTTTTTTCTATATCTTTTACCGGAATGCAATGATAGGCCTTCCGTATATCAATTTTGCTGAGTATTTTCTTGTTTTCCAAGATATATGTAAAATCGGTTAACCGTGGCAGTGGATATTTGTCAGGTATGGTCGCGTTATTGAGCATCCGGTAATCTCCACATGGTCTCCATTCACCGTTCTTTTTCTTTACCATGTGTAGTGGGCTGGCCCAGGGGCTGTCTGAAGGTCGACAAATACCGAGTTCCATCATATTTTGAAATTCTTTTTTTGCTATGTGATATTTTCCTGGAGGTAATGGTCTGGCTCGCGTGGCAACGGGTGGTCCTTGAGTGATAATATGATGTTCAACCTTATGTTTTGGGTTAGTGCGTAGGGAGGAGGGTCTAGTGATATCTTCGTATTTGTGTAGAAGTTGATTAATGCGCGCGTTCGCCCTCATGTTGATAGTGCTAATTGTTTGATGAGTAGATTTGCTCAGGCTTGCCGGAACCGTCAGCTCCGTAACCCTGTCAATAATTTTTTTACCCGCTATATCCACTAATAATTTATAGTGTTCTAAGAAATCCGCTCCAATGATGGGTTGTGTGACGTCAGCGATGATGAAATTCCATGTAAAACATCTCCGTAGTCCGAGATTCAAAGTCATTGTTTTCTCACCGTACGTTTTGATTTTTGTCCCATTGGCGGCGTAGAGGGTATATTGTTCGGTTTGTTTAAATGATTGTCTGTGTGACTTGTTGATAACCGAAATATTTGCTCCCGTGTCGATTAAAATGGTAATGCCCGTTTTTTTGTCTGTAATCTTAAGGCGGTTAGATGGGTAAATGGTACAGAGATCCGCCGTAGTCTGGATTCCAACTGCATGGTTTAATACAGTTTCTTGCATATTTTCTATATTTGCTGTGGTAGTAACAAAATTGATTTCTTACTTGACTGGTTGATCTTGAACTTGGTCTCGTTGTAGAACGTTGATGTTTATAATTATTACGCCGATGGCCTCCGCGATTTTGTTGAATTGCGTCTATTTCTAATTGTAATTTTGCTAACTGTGCTAATATGAGTGCCGTTCCGCTGTCATCTGTATTTCTGCTGACTGCTGATACCTCGGTAATTTTTGAGTTCATAATTATTTTGTCAGCGATGTGGCTCATCTTCTCAATGTCTATGTCCTCGGTGACAGCTAGTACTGTGGTAACTGTTGGTGGCAAAAGTCTGAGCCACAGTAGTTTAATGGTTTCGTCGCTGATTTTGTTTCTGCCGAGGACTCGCATTTTCCGTAGCAATTGTGATGGTTTTTGATCGCCTAGTTCCATGTTTGTTAGTAACTTCTCAAATTGTTGGTGTTCGGATTCTTCATAGCAATCAATTAGACGCTCCTTAATGGATTTGTATTTTTCTGTGGTTGGCGGTGATGAAATTAGGTCATTGACCTGTAGTATTTCTTCTTTGGACAGCTTGGCTATTACCATATTGTATTTGTAATCGTCTCCTTGTTTTTGTGGTGCTAATGTAGCTTCCAATTGCGTGAACCATAATCGCGGTTGATCCTTCCAAAATTCCGGAATTCGGGATAAAACTGAGGTGCCAGCTGCTATTTCTAATATTTCTTGTTGACTTCCATTTGTTTTGCACGGTGACTGCGCCATGTTGCGTATATTCTTTTCTCGGGGTCACCAATTTGCCATTGTGTCTTGGCAGGAACAAATAATGAGACTCGAAAGATGGTTATAGTCTGATTTATTGT
This sequence comes from Bedellia somnulentella, assembly GCA_963576735.1. Lineage (NCBI taxonomy): Eukaryota > Metazoa > Arthropoda > Insecta > Lepidoptera > Bedelliidae > Bedellia > Bedellia somnulentella. The sequence continues at coordinate 4,519,638 of OY755173.1, read as the reverse complement.
ATAAATGGTTACAGCTTATATATTAAGGTAAAACGTGCGTATCTATCATATAACTTATCTTATCTTCTAACACGTATTTATCTGTAATGAATGATACAGATAATATTTATACTAGATACAGCACGAAAGAATCGTCCTAAGATAAGGGTGGCAACATCATTCTTTAATCAATATAAACAGGTCATCGTCTTTTTCAACATATTATGCTAAGGAAAAACCTCTTTTAAATTGGTTTCAGTTTCATTGTTGTATACTAGCGTACAAAAGTAGATTGTTTGTTGAATAAAGAAAACTGTCAAAATTTTACAAAGACTTAAATTGACTGCACTTTTTCATCAATCTCGATCATTAAAATTTTAGGTTTACTTAAAATTTGTACAGTATTACAGTACAGTACACTATAAGTAATTCAATCAAGTTGAATACCGTACTTACCAATATATTTATTTATCTATCCGTTTTGTTCCAGGCTCGTATTCAAAATGCTCAAGAGAGTACTGTAGACAGCGCAGCAGAGTCTTTATTATTGGTGCAAGGAGCCGACGCCCAAGCGCTTTTCAATTTCTTACTGAATTGCAAGTCTATTGTGAGCCCGACGGGACCTTTCGCGGGCATTCCACCTACTTTGTTGTCCCCAACAGCCTTCCATGGAGGAACTTTGCAGTCTCTTAAGGTAACATTTTGTTATTGAGATCTTATTAGCATTAACACTACTGTAATATTCAAATTTTCGGCATCTAAACACAAATCAACTCTGTTTGACGACGTCTGTAACCGAGTGGATAGGTGACTCGCTTCTAGGTCCAGAGGTTGCGAGTTCGATCCCCGATGAGAGCAATATTTATGTGATGAGCATAAATTATTGTTTCTTAGTCTTGTACGTTATTTATATGTGTATTGTATAATTTTAAATATATCGTTGAGTTAGTATTCCTTAAACAAGTTTAAGTTAGTTTATCATTTGTGTAAAATATGTCCGTATATATTATATTATTTATTATATAGTTTACCGGCATTTGTGTCTGGATTCACTAATTGAAAGCTTGAGTGACAATGTGGTGTTGGAAAAATATTTGTAAGCTTCTTTTATGTTTTACTGTTTACAATTTTCAAATACATACATACATATTCTCACGGCTTTAAATCCCTTACCGGGGTAGCCAGAGCTTTGGAATGAGAAATTCCTCAGCCACTTTTGGAAGTTGATTGGGGAAAAGATAGTAATAATAAATGTTTTTGGTGACGGGTCTCCAACCACATCGTCCAAAAATCACTTAAAAAGCCCCTATAACCTTAGTTGCCTCTTACGATCACCCGCGGGTAGAAATGGGGTAGTGTTATTCTAAGCCGACACTACACGGCGAATCTTAGCTCTTAGAATCTTAAGAAAATTCGCAACTTACCACATTAGAATTAAACAAATATGGTTGAAGTAAGGTTGAAAATTAATTTGCCATCTTTCTTATAGCATTTAGGTCTAAGACCCTAGGGGAACTTGATTCCATCAATTCTTTTCTGATCTGACACCCCAAAACTTGTAGTGGGGTACAAGTAGGTGGCTAATAGAAATTTATAATAAATACATATACTCACGGCAAATAATCCCTAGAAGGGGTAAACAGAGCTAAGGAATTATAAATTCCTCAGCCACTTTTGGAAATGTGAGTGGGGAAAAGATGGCAAGTATAAAGGATGTTGGTGATGGGTCTCCAACCGCATCGCCCCAGAATCCCTTAAAGGCCCCAATACCGTTAGTCGCCTCTTACGTACACCCACCGGAAGAAATGGGGTAGTGCTATTCTAAGCCTGGTGTAGGGGCTTCTTAAGTGATTTTTGGGCAAAGGGTCTAGCAGGCTAAGGGAACAAGATTGGCCCCCGAAGCCGATCTTGCTGATTTTTATGGTGGTGCACCGGTTTCAGCCACGGTTACTGTGTGACAAAAATCAGCCCTCGATCTTCTTTTGTTTTGGAGATTTTTGACATTTACCAAATCATCAAGGTATTTTTTAAACTTATATTTTAGATAAACTACGCAAGCTAGAACAACCAAACCAAATCACGATAAACGAGAATAAAATGAACTTTTAATCGCATGTTTTATGGGGGGCCTACCAATAGTACTTCAGTCAAAAAATCATAATTTATTTTTTTTAGTACATTTTTTGACGTTTGCCGCGGAGGTACACCCACCAAAAAAATCTCAAAAAAGCTACTAAAGACATGTACAAGTGCATAGAATTTTTTTTCGAAAATATTTGCAATACAACACCAGTATTTAAGTACTAGAGTAGTATATATTTTATGTAAACTCTTTTTCTGTAAACCGATGTTCCCCGCCCATTGCCACTTCAGCTTTACAACTCTTCGGGCTATGTCGGTGACTTTAGTTCTTCAGCGGACCTCCTCATTTCTGATTCGATCGCGCAAAGAAATCCCGAGCATAGCCCTCTCCATCATCATCCTCCACATCGGTTTACAGAAAAAGAGTTTACATAAAATATATACTACTCTAGTACTTAAATACTGGTGTTGTATTGTAAATATTTTCGATTTTTTGACATGACGCACCATGATTTTTGGAAAAAAAAATCTATGCACTTGTACATGTCTTTAGTAGCTCTTTTTGAGATTTTTTTGGTGGGTGTACTTCCGCGGTAAACGTCAAAAAAATGTACTAAAAAAAAATAAACTATGATTTTTGACTGAAGTACTATTGGTAGGCCCCCCATAAAAACATGCGATTAAAAGTTCATTTTATTCTCGTTTATCGTGATTTGGTTTGGTTGTTCTAGCTTGCGTAGTTTATCTATACTATAATAAGACTGTTACGAGGTCAAAACTGTACATTGAAAAAAAAAAAAAAAACCAGTGGAATATGTTTTATTTTCGATACTGAAGCCAAATTTGCTATTTTTGAAAAAAATGTCTGTCTGTCTGTATGTCCGTTCATCACGTTAATTCTACCGGACCGATCTTGATCAAATTTGGCATGAATGTAGGTTATACACCTGGCCAACATATAGGATATAATTTATCCCGGATTTCGCAAGGGTTCCCACAGGAGCATAAAAAAAACCTTTTATATGGTTCCCATGTTTACACGATTAATTTTTTCATCGACCAACTTTATCGGACTCTTCATTAATAGTCTTTTTGGAAAAAAGAAGGGTTTCATCCATTTTCATCAAAGTAATTGTCCATTTAATTGTTTGTCAATAGTCAATATGACTACTAGATAAAGAAAGAAAGAGAGATTTTTATTTGTTGCTGACTAACAAAAAAATACACAGATATATAGGATATCACAAATTTAAGACTTACACAAATGTCTGCGTGGCGTAGCGGTATACCGTTTGGTAAACACTAAGTACGAAAGACCCAGGTTCGAATCGTTTTGCGTATTCATTTGGTAGGTTTGAGAATATGTTTGTAGCTTTTGTTTTTTTAACTAATATTCTCATAGATATATTATGTTTTACTTACGCATAAATTAATATTCTGTTTAAGCCTCAGAATGCATAGTTTGTAAATAATAGTAAATATCTCAATGTTAATTCAGTAACGCCATCTGTTGACCGATGATTGCAATATCTCACACATCACCAACAGTCAGTGTAGGGTCAGCACCGGGTCGCCAAACTGCTATCCATACTTACTAGAGATATTCTTTTATTTGAACCAATAAAACTTGGTACAAAATGGTTTGTTTCATGATTCGTATGAACAATTAAAAAGGTTTTTTGGAACTCATCCCCTAAGGGATTGAAATATAGTATACAGATTTTTGATCTATAAATATACTGTATCTAAAAATTTGAAACTTGATGCGATTGACTGATATAACCACTACAAAAAGGAATATATGAAATTCATCTATCAATCAATCATGAGTATATTCTAACGGCTAAAAATCCCAAAAAAGGGTAGCCACAGCTTCAGAGATAGTAATTCTATATCCACTTTTTGAAGTTGAATGGGGAAAAGATAGTCAAATGGGTCTCCAACTGCATCGCCCAATATTCACTTAAAAAGTCTTAATGTTCTTTATATCTATTACAACGCTCACGGGAATATAAATATAAAAATAAAACAGAAGTTAATATAGTGTTTTGGAATTTCGGATGTAAACCGGATGCAAAAAATGTAGTCCACGCGAACGTAGTCGCGGGCAAAAAGCTAGTCTAAAATATAAGTGTAAAGAATACCTTGATAATTGGGAAATGTCAAAAATCTCCAAAACAAAAGACTCTTTTCTCCTACCGGCGCTTAAAAAGTAAACTCATGCTTATAAACGTTGCTCACTAAAAATCGAAAACTGCTAATATAACAAAAGTTAAGTGTAAATAAGTGCACCCGTTACCTGAAACAAACGAAGAGGCGGCTTTTGAATCTTTCACAGCCATCATAATCAGCAGCCAGGAGCCCAGAAATTGAGATTTATGCTAACATCACTACAAACATGGCTACTGACTGTGCCGCTTGTAAGGAAAAAATACAAGATCTTAATTTCCTGGAGTGTTCAACATGCGAACGTCTGTATGACCTTAAATGCCTGAACCTCTGTATTGAGTACCTCACTAACATGACGTTAGATCAAAGACAAAGCTGGTTTTGCCCGGAGTGCGCTAGTAAACAAAGAAAAGGGGATAACTCGAGTACCCCAGTGCGAGTCCTGGCGGTTTCTGTTTCTGCTCCTCATAACAACACTTTCACGAAGACTGAAAATGTAAACAAGATTCGAGGTGATCACAAGAAAACTACGAAAAAAAATCAACAACAAGAGAAAAGTTCGATATCTACAAAAAATCAACAGGATCCCACCATACCTCAGGGAGGCGACCAACTACGGGAATTTAAGGAAGATATGAGAAAATTAATATCGGAATTCTCTAACGCGCAAAAAGGAGAGCTAAATGAGGTCAAGGCTGCCCTTAAGGAGATTCAGGTCACAAATCGTAATATTGAAAATGCTATTTCTCACCTTACGCTGAAGAACGAAGAACTACAAAAACAAATTACTTCTTTGGAGAACCAAGTGAGGGAAGACAGACAATATATTATTTTATTGGAGGACAAACTAGAGGATATACAGAATACAAGTCGTAAAGCCAATATCGAAATAAAAAATGTACCTAAAATAGAAAACGAAGAAAAAAAAGACCTAATAAATATTGCTATTCAACTATCTGCGACTATTAACTCCAAAATATGTAAATCTGACATAAAAGATGTGTACCGAGTCCGGGGCAGGAAAGCTGATCAGAAAAATACGCCAATAATATTGGAGCTTACTTCTGCATTGGTAAAAAACGATATAATGAAAAACGCCAAAATCTTCTCCATTAAGAACCGGGAGAAGCTATGTGCAAAACATGTTGGACTCAAATCTAATGAAAATACGCCGATCTTTCTCTCAGAGCACCTGACTGCAAAGGGTTCCCGACTGCATTTTCTGGCCCGTGATTTAAAAAAATCTAAGCAATATAAATTTTGTTGGACTTCAAACGGAAAAGTTTTTGTTAGAAAAACTGAACAGTCCCCAGTAATATTAATCAAAAAAGAAGAACAAGTACAACACCTCATGCTACATGACTGACTAGTCTTGTTGTTTCATCTTTCTATGGATATTCAAATGCGTTTCGCCGATGAGTATACCTTTCTATTTGATTGTTTAAAATTTATTGCTGCAAAGATGCTATTTCCGTATTATATTGATTGTTGCATGAATCAATCTGTACCCAAACTCACCCACATTCACCACAACCGATTACACACTCATGCACAAATACACATCAACATCAGAAATCAAATCCCCTACAATCGCATCAAATCTCACTTTTGCATCTCACCTCTACCTCATTTTTTTACATCAATATGTCTTAACTCATATAAAAACCACCTAACTCCAATGTTTCTGAACACTTGCTTATCAAAAATAATATTCTTACATGAGTGATACAATAATAAATACTATTAATGAAATCGATCGTCTTGAAATTGCGCATTCCTTTGAATGTCAAGTTGAAGATATAAAAAAAAACATAATGTTTAAGAAAAGTGACTTGACAATAATCTCACAAAATATCCGAAGTATCTACAGTAACTTTGACGATTTCCAATTAACTTTATCGTATTTTTCGGTAGATATCGATGTGCTTGTCCTAACAGAGTCGAGAATTAACTTGAATAAACCGCTTCCTGTCTTGTCTAACTATAACGTGTACCATACAAACTATCAGAACAATCAAAATGACGGTGTAGTGGTCTATATTAAAAAAGCATTGAGACATAATGTGAAGGAAATAAAATTATCTCAGGCATCTTGCCTACAACTAACTATCTTAAATACAACTGTGCTTTGTATTTATAGATCTCCTTCGAATATTAATGCAGAAACTTTTATTGACTCACTGAGTGTACACCTTGAAACACTTGATACATCCACAAACAACATTATTATTACAGGAGACATCAATATAAACATAGCTTCTAAAAGTTTTGAACCTCATTATGAGGAAAAAAATAGGACTAGATACTTAAATATGCTTTCCACGTACGGTTAACTTGCCGGCCATACCTTACCTACAAGGGGTAAAAATTGTTTAGACCATTTCATGTTAAAACTGAATAAAGCTAAAAACCTTGCAACAATAGCCATCTTACATACAACTACGACAGACCACTACACCACGTTCTTATCCATAACAAAAGTAAATAAAAACATAACTGTACAAAAAACTAAAAAGGTGATTAACTTTGATCAAGCACTAAATCAATTAAAAAATAAAAACTTGGCAGAATTGTTGTACTGTGATAACCCCACTGAGGTAGTAAACCGTCTAATATTTAGTATAACTGAAACACTAAATGATAATACAGTCATCAAGAACATTCCTTCCAAGTTTCGTACAATAAAGCCGTGGATGACTTCAGGAATCTTACGATGTATTAGAAATCGGAACAACTTACAGAAAAAAGCGCGAAATGATCCTTTTAATGATATAGTTAAAATAACATACAATAGATATAAAAAATACTGTAACAAACTTACAAAACACGTAAAAAGAAAATATGATAGGGAAGTATTAGCAAAAACAGTAAACAACAATAAAAAACTTTGGAAAAACATTAAAAATATCACATATACTCGCAAAACTAAGGATTCATGTACAGAGTTAATAAACCTTGAATCATCTCCTACTGAATCAGCAAACTATGTTAATAAATTTTTCTCCAGTATTGGCAAACAACTTGCGGAGCAATCCCAGCCTAATGTCCAACAATTACATGAATATCTTGACAGTTTACCAGCACAAACAAACTCTTTTGTTCTGTTACCTACTGATAATGAGGAGGTCCATTCTGTTTTAATAAATCTCAAATCGGAAAGTGCGCCTGGCTGGGATCATATCCCTACATCTTTTTTAAAGCTGGCAAAGTCCGAAGTTGTCCCAATTATTGCTCATATTGCGAATCTGTGTTTTAATAAAGGTATTTTTCCAGCTCCTCTTAAGCAAGCAGTAATAACTCCAGTGTATAAGGGTGGGGACAGAAATGAGATCAGTAATTATAGGCCTATCTCGGTTCTGACGGCAATCTCAAAAATTTTAGAAAAATTACTTAATGCACGTCTGCTTAAGTACTTAAACAAATTCAGCTTACTTTCAAATAGTCAATTTGGATTTCGCCAAGGAAAATCCACAGAAGACGCAGTATCAGCTCTCTCAAGTTTTGTCATTGAGCAACTTGACAAACGAAAGAAGTGTTTGGCTGTATTTCTCGATTTAAAGAAAGCTTTCGATACCGTTTCTCTCCCCATCCTTATAAACAAGCTAAATAAAATTGGAATAAGGGGAACCCCGTTACAGCTTTTCACTGACTACCTGTCTGGTAGAAGGCAGAAAGTAAAATTGGAGGATGTCACCGGTGAATACGAGGAGGTGTCATACGGCGTACCACAGGGAAGCGTTCTTGGCCCGACCTTATTTCTAATATATATTAACGATTTATGCGATATGCTAGTCCAGGATGCCAAAATATTTTCCTATGCCGATGACACCGCTGTCGTGTTCGCTGGGGATTCCTGGGATCAGATCAGAATCAGTACTGAGTTGGGGTTAAGGGAAATAAAAAAATGGTTACATAAAAATATTTTGACACTTAATGCTAATAAAACTAACTACATGTGCTTTAGTATCTATGATAATACTCAACCTGCAGACAGCTTCACCATTCGGCTACATAATTGTAATAATATTAATTGCTCCGTAGGTCCATTAGATACCCAAATTTGTACGTGTCCTGTTTTGCAAAAAGTAAATCAAACCAAATACCTAGGCATTTTTTTGGACCAGCGTCTATCTTGGTATCCACATATTGAGCATGTCATGCAAAGAATAAGAAAACTAACGTATATCTTTAAAACACTACGACACGTGATTCCGAGAGCGGGCACTGTACCGGGAAAAGGGCGTCCTAGAGATCTCTTAAAGGAAATTTATGTGGCTTTGGTGCAATCGATCATCACGTACTGTATAACGATATGGGGGGGTGCGGCTAAAACAAGATTTCTGGAGGTTGAGCGTGCTCAGCGCGGCCTCATCAAGGTCATGTTCTTTAAGAAAAGGAGATTTCCTACTGAAAAACTATACCTCCTCTCTGGTTTGTTATCAGTTAGGAAACTATATGTTATACACTCGGTATTAAAACTGCATAAAACATTACAATTCAATCCTCCCAAGACTCTTCAGAGAAGGAGATACGTTCCTTGTAAAGTCCCAAAAACAAACACTGTTTTCGCTGGACGGCAGTTTAATAAACGTGTTGCACTCATATACAATAGGTTAAATAGTGATTTGGATATATATCCTAAAACATTTTATGATTGCAAAAAAAGTATATCTATGTGGTTCGAAGATAAAACATATGATGAGGTGGAGTCACTACTCCAAGAATGATAGAGGTTTGATTATGATATGTATATATACAGTCACATGTCCTAACATGTACACATATACACTAAAAATCTCACGCACACACAAACTCTCAAGCACACCACGCACTCACACACACACACACACACACACTCAAACACACACATACAAACTATTTAGTTAATAAATTTATAGTAATAAGTTAATTTGATATATTGTAGTAATTTAATTTTTAATCTTATTGTAATAATAAATTTTATTGTTCTTAGATAGGAGCGATGTCTCCAAACACAGACTTTTAAGTTTAAATGGAGACATAAGCACGTTGTAATTTATGTAGCCTTGTTTTACTCAATAAAAACATTTTTTTTTTTTTTATTTTTTTATTAAAAGAAGATCGAGGGCTGATTTTTGTCACACAGTAACCGTGGCTGAAACCGGTGCACCACCATAAAAATCAGCCAGATCGGCTTCGGGGGCCAATCTTGTTCCCTTAGCCTGCTAGACCCTTTGGTTGGAGACCCATCACCAACAATTACTTATTATTACCATCTTTTCCCAACTTAACTTCAAAAAGTTGCTGAAGAATTTTCTGAAGTTGAAGCTCTGGTTATCCCTTTTAGGAATTTATATTTCAGTATATTTATGTATGTATAGCTTAAACAGGTTCCAGTTAGAACACAAATAATGTAAACCCTATATCTGTATAATTTAATTATCTGGAGTCCTTTATCATTTCATTTTATTAATGTGGCAGCACGTAAATAAGTGACCGAGTTGTCACACTGAGGGGCAAGCACGAGCGCTATTTTATTGACACGATAACGGTTAGAATGAGATGGCAGTATACGATACTAAGTAAGTGCGTAAGAAATGGCTGCTTTATCCCACGCGATAACTAGTTTAAACACCGCTCGTACTAACCGGGCTGGGGTGGCAAATAGGGATATTATTTTTCAATTTCAATACTATGTTTAATGTCGTATAGGTCCGCGAAAGCACAATAACCTGCGACAACAGTCAATACCACTCTCTAGAGCTGCGAGGGCCCATCCTCCCTTCGACCGTCCATTCCTTGTTCCGGGTGGTGAAGCTCAGTTCCACCGCCCAATTCAGCGCCACTTTCGCGCATCATCAGCCTACTAAGGCCTTCTCGTGGGCTGTTGAGGCTATTCATAAAGGTATGTTTGACTCAATTTAGGCTCGACTGCAGCATTTACGATACAAAATTACATAAAATTGAAAAATCTAATTGAAAAAATAAAAGAACAGGTATGAAATAAACAAAGAATAAATAGAGGAAAGAAAAATTTCGACACAGGTGGATACTTTATTTATTAGTAATAATCCCACATGAGGTTTTCATGAACAAATCATTCAAAAAGGTATGAAATAATTGATGATGACCATTAGTTTCCATTAGAGTTATCAGAGATAATCTGTAGCCACTTTGTACGATTCTCATAAACCTCTAGAGGTTCGCTTATATTCATTTGTTTTTCCATACACCTACACGTATACATATTTACATAATTTATTTTCTCATGGCTATCGTGTGCCACAAGGATGTAAGGTCTTATGTTTAAGAGATAAGTTTTATCCTGATTTTATGCTATAGATTCCTTGTTGGAATAACCGTGAGTATATGTATGTATGTTTTACTTCTTTTTATAGGAAAAAGTTTGCTAAATAAAATGAGCTGACTAAAATACTTACGAGGACCTCTTCAGGGATAATTTTTCCGTATTGTATAATATATAGTTTTTATTTTAAATTTCAGACGAATCCAGTAAAGAAAACGACAGTACAAATTTTGCAAAGGCTTTCAACGAAGAGAACTTATCCGACAGCGGTCTAAGTAAGGAAATGCTCAGACATTTCTGTTCTTCAGACCCCAAAATGGTCAGGGTGTTAGACAGTATAAAGTATAACCCGGATGATGACACTTATACGTGGTGAATGTTTGTGTGTGAGTGAGTGTGTGTGAATTTGATTGTGTAAATATATTTGTATTTATTTAAATCGAATGACAATATATATTGAGCAAAGATTTTGTTTTTTTTTATTTTTGTCACCATTAAGTTATAGGTGAAACTGTAAGCATTTAATACATGAACTAATGCAGATTAGTCTCCCAATTAACAGCTATATTTTAAACCTGCTAGCTTTTTGAATCTATAGGTGTTCCCTCACCGGGAGCATTCACGTGTACTGTAGGTTTATTCCGTTTATCCACCCTAAAAAATCCTCCCTAAGGCGGATATTCGGAAACGCGTGTCCTTCTACCCACCCTGAACGGGGTAGATATCCGGAATGCATATAATATGGTTCTTCCGATTTTTTACCCCAAGTACAGTAATTTACAGAAAAAAGACCCTAAGTTTGTAAGATATTTTTATTCAAACTGTAAGTAAGAAAGTAGGTATGTTTATCTTAAGTATTTTAATGTTCACGATGTTCCTTGGACCCATTTTGTGTTGTGTATGTTTCTGTAAATTACTGTACTTGGGGTAAAAAATCGGAAGAACCATATTATATGCATTTCGAATATCCACCCCGTTCAGGGTGGGTAGAAGGACACGCGTTTCCGAATATCCGCCTTAGGGAGGATTTTTTAGGGTGGATAAACGGAATAAGCCGTACTGTACCTTATAGATTCTTCTTTGCGCATTACATAACAATACTACCTCCCTGACTGACGAGCGTTCGCGTGTAATTCATATTACCATTACAAGGTGCGAATTGTTATGCTCGGTTCTCCTCCTTCACTGCTGTATTGCTCAAATCTGTAACGTAACATTACACGCGAATGCTCCCGGTGGGGGAGCACATTATAAATTCTCACTATTTGGTACAAGTACTACTCCTGATCATCCTGGTTACATATTGATAGGCTAAACCAGAATACCACATTTGCCTTACAGTGAAGCAAAAATCTATAATCAAAAATTAATTCGAGTAGGTGACATGATTATTTGATGATATTGTTTATCCGTCTACCTAAGACAAGAACCATAAAAAATTTGGAGAATTCCCGATTTGACCCGCGTTGTTTATATTGATTGCTAATATTACACTCTTATAGTAATAAATAACAATCTGGAGTTTTTAATATAAGATCGAATAAAAAAAGCTTATTGAGGCCACAAGTTACTACTAAAGTCTCCTAACAACGTCAAAGTCTCTTTTTCTCAAGCTTTCTTATCCAGCCGAACTTTCTACGCGGGCGAAGTAGCAGCTCGCGCGGGCTAGAAGTTCAGGGTAGACTTAGCTTGAGCACACACAGAACTTTTAGATATATTTCTTTTTCGAGCAATGGAATTTTATAGCTGATATGCTACCATCGAAAATCGCAGAGTGCTTACAGCATTAATAATTAAAGCCAACAAATCAACATACTTAACTATGCTGATTATCAAAGTTGTTGAAGACAATGATAGGGTTCAGGCTTAAATATCACGAAGGTTGGGTAGATCCGGCAATAGCCATCGATTAGACATTATCTACAATTGATATGATATGAACTGTTATAAAGCTGAGTTAAAAGTTCTTGTTTTATGGCTTAGAATAGCTACAACGCAATTCTGCGGATGACGTAAGAGGCGACTTAGGGTATTTGGGATTTATAAGTTATTTTTGAGCAATTCGGTTGGAGACCCATCAACATTTCCCCACTCAACATCTATAAGTGGCTAAAGAATTTTAAATTCTGAAGTTCTAGCTGGGATTTATCGCCGTGAGTTTGGGGCACTTCTGCGGCAAAAGTTCTGCGACTAGCTAGCTATTATAGAGTTATGTTTATGTCTAGTGTATCTTTAAGAAATCAATTAGGTATAATTTATAATGTTTGGATAGCGTTATTTATATTCAGCTTAAGAATTTGCCTAGAACTCGGTTTTAAAACATACCCTTTTTATATTTTACATTGATTAAAGACATCAGACTTAATAACTTTGCCTATGGAATGCTTGACTTAAATATTGTAATTTTATAAATAATAATTAAAAAGTGTCACTGCCTAAATCAAACTGTGAAAGTATGGTGAGTTTCTTAGCCTACGCAAAAATAAAAACAATAACAAAACGCTTTTCGATTTGTTTTCATTTACTGGCACATTAATACCAGGCCATTCAGAAAGTATTGCGAAAAAAGGTTTTAATATATGAAACACTGGCCGGTTGTAATGTATACTGAAAATATGAGTCTTTATAAATAAAAAAAGGTACGTTCCAATTTTAAAATTTCCCTCTTTATTTTTTACGAGCTATTTTAAATTGTCGTGTCTTACTGAAAAATGAATCTGAGCCGGGAATATTTTCGCGCTATGATTTTTTACGATTTCAAATGTCGCTTAAAACCAGACGAATCATACGATAGACTTCAAATGGCGTTTATGTATGAAGGGCCTTCCAAGGCAACCGTGTATCGTTGGTATAACGAATTCAAGCGTGGTCGATTAATTTTGCGGGATGAAGAAAGAAGTGGTCGCCCTCTAACGCCTGTTACGGATGAAAACGTGGTGGAAGTGAAAAATTTAATTCATGACAATAGGCGAATAACGTATCTAGAGATTCAACACATTATGCAGATTGGATCGGGAAGCGTTCATGAGATTTTACACGAACATCTTCACGTGAGGAGGATAGTTTCACGCTGGGTGCCACACAACCTCACCGAAGTACAGAAACAGGCCCGGGTGGAATGGTGTCGTGATATGATTAATAAATTTGATGCTGGCTCGTCTCGGCGTGTTTACGACATCGTTACAGGTGATGAGTCCTGGATTTATTAATACGATCCAGAAACGAAGCGCCAGTCGACGGTTTGGGTATTTCAAAACGAAGCGACCCCTACCAAAGTGAAGAGATCTAGAAGCGGTGGGAAGATTTTTATCGCAAGTTTTTTCAATATGACTGGCTATTTGGTGTTAATTCCTTTACAAGATCAAAGAAGTATTAACGCAGACTGGTATACTACTAAATGCTTGCCAGTAGTTTTCTCAGTTGTGAGCAACAATCGACCAAACACAGGGCTCCGCGGGCTACTGCTTCACCACGACAACGCGCCCGCTCACACCGCGCTCAAAACGACGGACTTCCTGAACAGCACGCCGGTCAAACTCTTGGGTCACCCACCCTACTTACAGCCCTGACCCGGCACCGTGTGACTTCTTTTTATTCCCTAAAATAAAAAATCAACTCAAAGGGATACAATTTTCATCGCCGGAAGATGCGCTGTCAGCGTTTCAGCGGGCTGTAAATGAGGTGTCTGCGGCGGACTGGAAAAAGTGTTTCGAAAAATGGTTAAGACGTATGAAACTTTGTATAGATGCTGGTGGAGAGTACTTTGAAAAGATTTAATAAAAACATTTTTACCCATAGAACATTTTTTTTTATTTTCGCAAAATTTTCTGAGTGTCCCACGTATAATAAGTTACGATTATTTTGTGATATGTGTTCCTGCAACTTGGGACAAAACAATATCGTAAAGGCGGATAATAATATACATCTGAACTAGAAGGTTTTCGTTCCATTGTCAAATCAAAATGTTTTTTTTATAATTTCATCGTAGGCTAAGAAACTCACCATACTTTTCCAGGTTGATCCAGGCAGCGACACGTTTTAATTATTGTTTTGAAAATTACAATATTTTAGATAAGCCCCCTTTTGTTACAAGCTGTATATTATTACAGTAGGACCTAGCTATATCACGGATTGCCACTTTATAAGAATTTGTATGTGTCTTGGGACATTCAGTTCCCACTTGAGTAGGTTTAAGGTGCCGTTGGTTCAGCGAAAAATATCATCTCAGGGGGTGCGGCCCCCACGGGCGCGGGGAAGCGCCTGCGCGCCGATCGAGCGGCCGTCTCCCCGACGCGACGCCGCGTGCGCGCGTTTTAAAAACATACAGTAGGGTAAGCAATACAGTTATTGTCAACTCGACAGTTTTAGCCACTCGCTAATATTTTCTATGGTATGGGTTCGGACATTTGTTTATGATTATTTACATTTTCTTTCTAACATATTTACGAGTGGTTATAACAGTCAGGGTGACGAAAACTGTATCGCTTACCCTAGGTTATCAATTTCAAAAATAGTTTCTACCATGGCCGTTTACAATATAAAATGTAATGGTATGATAGATTTGTCTACCTCTGTCAGTTTATACAAAATTATTACAGTGATAATTTCATAACTTTTGCCGTGTCGTGTCGGCTTTTAATAACACTACCCCATTTCTACCCGTGATCGTAAGAGGCTACTAAGGGTATACGGGCTTTTTAAGTGATTTTTGGGTGATGTCTTTGGAGAACCGTCACCGAAATCATATATTATTACCATCTTTTCCCAAATCAACTTCCAAAAGTGGCTGAGGAATTTCTCATTCCAAAGCTCTGGCTATCCCGTTAAGAGATTTATAGCCGTGAGTATATGTATGTATATAATTTTCAGTTTACACCTGTAACTATTAAATATTATTAATTGAAATTAGAAGTTACTTTAACGGTTTTGTTCTTTTTCCCATTCCTAATAAATTAAACAATAAAATATAAAAATGAGTGCAATCTATGAATTGAATGAATTCTTTTATATTTGCTAATGCTAACCGTACGCACGGTCACTCTCACGCCTACATTGACGCGCATCGTATACAGATAGGTCACTCGCACACTAACGGCGCCGCACGCGCGTAAATTGGCCTAGACCTCGCTTTTATAACATACCCTTTTTATATTATAAATCGATAAAGGACATCAAACTAAACAACTTTGCCCATGGAATGCCTATCTAAAATATTGCAATTTTCAAAAAAATATAATAATTAAAAATTGTCGTACCTAGTTCAAACTGAGAATGTATAGAATGAGAATCTTTGCTTCAGTGAAAATAAGAAATAAAAAAAAACATTTGATCTATGCTTTTCGCCCTGTAAACAAAAATATAACTTCTTTCGGTATTTTCCAGTTGTATTGATCGTCATTGAAAAATAATATCATGAAAATAAACCGGTAAGCGAGCGATTGAACTGGAAAATACCGAAAGAGGTTATGTTTTTGTTTACACCATAGATCAAATGTTTTTTTTTTATTTCTTATTTTCACTGAAGCAAAGATTCTCATTCTATACATTCTCAGTTTGAACTAGGTACGACAATTTTTAATTATTATAATTTTTTGAAAATTACAATATTTTAGATAGGCATTCCATGGGCAAAGTTGTTTAGTTTGATGTCCTTTATCGATTTATAATATAAAAAGGGTATGTTATAAAAGCGAGGTCTAGGCCAATTGTAAGATCTGTAACACAAGGCGCGCGCGACATAGGTCCATCCCCTAAAGCAGCTCGCCGAGCACTGAGCGGGCGGCGGGCGGCGCTCGGGCACGAGTAGGACTGCGAATATCGATGTTTTTAAAATATTTGTTTTATTGAATTTATTAAAAAAGAAAACTAATCGCCAATTATTATTAGAAATACAAATGCTCATATTATGATGCAAGTTATATGTAAGTAGGTAAAATAAATAAAATATAAAACCATTTTAAAGAGTGTAATTAGAGGTATGTTGGCGATTTTTTTCTATGTTTCGAATTGCCAATTTCACAGCAGAAAAGCCTCAAGATTTTGATGTATTTTTTTCAAAACCATGTTGTTATAAACATACGCATTATAATGTTTCAAAAACTCTGTTCGCTGGACTAACGGCACCTTTATACCTAGGATATGGGAACAACATTGTAAAAAGAGACCGATAATAGCCAGTGAGCGTATGGCGTAACAAGATAAGTATAATTCTAAGTTAGCTTTTCACACTACACGTTCACACACTGGTAAGGGTCAGTGACAAAGTAAAACAACAGATAGACATTTTAAGTAAAATTTATTACATTCTCATTTTTTGGTAAATTAAAAATAAAGATTTGATAAAACAATACGTCCACATTCACTTACACGTAATTAAAACATGTTCATCATACAGATCAGAATGCAATAAATAATTCGCGAGTTCACTATTATCATTGAAATGTTAACTAACATACATTTATGTTTTGCTATCCTATAAATTATCACTTCAAACCCAAGTTGGAGCAGGAATCATGGAAATCTTAAATCTAAAATACTCTTCTATGTGACCGTCAAATTACCGTCGTTCACTGGAATTAAGAAAAATATATGTAATTATTGACACGTAAAAGACAAGTGTTTTGCTTCTAAGATAACATCAAAGAAACAATGAAATACACTAACCTGATCATTTTAATCTACTACTTTATAGCTATAATAAATTAGCGGCGATGCAGTGTTTTATGATTTCTGTGAACAAAAGAAAGAAAAAATGATCATGATGAATAATAATTTAGACATGCTTTAATATATTTCAATTTCTATGCAAATTTCAAAGTGGTTCAACTTGTATAATTAGTATTTTATTTATTGAATACTGTTCTGGGGCCCTCTGTCAGGTTTTATACACTTCACTTCCAAAATGTGTTGTTAGGAATTTTTCATTCTGACGCTTGCCTATTTTGGGATTTACAGCGATGAGTATTATAATAGGGAATGTATTTATATAAAGAAAAATATGCCATCAACACCCCTAAACAATACATGCATTCATATAATCGGATAGATACTTTTTTAGATTCAGATTATTATTTTCAGTTACTTCAAACCGATAAAGATAATTTCGTGCGCACCTCTTCTAACTGCTAGTAAAATATATTCTCGTCGCACTTGCCGCTTCGAAGGTCAACTCAAGTTTATAAAAATGATTGAAGCTTGGCTCTTACTAGTAAATGACACCAATGAGAACGACGGAGCTATCAGTATATTTTTAGAATATAACAATGCATTCACTTAGCAGAAAAAAATGTTGAAAGAGGTTAGAAGAGATACGTGTAGAATTATTATCATTGTAAATTTGAGACTAGACTGTGTAGCGTCGGCTTAGAATAACACTACCCTATTTCTTAAGAGGCGACTAAAGGTATCGGGGCTTTTTGAGTGATTGTTGGGGGATGCGGTTGGAGACCCATTACCAAAATTATTTATTTTACAATCTTGTCCCTATCTAACTTTCAAAAGTGGCTAAAGAATTTTCTCATTCTGAAGCTCTGATTACTCCTTTTAGGGAATTATAGCCGTGAATATATGTATGTATGTATGTATATAATTCGTTGTATGTGATAATACTTACATTATTGGCGTTGGCGGGCTGTCCGGGCACAGAGTACTGCGGGCGGAAGTTGGCGAAGTTGGCCGCCGTGGCCGCGCCCGGAGAGAACCCGGGTAAAGAGCCACCCGGTGCGAATCCGCCCGGGAACTGAGCGATTTGGGCTGAAAACAAACATATTTTTGTATATAACGATTGACCCAGTCATATGAATAGTTAAAAAGAACCCAGGAAGAGAGCTGCCCGCCCGGGAACTGCGCTAATATAATATAACAGATTTAGTTTATAGCGTTTTGACCAGTCATATGGATGGCAAACGGATCACCGGTATATCAATACCGGCATGGTATGTATGGCCGATTTCACCCAGATGTAATGTATAGTATAGTGACAACACTTTTGAATGGAAGTATTAATGTTTGCAATTGCTAAATGCTCATGAACAACACTGATTTGGGAAATTCTCGTCAGTATGTTTAATTTGCAGTACAGTTTTTGGTTTTAAGATAAAAAAAAGAATGTACGACATTTACACGCACTATGTTTAGAAAACAGAAACAGACAAACTTAAAGATTCAAATACAACATCATTACAGCCTACATAAAGTTATAATAATAACGGAACCTATTACTACCCCGAATTTTGCTATAGCCCACCATGTTCACCAAATGTAGTTTTCAGACATTAACGAAACAACATCTTCATGTGCAGGAAGCTAGCTTCTATGTCTGGTGGTTGCGGGTTTCCACAAGTCTGATATCATCATTCACTTGATTATTATTTTTTATGATGAGAGATTATTATGTATTACCTCTAGGCGGCGACTTGCCGGCGGTGGCGGCCAGGCGGGACAGTATGGACCGCTCAGACATCTGCAGCCGCTGGGCCACGGGCGGGATCCTCGCCAGCGTGGCCGGCAGCCTGGACACGTCCGATTTCATGTCTGACAGTAGCTCCTCTAGCTGGTTCAGCACCTGTGTGGGATTGGTGGTCAGACGGGTTCTTGGTGGGATTTTAAAGTGTTGAAAATATCTGCGAAACTGGCTCCATAAACAAGTGATAGCAAAAAGGATTAGGGAAAAATAAATTTTATCGATTATTTTATAGCTCTGAGAATCCGTATTTAAATCTCATGATACTAACTAGTTATAATATATAACAGTATTCTTTTCATAAAATAATAATAATTAAGAGCTTCGTGGCTAGAATTGGCAACGATAAGAGGAGAAAACGCAAAAAAAAGGAGAGTTCAGCGAGATGCGCAGATATTTCCGGCGGGTTGTACTATATTGCTTTACACGTCAAGGCATGAACACGCCAATTATTTTGGCCTTACTTTTGAGGGGTTCAATATCATTTGAAAATTATCGCTGGGATTAAAGGAACATAGTTTTAAACAATCTGCTAAGACACTCAATTAATGAGGTATTAAGATATGTTTAGTTTCCCGGAGTTCACTCTCTTCACTTTATGTCTAAAAAAATAAAAGCGGTATAAGTAATCTCGTAATTCATTATTTGCGACGTTAAATCCTGAAGACGATTTCCTAGGGACTCCACCAAAAACGCGTCTTAATCGAGAAATCGTATTATGCGGGATAGGGAAAATAAAACGAACGTACTACATTTATTACATTCAGTAAATTATTTAAAATAATCAATTATTTTAGCTCGACAGTAAGATTTTAATGCATTAGCAATTAAAGAATTTCAACATAACAAAACTTTTGCAGTGCGTCTTTACTTCAAAGAAGCAACATAGCGTTTTAAATCTAGCTAAAAATGCCTTAGACGCTTTCCCGCATATTATGGAGCCACTTATGAGCAGTTTTGAAGCTCGTGCTTGATGAAGCCATTCCATCAAAACTTCTTCAAATTTATTAAACTTTCCTACCATTTGCTTTTTACTCTGCCCAACTCCCAATCTGAATCTTTCTTTAATTCCTTCTCAATTTTTTAAAATAGTACGCAACGTAAAAAGGTAAGTGAAGCTCAGCAGCTAACTGAGTTTAATTCGTTGTTTGTGACTTTTTATCGAAAACTTCCAATATTTCAATTTTATTTGAAGTGACAAATGGCTTTTGCTTAATTGTAGCCATAGTATAACAAACAAATGATGCACTACTACAAAACAATCAAAGCGTACGCGCGACAAGTCAATAAATTAGTATCGGGCAGGAGCGTATTAAACGGGAAGACGATCGTATTAAACGGTAATAAATGTATCAAAATATGTTTCAAGTTGCAGGGACTGGCGTAAAGCGGCGTATTATGCGAGAAATCGTATTAAGCGTGATCGAATTAAACGGGTTCCACTGTATGTTAATACAGTGTCACATGGCTATGTATAAATCCAGTCAGTTAATCTCCTGAGGATGTTTCGCCTGACCGTGAAAACCCAAAATAAATATATCTCACATATTCAAGATTTGATACCAGATCTCCATAATTAGAAGCTGAGCTTTATTCACTGAGCTCGAAGGTTCACATTGAATAGCTATTATATGCATATTAACACACTCAGTCATCTTGGACATTACAATGATTATGTTAAAATCAGTTGACACTAAACGTGAGTTGACTACTAAAAGGATTAATATTAGGTATAAGGGTATTCTTTACCAAAATTTAAAGTTCTTTAGAGTAGTTTGTTCAGAATACGGTACATTCATCTCTATATAACAATACATTACTTCTGCATGCTGCATGAAATTAAGCATGCAAATAATGACAACACCAACAGCTAATCGGAGAAGGACTGCACCCTCTTCGATGTTTCACTAACATAGCATACTGTTTTCGCATGTTTCCACAATACGTTTTAAAATTGTATTGAAAGCTTCATACTTAATTTATTGTTTTGAGAAATAAAAGTTCGTCTTTTTTCTCCTTAATAGATTCCAATTCAGGAATCAAGTGAATACTTATCTGGCCATATTGAATAGATAACAATTAAATACATTTTACCATTTATCAAAATTAGCCGATACTCAATGAATAAATTATTCATTTAAAAGCTAGATGTGATAAGTAACAATTATTTAGTATTATTGTTTCATTTCAATATTTGATGGAAATATTTTAATGCATATTATCAAATTTACATCAATGAGTAATCATAAATAAGTCACAAAATATAAAAGAAGAAAGTTATATTCAGCTCTATTAATATAAAAATTTTCGCATTTCCCAAACAAGGAGTACAAAATAACAGTAAAACAAAAATGTAAGATTTACGAATATTGTCTAATTTGTATATGATGTTATTTACCTTATGAAGCACCGCATTGGTGTAGTCTTGTTCCCGGCGCGAGCCTCCTTGCTTGTGAATACGAAAAATACAAACGATATATTGCCTAAACTACGCATTATTAGACTATAGAAATATTTTTATTGAGAAATTGTTATTTTGTATATACAGAAAAAGTACTAAGTGATTAAGTAAAAGCAAGTGTAGCTAGAGATTCGTTGAATAAAACCAACCGTTTTGAAAGACGATTCAAGTAATTCAAATTTTAATTTACCGTTAAGTAGGGTTGGGATCTTACAATCGTTTCAACCTATGCGTTGGTTAACTGAAATATTCTTACTATGTCACATTTTTTACCTTATGAAGCACAGCATTGGCAGGTTTGTTCCCTGCCAGCGATTCCTTGCTAAGATGCTGATGTGACTCCGCAAGACATTCCACTTCAGCGAACCTGGCGTTGAGCGACATGGCGGGGTGGTTTGGATCTTGGGTAAGATTCAGATACGCTGCACGTCGCAGTTGTTCTTCGATGACCAAGGCTTGCTCCAGAAGCTAAAAATTTATTGTTGTGATTAGTTGATGTGTTTGAACTTTTGATACCATAAATTTCAATTAATGGCTTTGTAACGATTTAACAAAAACTATTAGTGAAGTTATGTGAAGACACACATAAGCAGATAGTCATTAGCTAAAATACAGATTGAAGAAGTATTGGAATTTCTTAGAGAAATGTTTTAGAAGCAAGCGACCCACCTTGAATCGCCTCGCCAAAAACTTGTTCTTGATCTCGAGGAAGTTGCCCTTGCCGACGTCCATCTTGAAGGGCTCGTTGATGATGGCGAAGCGCAGGTCGTTCTGGATGTCTTGCCAGCGGCCGTACCCGTGCGTGACGATGCCCGCCAGCAGCCAGTAGTCGTGGCGGCGGTGCCAGATTTCATACTCGCGGCCAGGAGCGGCAGCGCGCTCTTCGTTCAAACCACAATGTATGCAACTCCGTGAAACCACCGTCGGCTATGTTGAACATAAACTTCCTACGCTCCACTTTCAGATCCTCCTCCTCCTTTCACACCAGCACCACGTCGTCGTCGTCCTCCTCTTTCTTCGCCTCCTTCTTCTCCGAGGGCTCCGAATCGGCTTTCTCGCTCTTAACGTCGTCCTTTTTGTCTTGCTCCTCTTTCACTTCCGCCTTGGGTTTCTCGACAGATTCCACTTTCTCCTCCTCCTTTTCTTTCTTTTCGGGCACCTTTTCGTCTGCCTGTTTCGGCGGCTCCTCGTCGACCGACATACGTCGCGGCGCCTCGGGTTCTTTGGTCTCCTCCACTTTCTCCTCCTTTTCTTCCTCCTCCTCGTCCTCTCTTCTTTTCTTCCTTGATATCGCTCGTGTCCATCGGCTCGTCTTTTTCCTCCGCATC